>JAYEPQ010000006.1:44322844-44730344 GCA_036321105.1 Dracaena cambodiana
ATCTTATGATTTGCACTAACATACACTTTATATTAAAAAAAATTGAGTCATCCTTTAATTTAATGAACAGTTGAGATTGTACACAATACTATCCTATATATGTTGAGTGATAGAGAATATCCAAATCTCGGAGCCGCATAGTTCAAATATTTTTGTTTGTGTCAATTTATTAGTGGAGTAACGCCTAGTTCAAGTGGAACAATAACAAACTAAAATCGATAGTGTCGTCTAAGTTATCTGATTAGCATAAAAGTTATGGGTCATCTAATTTGTTATTTTATTACATTAATATTGGTTTTTGTTTTGTTTTTTTTTTTTATAGCGCCTAGAGTTGGTGATATTGTTCATTGGACAAAGAATTGAAACCTGCAAGAATTAACTTTTTTTAGTGATATCTATAAATAAGATAATTAGCTTTTTTGTACTTTTAAAACTTACAGCATACTGTAACTAAAACTTTTAGCATGGATCAACTGTTTTTTCCCCCATTTCCAGCAGCCTAAGTTCCTTGAATTTCCAAAATGCTCTTAGAATTTGTGTTAGAGTGCAAAATTGTGGAACTTTATCGCTTTAGTATGCGAAAAGTTAAGGCACTTTCAATTTATACCAAAGCATAAGCATACTGTATTCTTACGTAAAAAGCATAAATAGATATGCATGTATAATTAGGTCAATTTATCCCGAAAGTTTATAGATTTCTAAAATACCCTTTACCCGTACGAATTATTTTCCCGGTGAGTAACCTTGTTTTAGAGGGCACTTGAGGAATTATGCCAAATGTGTACCCATACTGTACTGTTAATTTGGGAAAATTCTCAATGAGCACACAACTTGACTTTGTGTGCACCATATCTTAACCTTAGCCTGTAAAGAATTACAAGTTTGCTATTTATTTTTTTTACAAAATTACTCTTCATCCTGGTCTCATTCGAGCATTTTATCGAACATTTAGTATGTTGCAATGAAGGAGTTAGTAGAGCTGGTCTCGTTCGGGCATTTTGTAGAACATGTTTAGTACGCTGGTGAAATCCCCGCACTTTGCGTACATTGTAATGAGAGTGTTGGGAATGGTGACAGGAGAGAAGTGGAGGTTGTGCTTAGTAAAGGAGGCATAGAGTTGGCGGCATATTGATAGTTGGTTTAACTGAGAGGCTGACTTGTTAGGTATGTGAGCAGGGAGAGGGGGCGAGCGAAGGAGAGCAAGCGAGGAAAAGTGATGGGTTCGAGAGGATGAGGATGAGGAGAATTAGAAAACGTTACTTGAGAGGGTTAAAATTGAAAGAAAGTGAATGCTTCCCGACAATAACTCTGTTTTTTAGATAAAGATGTGCCCACTAGGCAAATGTTGCCCACTAAGTCAAGTGGCCGCTAGTTTAGAATTTCCCTTAATTTGCTGGGGCTTTTACATATTTGTCTCTTAAATCTTTAAAATTTTGAATTTAGTCCTCTAAGTCTTTATATTTATAATTCAATTTCTAAAATCTTTTAACTTATCTTATTTTAGTCCTCAGTCATATTTTTAGTTTGAATTTTCTATTATACTATATGAGTTACTTGACTTTAGTCCTCTCTTTTATCTTCCTCCTCTCTCCCTCTTCTTATTAGTTTCCCTCTCCATTATTCTTTTTGGCCCTAAATTCAAATTTTTAAAGATTTAAGGGATATATATGTAAAAACTTTTAATTTGTTTTACCAAAGGCGTAAATACAGTGTACCATCGATGAATCTATGATCTTCAATATGTTATCATAAAGAACATATAAAACCGTTGAAATATGCAAAGCTTCTGTCCTACACTAATACTGTCCATCAACGTAACATCGATTCAGGGACCGTGTGGACGGCCAGTGCACATATCATAACAGCAGTTATCGGATCTGGGGTCCTGTCGTTAGCATGGTCGATGGCTCAGCTCGGGTGGATTGTTGGAACGATAACGCTGGTCCTCTTCGCCATCATCACATTCTTCACCTCCACCCTCCTAGCGGACTGCTACCGATCCCCTGATCCTGAACATGGGAAAAGAAACTACACTTACATTAATGCGGTGTCGTCTAACCTTGGAGCAACTCAGGTCTGGCTATGTGGTTTATGCCAGTATGTCAATCTGGTCGGAACGACCATCGGATACACGATCACTACATCGACCAGTGCTGCGTAAGCAATTAACCCCCCTCAATTTGATTCATTAATGAAATGGCTGGTTGTACTTGATATTTGGCAGCAAACATATAATTCTTGTTGCATATGTATCGACTACATGAATATTGGTTGATAGAAGAACAGGTAGTTTGTTCAAGAGATTTCTATGATTGTGAACAAGGAAAGTTGTTCTTTTCAGTACCAAACTGATAGAATGTGTTTGCTTATAAGATTATGAAATGGTACAGGGCTCTAAGTAAGGCGGTTTGTTTCCACAACAAGGGCCATGAAGCCGATTGCAGAGTTTCGGATAGCTTGTATATGGTTGGGTACGGCGTTGTTCAGGTCTTCCTCTCCCAGATGCCAAATTTTCATGAACTGTGGTGGCTTTCCATTCTCGCGGCAGTTATGTCCGTAACTTACTCCTTCATTGCCGTCGGCCTTTCGTTGGCCAGAGTTATCTCAGGTACATAATTCTTTTATCATAATCCCTAACAGACGGCCATTTATCTCGAAAATATATTTATCGTATCTCTTTATTCCTTTACATGACAAATATAAACAGGAAGCACGGGGACGACCTCCATCACAGGAGTAGAAGTTGGAGTCGACGTCACTTCCGCTCAGAAAGTATGGAGTACATTCCAAGCGCTCGGAGACATTGCGTTCGCCTACTCCTACTCCATGGTTCTCGTTGAAATCCAGGTATACCGTCCTCAAGAGTAGAGTCAATAAATTCTGTTACGAATCAAGATAACCATGACAGCGATGTTCTTATTATCGTCAGGATACGTTGAAATCACCTCCAGCAGAGAACAAGGTAATGAAGAGGGCGAGCTTGATTGGAGTGTCGACAACCACCACATTCTACCTCCTCTGCGGTTGCCTTGGCTATGCTGCATTCGGCAGCAATGCACCGGGAGACATACTAACTGGATTTGGATTCTACGAGCCATACTGGCTGGTTGACATCGGCAACCTCTGTGTTGTTATCCATTTGATTGGTGCATTTCAGGTAACGTTCATGTTTGGTATACCAAATCGAATAAATATGGAACTTCCCAACATTCAATGTCGATGAATTCGTTTCTCGTAATTGTCCAACAGGTATTCTGTCAGCCCATCTTTTCTGCAGTTGAAACGTATATGGCAAGGAGATACCCGAACAAAAAGTTTTTACACGAAGAACGAGCCCTGGCCATCGGTAAAAGCTTAAAATTCAAGATCAATATCTTCCGATTGATGTGGAGAGCAGGTTACGTGATAGTGTGCACATTTTTGGCTATCCTGCTGCCTTTCTTCAATTCGATACTTGGGATCCTGGGTGCGCTCTCTTTCTGGCCCCTGACGGTGTATTTTCCGATTGAGATGTACATTGCTCGGAGAAAGATCGAAAGGTCCAGCTTCAAGTGGATGGCGCTGCAAAGCTTGAGCATGGTGTGCTTGCTTATCTCACTGGCTGCAGCAGTTGGCTCTATTGAGGGTGTTATAGAGGCACTGAAACATTTCACTCCCTTTCAGACAAAGTCATGATGAAGATCTTGAGTTTGAGGCTGTCTCATGAATATTATTTTGATGTTCTTTTCTTCTTTTTTTTTTTTTATAAGGTTTACTTTTTCGAGAAAATTTCTGCTGTAAGTTGCAAGAAACATTACGCAAGGGGCTGCAAAGAGCTGCTCTTGATTTGTAATTTGCTGCAACATAATAGAGATTCAATACAATATCACCAAGACATTGAACTATACAAAGGATGTAGCTACGCCAATTAACTCTAAAAATGATGGACCTTGACCTGTAAATTTTGAGGACAGGCCTTAGCCTGGTATAAGTAGAGGATTTGAAACCTCAGGATCTCTTGTCCATGGCTAAGAGACGTTACGGCTTTAGTGAAGTGGGAACTGTGACAGTAAGTCTAAGACCCATTTTTTTCACGTTAGATTTTCAAATTTTACAATTTATTAAAAATAATATTTTATTTTAAAAATATATTTCGATCATATAACACTCACTCTATTCCCAAATCAAGTTATCTAATCAAATAATTGTGATTGAAAATAACAAGCTGAATTAACTAAATTAGATTGATTATTTTCTAGAAAAATTAAGATAAGAATTTATTTGATTTTCTTTAACTAATTGGATTCTAATTTGAATAGATATTGAATCTAAATATAAACCAATCCAAATCGTAGTTGAGGTATAAAATATATTAGCCTAATTAATATAAGATTCATTTCTTATCCAATTAATTAAATGTAATTTAAATTTGGTTCTTATAACTATTAAGATTCATATTTAAATTTGGTTTCTATATATTTTTTTTAGATTCCTATTTAAATTTGGTTTCCAAATCTTTTAAAATTCTTATTTAAATTTAGGTTCCATAACTTTTGAGATTTTATCTTTAATTAGGATATTGAATCCAATTAGAATTCATATTGGACTTTCTTACTATTAGTAGTAATATGACACTTAATTCCCTATAAATAGGCCCAAACAAATCCTCTTTTTCCAAAAAAAAAAAAAAGTAAAAGAAGCAAAACATGGGAGAAAGAAGAGGAAGAATGAAAGAGAAGAGGGTTCAACCAAGGAGAGTTTTTGAGAATTTTGAAAATTTCACCACTAGGCCAAAAACTTCATCCTAAATCAAGGCCAACGTGAGTTTTATAACTCACTATAGACATGTTACTGATTATATTTTATTTTAAAGTGAGTTCTCTAACTCATTATAAACATACTACTGATTATATTTTATTTTAGAGTGAGTCCAACTCACTCATAAACATGGTAATATTATACTTTATTATCAAAAAAAAATTATTTGTTGATTGAATTATGTACTTGAAACTCAATGAACACCAAACAAGATATGATAAGACATGATTGTTATAATACGTGATAGGTAATAGATTATTAATCACAATACTGTTATATTATTTCTTAATGTTACTACTACTGTTACTGAATACTGATTGTTATTAATGATCACAAATCCATATAATGAACTAAATTTACTGAACTAAATAACTGACACTGAAATTGACATATACTGAATTTATGGGAAAAATTGAGGATTTATATCATTTGATGGCTAAACGTAACTGCGGTACTGTTTCTCATTTTTGGAAGGATCGGGATAGACTCCGATCAAAATAATTACTATTTTTCCTTTCTGGGAGGATCAGGATAGGCTCCGATTAATTACTATTTCGTTTTTCTAGGGGTATACGGAGATGCATTCAGACCAGTCAAATTCATATTTTCCTAAATTTTTAAATACCGTAATTAAAAGATATTAATTGAAATATTAATGATAAACCACCTAATATGTTAAAATTTGAGATTTCTTACTTATTTTAATTTTACCGACTTTTTGTATTATCGAGACATTTTCGTTTCATATATTTTTATTATATATTTTTGATCGTTTTACTGACTATCTTGGTTACGAATGGCCAGACACAGAGTGATATGTAGAGATAGACCCGTCGGAGACAAAGCAAGTTATAATATATTTTCAGGAGCTAGGAGAGCTACAAGATTGATGACCTTTCTAATTTATTATTTTATATAAGGAGGAAAAATATTATTATTTTAAAAAAGTTATTGTTTTTTTTTTTATATTTTGCCCATATTTCTGCTGTAATGTGACTGTAATGATTGCTGAGATTTGTCGAGTTATCATTCGATATCGAACTTTTCCATACTTCGAAAAGTAGGGCGTTATAATAAGTAGCAATGAGAATGTGTGGGTCCGATAGGTGGGAAATTCTATTTACACACGAAAATTTACTCTTAACAGCCAGTTATTCTTTACACCAAAATCCCAATTTAAAAAATCATCTGTTTACTCTTTACGTCCAAATTTTATCCAAATTTAACCCTCCTCCCTCTCTCTCTATCCTTCCATCATGATTCAATTTTTTCTGAAATTTCCTTATCCGAGAGCCTTCTCATTTGTCGTTCCTTATTCGAGAGCCTCCTCTGTCACTCCAGTCTCATCTTCGGCTCCGTCTCCCTTGAAAAATCGACAAAAGAATGAATCTAGGGATAAGCATGGATTTAGTTCTGTTGATGTAGGGGCCATTACAAGCAGGATTTTGATGAATCCAGAGATAATCATGGATTTAGTTCAAACAATTTAGAGTTTGAATTGTTAGACCCGAGATGTGGATGCAACTTGGAAGAAGAATTTTGAAGAAGTATTTCAGTTAATTATATTTTTAATTATAATCAGCATAGTAAAGACTATTTGAAACGGCAAATATTATTTGAAACGGCAACCTTCGAATGGAAGGGGAAGTGTTAATCTACTATAGCTTCTCTATCTAGATTTTCATTTAATTGGCTGTGACAAGGGCACAAGGCTTTTCGGCATAGAACTACTTGGAGATCAGCACCAAGTATACTTAAAATAAATGCTTGCAGTATCAGTTTTCTTTTGCCATTTAGTTTTAGAAGTGCATGATTAGAGGTTGTCAAAGATATCATACACATAAAATCATTAGAAGTGCATGATTGGAGGTTGTCAAAGATATCATACACATAAAACCAGAAACACGGACCAGTAATTTCCTCTTTAAATATAATAAAGGAAGTGTTATTTTTTGGGTTTTAGAAAGAACAGATGAAGAAGACGACAGTTTTCTCAATTTTTAGAAAGAATTAGAAATTTGGAATTTAAAAGGGTAATTCAGTCAAAAAAAAATAGCAAACTTGTAATTATTTGCAATTTTAATATCTATATGTGCATGAAGAGCAAATTTCCGTGTGTAAATAGAATTTTTCCCAATAGGCCATTTTTTGTTAGTCTTATTCAAATTTTTGAATTAAGAAAATAAAATTTAATAAGTGATTCTAGTTCCTGCCAAGTTGTCAACTATTCTAACATGAAGTTTTTTATGAAATAACTTCCAACTTCATCACCTTGGCCAAACAAGGATTATCATCTTTAATGGAGGACTTGGATGGAAGAGAAAAGAATTGCAAGGAAATTGAGATGCAGAATGGGTTCAGATGAAAGGAAATAGATAGAAAAGAAAGAAAATGAAAAGAAAAGGCTGACTAAAATCCCTCCAATATTCTCTCTATATTTACGAATATCTTGAGAGAAAAAAAATTATTAATAAAAATTTTTGAAATACTACATATAAGATTAAAGTTAATAATTTGCCCTAAGAGGAGGATAAAGTACTAAAATATTACTTTTTCTTTTCTTTTCCCTTCGCTGGGAAATTCTATCAAGGCAAACACTTTGCTCATGAAGCCTATATTTCTTAGTCGGAGACTAGCGCCCGAGCCATTTTTACATTGGTTAGGAATTAATTTTCAAATAGATTTAACATCAGGTGGGGATTAATCCCGACCAGGACAAAAAAAACATGGTCACAAAAATAATAACAAACCTATAATTTTTTTATAATTTTAGTAGGTGGGTTTAGTAAGCAAAGTGGCTTAAATAGAATTTTCCCTCTTCATTTCTTACCATCTTGCAAATACAATACATAAAAATATATTTCTTCTAGACTCCCAAACATGAGAAGAGACCCTTTTTTCCCTCTCTAATGTTTTCTTTTCTTTTCTATCCAAGATTGTCAAGCATAATATAAATGTATGAGATCTAACAAAAATATATCCCTTTTCTTACCTATTTGTAACATGTTTCGTTAAGTTATTTTAATGAAACGCGAGGGGCTACAATCCAAAATTTTAGCTCAAAAGAAAAAAAGAAATAAAGAAAGAAAGAAAGAATACATCCCTTCTTCTAAAATCACATGCAACTGAAATGCCCCTAGAACCTCCAACCATCATGGGATCTGCATGCCTTACAAAGTTCATGAGATACCAAAGAATTTTTGTAATGATTTATATGTAGTGTGTATGGGGCGGTGGGGGGAGGGAGAAGGGGGGTTTGAGTACTTAGTCTTAAAGTAATTTTAGTATAGTTACTGTAAGTGAACCACCAAATGAGCCTCACCATCTTTTCATGTTTCACTTAATTATATTTTCTCTAGCAGAGTCACTATCAAAATCACTAAGAACTATTAAAATATTATATCTTACATACTTAAAAATTATTATATCTCTCACATTAATGATTAAAACATTATACTTTCCGTACTTTATTTATTATATCTCACAATTCCATACTTTATTTTATTAAGATATTATATCTCACTATCTCACTCATATTTCTTTGCATAGTTACAAGGACAAGACAAAATGTGTGGGGCACAACATCTTTGATGAATGGTGGCCGAGAGATGAATCACCAAACTTGGCGATTTTTCAAATATTGCACTGAATTTGGATGCTAAGACCCATATTAGGTGATTATACTAGACATAGGATTTTGGATTTATATCACCATACTGCCAGAATTTTAATACGTTAAGCCCATTGTAGGCACTAATATATATACATATATACCAGCTGAAACAAGAGCGCCACATAACCGCTCCCAGAACTACACGCACTGAGAAGCACGCGCTTCTAGGAGTACTCATGCCCGAAGCGAAAGCGCACCGGGGGTTGCCCATGCACCCTATTGCGCGCACACCCAGGCACGCGCCCGCGACCGCCCACGCCCATGCCCGCACGCACCCACGAGTGCCCATGCCCCACATCCCCTCGCGCATGCGCCTGCACCCGCACGCACCCACATACCGGCGTGCACTCGCCCAAGTGCATACCCAGGCGCGCGCCCACGCACACGCATCGCCTATCTAGCACATCGCCCGTATCTAGCATGTGCGCGCAAGTACCTCGCACATGCCCGCGTGGGCAAGAAGCGTGTCCCCGCGTATGGGGAAGCGTGCACAAGCCCACGATCAAGCCTGCCCGCATGCTCACACACGCGCCTGGGCACACCGCGCGCATTCGGAGTGCACGTTGTGCACTCCGAAATCCTGCTTCATATGCAGAATTTCTTATAACTATCCTGAGATCTATTCTCATGATCTGATCTCTGACTATGGAGAGATTTGAGATAGTTATTACTTTCCCAGAGGCTATAAAAAATCCTCTCTCAAAAAAGAGAAAAATGGTGGGGACGAAAATAAAAAATCCTCGGGAGGAAATCCACAGTAAGCGAAGGACATAGGGAGGAAAGAACTAAAGAGATCCAAAGATAGGAGAGATCAAAAGAGATCAAAAGATAGAGAGATCCATAGATCCATAGACGGGGAATTCTATTTGCATCCGGCATTTTACTCTTGACGCACGGTTTTAAAACTTATAAATAATTACAAGTTTGTCATTATTTTTTTGACTAAATTACCCTTATAAATTCAAAACTAAAACTTCTTAAAATTTAGAACTACGACTCTCGTCTTCCTCCTCTATTTTCTCTCTAAAACCCTAAATAATTTTTTTTGGTATTTAATAAAAATATATCTCTTACAAAATCATCAATTTGATTTTTTGACCCCTTAAAATTGTTTACATTAACGGTCCTGAAAAGATTAAAAGAATTTTAAATTTTTTTATTTCACCGTGACAAGTGAAATTTGGATTTGGAATTTGAGTTTGAGTTTTCTTATGCAAATAGAAAATTTCAATATGTAATTGGTGTCAGAGAACAAATTTAAGATACGATTTGAATTTTTTTTTTAGGTTTTATGCGTATTTGTTTGAAATTTATCGTTAATTAGTTTTCTTTTATGCGGAGACTTTGTTTGCTGGTCGGGACCAACACGTTTCTTGGTCGGGTAGTAATACCTGACCAAAATATTTGAGGAGGGGTATTTTGGAAAAAAATTTGGGTGCAAAGAGTAAAATGATAGTATTTCAAAATAGGAATTTAGTATAAAGAGTATCCAGGGTGCCAAGAGTAAAATGCAGTACGCAAATAGAATTTCCCTCCATAGACAGATATCCAGAGATCCAGAAAAAGACAAAGAGGCGCTTCAGACTCTTTCTTCTCCTCCAACCAGAGCTTGGTGCTAGAGAAAATTCCAAATAATGAGAACATAAAAGTAAAAAATACAGCACATTATACTTTCCTCTCCAGGCTGAGCTTGGTTCTAAGGAATCCATCAACGTTCGGATTGTCAACGGGAGACAGGAATGACCTCCACCACTACCAAAAATTCCACAAAAATTAAAAGGGGAAACAAAGTCATCTCTTTTCCCTACTCCTATAATTCGAACTAAAAGTTGTAATTTTCTTTTATTTACGGTAATTCTTGATAAATGGAAATGAAAGGAAATTCCTAAAATTTGGGTGTACAGGAGTTGGCAACCATAGTGAGAGTCTGTTTTTACTCATGAGAAAATGGTAGCGTAATTCAACGTTATCATCGATTCCTCTGGCTCGAAACCCATAAGGCACTATCGCCGAGTGATAGCCAATAAAAATAAGGCATTATCGCAAGGCAACAACCAATAAAGATGATGTGTTATCACATGTTGATATGATTCCTCTGTCTCGAAATCCATAGAGTTATCGCAAGGCAACAAGCAAAAAAAAAAAAAAAAAAGTGGAGACGATGCAACAATGCACTTTGAACGTGAGGCGTGCACACATAAGCGTGCTAGCAAGCGCGCGCCTGTAGGAGAATGCGCTCCCATAAAAGAACGTGCTCCTGCAGGAGAATGCGCTCCCGTACGAGAACGCGCTAGCAAGCATGTGCCCCTAGGAGGGCACATGCCCACAAGATAGTGTGCCCACCTGCCCGCAAGCACACTAGCAAGCATGTGCCCTGCGGGTGTGCTCGCTCACTCGCCCGCCCTCAAGTGAACTGGCAAGCGCGCCCGCAGGAGCGGGCGCCTGCGGGAGAGTGCATGCCCGCCTGCAAGTGCACGCGCTCGCAACCGTTTGCAAGCATGCGCCCACGCGCTCTAGCAAGCACGTGTTTGCAAGTGCGCTAGCAAGCGCATGCCCATAGTAGGGCGTGCACCTACAGGAGCTCGCACTGCTGCATGCCCTTCTATGCTCCAACAGATGCTCCTTTGCAGTGTTTGTGTGTCAAATTCAAGGTGCGTAAGTGCCCTCAGGCATAAGTTATTTGTAGCTAAGTTTTTAAGAAAATTTATAAGGAACTCAATAGCCAACACTCATAAAATTTTTTGGGATCGCAACATGGTTCGAGGGGGGCAAATTTAACTATCAATGTTGGATAATTAATGTTTTTTTTTCCGACATTCAACAAAAATAGACGATTGTGAAGGAATTTGTTGCCCCAAAGTATAAACCTTCTTTTTCTTAAGAAGCCAATCACATTAGTTGTGGATCGGAAGAATGGAGAGAAAGAAGACATCTGTTCTTCTATTGGTGCTACATGATAGTTATATTCGAGATCAGAAAACGTGTCTAGAATATATATCAGTTGAAGATACCCAACCAAATTCTCTCTAGTGAAAATTTGTAGCTCATGATGCACAATGATATTCTCACTGTCCCTGTGACAAAGATCAAGCCAAGTTCAAGTTGAATCAAATAATGGACTAGAGATATTCAAAGAAAAACATAACTTGTGAAGCCTAAATTAACTATGAGGCACAACCAATCAGATGTGACGCTCAGCCTAATATGAATTAGATCATGCATAAGATTTAACCCAATCTTTACAAAATTAGATGAGAGGCTTGTTCGCAGCGAAATTTACTCGCCTTTCTTCCACTGAATTAGGTTAAATTATAACAGAAGAGAACAAGAAAAAAGAACAAACGAGAGGATTTATATGTATATCGCTCTCTTTTACAAAATAGTGTGGGATCTGTTGTTTGTCCGAAAAATTGAATCTTCCTTTATATGCCAATTTAATTTTGAATTACAGCAATAAAAGAAAAATTACAAAATAGAAAATCGAGATTACAAGAATGGGGATCGATTGATTTCGATTCTCCTTTATTTTTGTGGGTCTGGCAGCGGTGGAGCTTTGTTTCCGTACTCCGTTGACGATCCGATCTCTCTGAATTGACGAACTCCTCTCTGGATATTTGGACTCTGGAAAATTGGACTCTTCCCGAAAGGATCTCCCCACCCAAAAAGTCCTCTCTCCGATTAAATTCTTGTGTTTTATAGACCAAAAAACCTCAAAATCCGGCTCGATTATTCCTGAAAAATCGGATCACGGGATATCAGGAAAATAAAATAGGAAATTAAACAACGGAAAACAACCCGCGGGAATTCTCCCGCGGGTGTGCCCACTTAGCAAAAAAAGATTTTTTTTTTTTTTTTGGTATCTACATCTGTGGCGATGGGATCTGTCAACCAGCTCCTTTGGACGATTTGACGTCGAGATCTTCTCTTTTGAAGATGGCAGCCGACTGTAGAACTGATCTCCTCTGGTCTTGATTCGTTCAAGGCTCTATGCGTAACTCGAACTTCTCAAAAACCTTTAGATGCCGAAAGAAAAGACCCCTAGAGCTTCCTCAAGAGGGTATTTATAGCTTTAGGATGATTTGAGAGTTTCTATCTAAATAGAACTTGCTCTCATCAAAGATTCCAATCAAATATCTTAGTTTTGATTTAAATCTCTTGATTTAGAGTTCTGATTGGACTTAATTTGGGTATTTGGATAAGCCTAAATCCTAATCTCAATCAATTTGAGATTCTGGTTATCGGCTCACGCGGAGCTAATCGCGTCAAAATGCGGAGCTAAAGAACCAGAACGCGGAACTAAAGCGGAGCTATTAAATATCTCCGCGTTTTGATTAACGCAAGGCTAATATAGCCAAACGCGGGGCTACTAAGTTAGCTCCGCGTTCTGTTGTGGAAAATCCTTTTAATTTAGAAATTTTCACTGCCAACAGAACCCCCTCCAAAGTTTTCAAAATGGCTTAGAACTTAGCAAATTTTGAAATACTTTGGATCTTTTAAACGCAGAGTTAAAATACCAAGTTTATCTCGCGTTTTGTTCACTTGCGCGGAGCTAAATAGCTTCACGTTCTAGTGAGTAAATGCTCATTAATTGCTCAGTAATTACTCAGTTAATAGCTCAGTAATTACTTTTGTTTTGTCTTTCGCGCCGAATACCAAGAGGCGGATCATTTAAATAGAGCCTCAAACTCTTCTTCTTCTTCATTTCATCCGAAGAACCCAAGAGTCTGGAGCTCCGGCGACTTAGGCGAGTCATGTTGAAGGAATGATCTTCAACTGAACTTCCTTCGACTCTCCGTAGATTTTCATCATTAGGATGTCATCTAAGAAGAGTACGCCGTCTCGTGCTTTCTCACCATCGGCGGCCGTCGTTAGCAACAGCGGCAGCGGCCTAGGCAGTTGCCACAATGGCGAACCAATCCATGTTTCACCAATCGGAGGCAGAAATTCCCAACTTTTTGACTCCTTAGATCAATTTTGGAGTGCTTTGGCTCGGTTTTCACCGACCAGCCATTTTTGAACCGGCGAGATCGCCGTTCCCGGTCGTAAGGCTTGGGAAGAAAGGAGAAGACAGAAGAAAACTCTGGTCTTCTTTCTACGCGAAGTTTTCGCATCATCCATGTGCTTAAAACACGGGGCTATTTTAACTAGCAGTCACTTTTCAATGCGAGGCTAATTTGACTAGCAGTCGTGCTTCAACGCAAGGCTATTTTGACTAGCAGTCGCGTTTCAATCGCGAGGCTATTTTGACTAGCAGTCGCGTTTCAATCGCGAGGCTATTTTGACTAGCAGTCGCGCTTCAATCGCGAGGCTATTTTGCTAGCAGTCGCGTTTCAATCGCGAGGCTATTTCCTCAACTGCGCGCGGAGTTTATCCTTAGCTCCGCGTTTTCATTACTTGGAAGATTTTTTGAATTTTGTAAAACCTTTACTAACTCTTAATTCTTCTTTTGCAGTGAAGTACTTGGACCATGTCCTTTTTGAAGAGGAGTGCATGTGGCTCTTCTGATCTTCATCAGCAAAAGTAACTCTAAGGAAACCAGAAGCATATGCTTTACAACATAGTTGCAGGTTTCAAGCTCTGGTTCCAAAAGATAAACTTTTGAAGGAGTTACAAGAACTCTGCGGCAACTCTTTAAGTTTTCTTGAGGACCATTTCTGGTAGATGACAATCTCTGCCGATTTTCAAAGCAATAGAGATGATCATCTAAGGGCTTGTAGAATGTCGAATCTAACTTGTGCATCTTCGTTAGGATTCTTGTAGCAGTATCTTCAGATGATCCACTAAGAATTTTAAATAGATCATAGTTGATATTTGCAGAAGAGATCTTTTGCATGTGAACCAGAGAATTTCAACACTCCATGGAGGCTTGTTGTCGGGTTTTTGAAGCTTCTGGGAGAGCTGTAACTCCCTCTTGTAATCTTTTGCTTCATGAATAAAGATAATTCTTTTTCTCTTTATCTGTTGGCTTCAAGAATTTTGCTTGCTCAACAAATAAATGACTCATCGTTCTGGAAAAACAATCTAAGGCCCACTTGCGTAATTTAGATTTGTTAGTACCTGAAATGATCAGATAAGGATCTTTTAACTTAGACAGAGGCGCCTAATTGCACATGCCTTAGTTTGATGGAGGCAATTCAAGGCTTTCATGCATAACTTGAATTGCACATGCCAAGATAATCGAGTGATGATTATCAGATTTTGGCAGAGGTGCCAAATAACGCTTGCCAACTCCAAGCTTCATAAAGCGCGTAGCTAAAATATCAAGTTAGCTTCGCGTTTTGCATAGTTACGCGAAGTTAATAGCTTCGCGTTTCGGATGACCATGCGAAGCTAACTAGCTTCGCGTTTTAGGGAGTAACTGATCAATCAGTCGCTCCGATTTTCACGCCGAATACCAAGAGGCGGTTTTCTTCATTTAAATGGAGTTCTAAAATCTTTCTTTCTTACTCCATTCGAAGAGATTTCAAGAACTCAGGCGACTAGCGCTCAGGCGATTCAGGCGACTAGGCAACCCGATCGATTTCTCCAAGTTTTTCGTCGATTTCTCTCCGTTTTCTTCAAGATCAATGGCACCCAAGACTCGTGCTTCCTCTCGCGCCTCCTCGCCATCGGTGGCCGGCACAAGCAGCGGCGGCAGCAGCCGTGGCAGCGGCGAGCCAGTTCACGCCTCGCCTATCGGAGGTAAGAACCTCACTTTTGGGGCTTTGTAGAACAATTTTAGAGTGATTTGGCTTGGTTTTAACCGACCAATCACTTCTTTACCGGCGAGATCGCCATTTTCCGACCGTACAGCTTGGAGAAGAAGAAAGGCCTTTGGTCTTCCTCTACGCGAAGCTATCACGTCATCCCGCGCTTTGAAACGCGGGGCTATTTTGACTGGCTGTCGCGTTTGATCGCGAGGCTATGAATTTTAGCTTCACGTTTGTAAATGCGAGTCTATTTCAATAATTTTGCGCGGTCTACTTCTTAGCTTCGCGCGGAGTTATTTTTAGCTTCGCCCGGTCTAATCTTTAGCTTCGCGCGGAGTTATTTTTAGCTTCGCGCTTCCATACTTAGAAGATTTTCTGAATTTCTCGAATCTCTTTCTGATTATTTGATTCTCTCTTTTTTCAGTTGGCTATTCTGTAGACCCAATCTCTCAAGGGCATCACTTTGGCTATGGCGGGGGTGCAGACTCAGTCACCCAGTTTCGCTTCACCACTGTTCTTGCTGCGTACAAGCTGAGCTTGAGAGAACGCAGGGAGAAGCTAATCAAATACAGTCCGGCTACCATACGGAAAATCATTACGGATGCTCCCTTTGAAGCCACAAACTGGGAGGCGTTGGAGAAGCCGGGGTTCCTCTTTGGAGATGCTATAGAGCACTCGGATAAGATCCTCTTTGAAGAGGAGGGCAAGTGGTTGTACCAAGCCGGAGATCTGCTCATGTTTCTGCCTGACATGGAGCGTAGCTATCCTCTGGTGTATCTCTAGAGGCTATCTTTCCACCGCGAGTTAGAATTTGAACTAACTCGTGAGTATGATAGTGTTGCGACCGGCAAATTCGGCGCGAATGGGGCTTTTCAAGACGGTCCCTCCAGATGTATTACGGGGCTCCTCCCAGGCAGAGTCACCAAAGAGCACCCTGTTGGTGAAGTCCCGCTTCGTGCTAAGACTTTCCTTAGCGAATTCTTAGCCAAGGGTGGTCAGTACCCTACCAAAGACTTTAGAATGCTTGGATGGGTCCACTCCTCGGGCAACATGTGGTGGTTCAGACTCGTCAAACACATATTGGACACCCATGAGCAGACGCTAAAGGAAATCGGCTTGTATAAAGCCATTAGAAATGTCCAGTTTGGCTTGCCTCAAAGTGCCTTCCACTTATTCTGCCTGTTGGAGATGTATAACCCTGAAACCGGCACCTTCTTCACACCAGTGGGTGAGTTTGGATTCGCTCTTCATGAGATGTTCGAAGTGTCTGGTTTATCAATGGGCGAAGTCCCTTATGAGGAATATGTTCCCACTGTTGAAGAATTGAAGATGCTAAAAGCGGGGGATGAGCACATCTACCAGACTTATTGGGAAATGATGTGCCACTATCATATTTGCATCGACCTGGCTGGAGTAAGGAACTAGGGAATTGGCCATAAGAAGTGGGCAGACTATCTTTTCATTAATCTGAAGGAGAGTCTCCCTATGGTTCGTGAACGCCCTTCCATTAGTATCGAAGAAGTGAAGGAGCGTATCTCCAGCTTAGAAGCCACATCATACACGACCGAATCAAATGAAGGAGGATTTGGTCCTGGCACGGTATTTCAGAGCTTCCACTACCAGGCACAGTTCCCAATTTTAGATAGGGATCTGCAGGATTCCTGATGCTTTGGTTAAAGAGATGCGTTGTCCCTTCTCTTCCCAAGGAGGCCATTGCAAAGAATGTCGTTTATCCAGCCGTTCTATTGGCCTATGGTAGACCGTTTGGGTTGTTACCAGCAATGGTTGCCAACCTCCAAAGAGGGCTCCGGGCCCTTTGCAATAGCTTCATGCCAGCGGAGAAAAATAAAGGCAAAGCTGGGAAGGGCAAAGTGGCCAAAGAAGCCGCCATATTGAAGACACGGAACCCAAGGGTAGATATGCCTTATACATATCTAATGGCGTGGCTAGTCATACACTGCCCGTCTTTGATGAGTGCTGCGGATTACAACCCAACTGACAAGCCGTTCTTGGTAGAGAAGTATGAGCACTCTGTCTAGAAGAGCAATTATATGTCTCAAATCCGCAGAACACTCCGTCATCATTAAAACTATGAGATCTTCAGCTGCTTCCCAGACTTACCTGGGGGAGAGTATGGATCTAAATTTAAAGATATTTTGGGAGCAGACCAGTTCACCAACTTATCTTCAGGGATTTTCTGGTGGTTATTGAATATTCGTCCCGGACACTTGGTGTACAGGCAAGACACCATGTGCTATATAGAGCCGTATAACCCGAGCAGATTTGCTCGTCAATTTGGATATACGCAGCTTTATGTAGGAAATCCAAATAAAGAGTTGGCGTACGAGGAAAATCTGTATACAGGGGCACGGGGCTGGTTCCATTTTGTTGCTGGAGGAACCAGAGTAGAATTTATGCTACCCCTAAAATCACCAGAGCTAAGCATGGTCTTTTACATAATTCCTCAAACAGAATCGAGCAAGAGCAAAACCCATTCATCAAATGATAACTAAATTATAGATTTTAAAAAAAAATCAGCAATTATTGTTCAAATCAAATATATGAGTCTAAAAAAAGAAGTCGCAAACAGAGATGGGGAAATCTATTTAACCCGCACGAGCTACGAAGAAATTTTCGCAAGAGACTACAACAGAGACTCGTCTGCAGCGGAGGCGGAGGAGGAGGCAGCGAGCTCCATAGGCGGCAAGCGAAGGTGGAGGTGGCGGGTTTGCAGCAGAGACTACAGCGGAGGACGAAGGGATTTTAAAACGTGGGTATGGGTGAGAAGATACAGAAAGGGTGTTATGGAAATTAATGGTGTGCTCACTTGAAAAGGAATAGACGAATTCCTTGGTGCGGCGGCCGATCCATCAGACTTGGGCAACTCTGATGGTGAAGACGATAATGGTAATGATGATGATGGCAATGATGGTGGTGCCCCTCAAGACATGGTTCCCCGTCCCCAGAGTCCAACCGTTAAACGCCGTGGACCTGTAAGAGGCGAACCAGCGAAAAAGAAACAAAAATTAGCTCCGGGGACCCTCTTAGTCCCTCAAGAGGCGGCAGCCAAGTTTGCTTCAGATTTGTTGGCTTCAACTCTGCCTCTGGCGCCGGCAGAGGAAAGTAGACCTACTGAAGCTCGAAGAGCTATTGAGGCCCTGACTTCCCTAACAACAGAATCTGTTGATCATCCCACGACGCAACCCCTGGGTAGTGAAGCGGGCGCGCTCCTGGAAACAGCGATGGCTCCTCCTTCAAGTCTGATCACTGGACTTGTTTCTCCTGGTATGGCTCTTTTATTCTATCTTCTTGTTCATATTTCCTCATTATACGTAACACTATTTGTTTGCTTTTTGCAGGTGGTCAGCCCCACACGCCGATGCATTTGACTACCAGGGGAGAGTCTGAGGAGAAGGTGGATTATTCCGGCACAACTGGCTCAGTGGGAGGTTTGGGTAGTTCTACAAATGAGTTTGACGCAGACTACTTTACGACAACTCCCTCTGTTCCTTCTTCAGTTCCCCCAATAGATGAACTTGGGAGTGATGATAGGACGGAGGTGGTTGTTGCGGCCGCAGCAAAAGAGGCTACCCCATCTCCAAGTCTGCCATCTCCAACACCACCGGTCTGCTTCGAAGAGACCTTTCTAGTAGTTGTTGGTGTACCCTCTGATTCTCAGCCAGCAATATTAACATCTTCTACCATTATGGCTGTTGAGCCGTTGGTGACTCCTCCAACCCCAAGTCCTCCGCCAGCGAGAGATGAAGAAAATTTGAAGTTCTCATTCGAAGCCACTTCTGTCGTGGGAGGAACTTCGGGTGAAGACACACCATTGTCTATCCCTGCCAGTGATGCCGCCCGAGTCATCGGTACAAATGATGCTTCTCCTCGAGTTCCTAGCTCTGTCAAGTCCATGTTGGCTTTACTGGCCCCTCATGTCATGAATCTGGTATAGGGACGGGCTTCTTCTTCCTCGACACCAACGAATGCTACTCCTCCCCCAGCGACATCTTCCTTAGTACTGCCTGCTTTAAACACAGACACTGTGGACCCTCTTGAAGAATTCTTCAACTACAGTGTAAATGACTTTATGCGGCTACTAAGGAGGTGTATCGGGATGATTCTTGACGGAAGAGATTTCTTTAATCTTGGACGTCCAATATTGTCCAACTATCTAGATAATATTGAAAGGATTGGGGGACAAGACTGAGCAGCTCCCTACCAGGCCCGTCTCGAAGCTTTAGAAGATCAGGTGAATACGCTTAACACAGTTCGCCAAGTGGATGTGGAAGCGATCACTGAGATCGAGTTGGCGCGTCTTCGGGTAGAGTTAGTGGCTCGTCAAGAGGAATTGAGGCGCCAAGAGGAAGTCTGGTCTCGGGAGTTGGCAGAACTACGAGCTAGCCAGGAATTAATCCTCAGGGGGTTAGAGGTAGTGGACTTCGAGATTGAGGGGAGTTAGGCCGCTATCCTCAGAGCTAGAGATACTATTGCTAAGGCCCGAGCTATTCTGGAGGCCAGCGAATCTCGGCTAGGAGAATCCGTTAAGAAACGGGAAGAGTTGATCCTCCAACGAGGACATCTCGAACAAGAAGGCGCAATAAGAAGCCGCACTATTGAAGAATCTCGTCAGCGATTGGCCCCGCAACTGACAATAAACTATGATGGTTTACGCCGGCAGGCTCAACACTCCGTGGAGGAGACTCGTCGTCGAGTGATTGACGAGGCGACGAATAAGTTGAGGCTTCTAGGAGATCCATAACTTTCTTCTATTCTTTTATTCTTCATTCTTTTTGTAAGAACTTATAATAAAAGAGAGAACTTTACTGATCCTTTGTAACTTCATCCTTATTGATAAATAAAGAAAATCTTTTGATTCTTTTATCTGTTGGCTACCAAATTTGTTTTGCACAACAGATAACTTGTCATCAAAATGATCTAGTTGTTTTAGGTAAAGTAGTCCAAGGCTCATTTGCGTAATTTAGAATGCTAATACCGAGGTAATCAGTTAAGGATCACCAAATTTCGGCAGAGGCGCCTAATTGCGCATACCTAAAAGAAGTTCAAGTGCTCATCTGCGTAACTTGAACAAGTGGAGGCGGTTCAAGACTCTCATGCGTAACTTGAACTGGGCACACCAAGATGATCGGGTCAGGATTCATCAAATTTTTTGGCAGAGGCGCCTAATTGCGCATGCCTGGTAACAAAGAAGTTCAAGTGCTCATCTGCGTAACTTGAACAAGTGGAGGCGGTTCAAGGCTCTCATGCGTAACTTGATCTGGGCACACCAAGATGATCGGGTCAGGATTCATCAAATTTTGGCAGAGGCGCCTAATTGCGCATGCCTGGTAAGAAAGAAGTTCAAGTGCTCATCTGCGTAACTTGAACAAGTGGAGGCGGTTCAAGGCTCTCATACGTAACTTGAACTAGGCACACCAAGATGATCGGATCAGGATTCATCAAATTTTGACAGAGGCGCCTAATTGCGCATGCCTAGTAAGAAAGAAGTTCAAGTGCTCATCTGCGTAACTTGAACAAGTGGAGGCGGTTTAAGGCTCTCATGCGTAACTTGAACTGGACACACCAAGATGATCGGGTCAGGATTCATCAAATTTTGGCAGAGGCGCCTAATTGCGCATGCCTGGTAAGAAAGAAGTTTAAGTGCTCATCTGCGTAACTTGAACAAGTGGAGGCGGTTCAAGGCTCTCATACGTAACTTGAACTGGGCACACCAAGATGATCGGGTCAGGATTCATCAAATTTTGGTAGAGGCGTCTAATTGCGCATGCCTGGTAAGAAAGAAGTTCAAGTACTCATCTGCGTAACTTGAACAAGTGGATGATTATACTCTTAGTGATCTGCACCAGATGTGACAGTTATTCTGTCATCATTCTGGTTTAGTTTAGGCATAATATTTCTTCAGAAATTTGTCGTTGATTGGCATCATCATCCTATCGCCATCCTGATTCATTAGGCGATAGGCTCCACTAGAGTATACCATCTCCACAACAAACGGTCCTTCCCACTTGGGTTCAAATTTACCCTTAGTCTTGTGGGTTAGAATCATTGGCCTTTTAATAGCCAAGACCAAGTCTCCTTATTTAAAGGTCCTTGGTTTAACGTTCTTATTGAACATTTTCGAGATTCGGGCATGATACAACTCAATTTGTTGCTGAGCCCTGAGACGTTTTTCATCTAACGCCTCTAATTCTTGCAATCTTTATTGATGGTGCTCTTCTGTCGTCATCTTTGTGGCTAAGGCTACTCTCAAAGATGGTATCTGGATTTCAAGAGGCAAGACGGCCTCACTTCCATAAACCAAGGAGAATGGGGTAGTTTTTGTCGGGGTGCGAACGGTGGTGCGATAAGCCCACAAACACTCTCCCAGCTTTTCATCCCAGTCCCTTTTGTTAGAGGAGACAAACTTCCGAAGAAGTTTAATGATCGTCTTGTTGAAAGCTTCAACTAACCAATTTGCTGCGGGGTTATATGGCGTCGAAGCAATATCTTTGATTCTGAACTTATCGCAGAATCTCGAGAACCCCTGGCTGATGAATTGCGGTCCATTATCATAAATGATCCTTCGGGGGGTGCCAAAACGGTAAATGACATGATGCTTAATGAATTTAACTACATCTGTCGTTTTCACCTCTCTCATGGGCACGGCTTCGGCCCATCTTGAAAAATAATTAGTTATTGCAAGAATAAACCGATGTCCTCTGGATGACGGGGGAGTTATTGGCCCCACAATATCCATTCCCCATGCCTCAAACGGCCAACTAGCAACGGTATTCTGCAAGTATTCTGGGGGTTGATAAATAAAATTGGCATGCACTTGGCATGCATGGCATCGTCTGGTATATGCCATTGCCTCTGTAATTATCTTCGGCCAGTAGTATCCCAGCCTTCTTATGCGGTCCCCTAGTTTTGGACCAGGCTGATGAGCTCCACACACTCCATCATGTATTTCCCTCAGCACTTCATCTGCTTCTGCTTTTGATATGCAGCGTAGCAGCAAACCATCATTTGATTTTTTGTACAAAGTTTGAAGTGTACGATCAAAGTAGAATTTCTGGGCCTTCCTCTTTATCGAGGCGGCCTCCTTTGGATCCTCTGGTAGTATCCCATGTAGGGCATAATCTATAAATGGAAATCGCCAATCATGGGGTTCCAGAATTAAGCCTGTCTGGCATACCTCTTTGGCTTGGAATACCGTATCTGGGTGGAGGAGTTCCCTGCTACCAATAGTGATGCTTTTAGCTTCACCCGGCGGGATTACCAATGTTGCAGCCAACGCAGCAAGAGCATCTGCATTGACATTCTCATTCCGAGATATATGATATATATAAAATTGTTCAAAATATCCTGCGAACTCAATGGCTAGCTGATGATAGGGGATGAGGGCTTCATGTCTGACTTCATACTCACCTGTCATCTAGTTGATGATGAGTTTAGAGTCTCCATATGCCTCTAGATAGTTCACCCCCAGTTGTAGAGCCATTTTCAAGCCGATAATGCGCGCGTTGTATTTCGCCATATTATTTGTGCACGGTTCTGTTAATGAGTAACCGTTAGGCAATATATATTTATGTGGGGATATTAGCACAACCCCCACTCCAGCAACAGATCGTCTGGCAGCACCATCAAAGAACATTTGCGATGGTTGTTCTTTGCTAATTGTGTTGACCTCTGACGTCTGTTTGGATTTGGACCAAATTGGATGGTCTGTAAGGAAATCGGCGATTGCCTGTCCCTTCACGGCTTTTTGAGGGACGAAGTATATATCATATGGCGATAGCAATAATGCCCATTTCGCCAATCGGCCGTTTAAGGATCCTGGTTTTGTCATCAGGATTTTCAAGGGATTGACCCATGAGATAACATGATCATTTGCCTGAAAGATAGTGTCGCATTTTCTGAACAGCAAACACTATGGCTAAACATTCTTTTTCAATCGGGGTATACCGACGCTCGGCTCCGATCATTGTCCTGCTTAAGTAATAGAGGGCGTGTTCATGGCCGTGCTCATTATACTATGCAAGCAATGCTCCTAACGCATCATCCATGGCCCTTACATATATATGAAATGGCTGCCTAGGGATCGGTGCCATAAGAATAGGAGGTTTAGTGAGATATTCTTTGAGATCGTCAAACGCCTGTTGACATGCCTCATCCCATATGAAAGAAATTCCCTTTTTCATGAGTCTGGAGAACGGCTGGCATTGCCCTGATAGATTGGATATGAAGCGCCGGATATAGGCTAACTTTCCTTGCTATCCCCTTAATTCCTTAAGATTGCGGGGCGGTGGCATTTCGCTAATCGCTTTCACCTTTTCGGGGTCAAGGAAAATTCCTTTTGAGGTTATTATGAACCCAAGGAATTTTCCGCTGGACACCCCTATAAAAGGCTTAGTGAGATTCATCTTTAAGTGATGTTTTCGCGTGAGATCGAAGACCGCTCTTAAATCATGAAGATGATCTTTTTTGTTATTGCTTTTGACCGCTAAGTCATCCACATAGCACTCCACTGTTTTGCTCGGGTGCTCTTTGAATATGACGCTCATTGCACGTTGGTAGGTGGCACCGGCGTTCTTCAATCCGAAAGGCATCACCGTATAACAGTATACCCCCAGCGGCGTTCTAAAAGCCGTGTGCTTTTCATTATCTGGGTGCATTTTAATCTGGTTATAGCCTAAGAAGCCATCCATAAAGGACAACCTCTCATAATCGCAAGTATTACCAATCATCACATCGGTGATGGGGAGTGGAAATTCATCCTTAGGACATGTAGCGTTCAGATCTCTAAAATCGATGCATATCCGGATTTTGCCATTCTTTTTACGAACCGGCACTATGTTAGCCACTCAATCAGGATGTTGTTCTTCACGGATGAATCCGGATTTTATAAGCTTGTTGACCTCAGCAACTATTGCCTCCATCAATTCCGGTCAGAAACGCCTTTGCTGTTGTTTAACTGGCTTGGCATCCTCTTTAATATTTAATCGGTGCGTGGCAATTTGAGAGTCAAGTCTGGGCATGTCTTCATAACTCCATGTGAACACGTCTATATACTCTTTGATAAGAGATATAAGTTCCTCCTTTTCCAAGGGAGTTAGCATGTTGCTTATGAATATGGGTTTTGGATTTTCTTCCGTTCCCATATTAACTTGTACCAATTTGTCTTCTGTGGGCGGGTCACGCTGTTCAAAGCGGACATCCCAGAGAGTGTCCATATGCTTAGCCCAGAAATCATCTTGAATATCAATTGGTTCCTCGTCGCTTTCTGATGCGGCTGAAACCATGTTGGCTGTCAAGGATTGAAACCAAGCGCCAGTACTTTGATCCGAGTCATGATCAAGTGGAGGTGATTCATCATCGGCCGAAGAACTTTCTTCTCGTCCGGACGGTGATGAGGGAGGAGTAGATACATAGCCCAACCCCCTGCGAGTCTTTTGGTAATAATATGGGCTCTTTCCTCTCGGTCTAAATGAGGGTATGAGATTCCGTCGTCCTTTTCCAAAGTTTAATCCTGGTTTCTGGGTGAAATTATAACCCATCTTCTCCATCATGTGCCGGAATTTCTGTTCAAATTGAGGTGATGTCACTTTCTTTGCTTTGTCTTTGTAGCGGCGACGTAATTACTTTGCCGAACATGATCGACTTTTGGGATCCCTGTCGAGGAGGTACTTCAAAGAAGTGACCTTGTCCCTTAGTTATTCTTGATTAAGAGAGGAGGGATGACCTGAGGGGCAAATGGTATGCCGCCAAAACTTCAAGTTCGGACGGGCCATCCACTTCAGTGGAAGTACAAGAGGGTTCAGACTCAGTAGCTACAACATGCTCTAGACTAATTTTATATTTTCATTAATAACCCATTCACTCTCTATTACATCAACTATATTATTATCAAGACTCAAACTAAAATCTAAGTGAGGGTTGATTTCATAATCACCCCCATCGTCTTCTTCAGGAAACTCGTACTCAATATCTGTCTCGTTGCCGCTTTCGTCGGGCTTTTGAGGTTTACTAAGATCGTCATTGGAGACTTCGTGGGCTGGCTTGTAAAGTAAAGCATCTGTGAAGTAATTCTCCAGCCCTTTAAATGGTTGCTTATCTGCAACTAGTGTCCGGATTTCTCCTTCTTCATCACAATATTTCATGCATTGGTGGAGAGTCAACGGGACTATCATGTAAGCGTGGATCCAAGGCCGTCCCAGTAAAATATTGTAGGAGGTATCTGCATTAATAATGTAGCATGTGACCTCCGTCCTCAAATCCCCGATTTGATATCGGAGTCGGATCTTCCCGAGGGGACAACTATTATTGGCATTAAACCCATATATTGTTGTGTTGGTTGATGTCAGACAATGGGAGGAAATCCCCAATAGCTTCATCAACCTTCTGGGAACGACACTTAGTGCAGACCCCGGATCGATTTGAATTCGGTTCACCTTCGTAGATCCGATGGATCCGGTGAAATATAAAGGCCTGTTATGCTTTACATTCCTTACCTGCATATCCTTCGGAGAGAAAACGATTTGCGGAACCTGCCTCCTCACTTGATGACAGTGGGGGCAAGAGTCCTGTTCCTCGTTGGCCGGCTTGACAATCTGAGATAGGAATGACTTAGAGTTTGCCAAGGACTCTCTCAACGCCTCACGAGTTGACTTTGATAATCATAGCAACTCATATAATGTGACTCGAGCTGGAATATTTGTCAGCTGAGCTATTATATCAAATTTGAAGGTAGTATCTTTGACTCCTTCATCTTTTCCAGGGTTTTTCTGGAAGCGAAGACCTTTCTGCTTTGCAGACTTGGCAAGTTCCACATATATATCTTTCGGGTCTACTCTGGTGTAGTCCTTGAGATATGTTTTTCCAGATCGAGTGCCGGAAGGGCCTGCCCCATCTTGATGAGTGGTCATGGCTTCGGGCTCCTCTTCAGAGTCTGTAAATGCCCCTGCAATGTATTCATCTTTTATTTCCGTGGAAATAGCATTACTAGTCCACTTTTTCTTTCGACCCCCTGTGGTTGTCCACTGTTCGTCTTGTAGCAAATCAGGGTGGACCCACATGACTTCCCCCTTCTGAGTTGTTATGGGGACAAGTCTGTCTTGAGCCTTATTATGAGGGACAAGGTTCTTCGTAACCAACTTACCTTTTGGAATTGGGATCACCCCTGCGGGGAACTCATGGGTTCCAACTAATATGGTTGCCATATTGGTAGTGACTTTCTTTTGTTCCTCTTTAAGCGTCAGAACTCCAGCTTCTATCAGTGTTTGGATTCTGTTCTTTAGAGGGTAACAATTCCTAGTCGGGTGTCCAACATTTCGGTGGTAGAGACAATAATTGGGGTCATTGGTCTTACCAGCGTCCTCTGGCTTCTTATTCTCCAGAAGTTTCAACGTTCCTTCCTCAGGAGGAGGTGGAAGAGTGTAGGCGTCTGTTCCGCCTTGAAAGTATAGGTCCTCTCCTATTGAAGCCTATTTTGCCTTGGGCCCTTTTGATTTTGGGGCTTTGGGCTCGGAGGATTTGCCTTCTACGGAGCAGTTTCTGATGCCATCACCGCTTTCCCTTTATTCTTATTATTATTATTTTGGGTGTATGGCCGATTATTCCCAGTGTTTCTAGATCCACGAGACTCTTCAACTCTACGGATCAAGTCTTCAGCTTGCTCTCCCTGTTTGAGCAAATCTCTCCATGTCTTAGACTCTACGGCCCCCATTTTTAGGAGCATGTTAGTTTTAAGATTATGTCGACATGTCTCGACTAGAGTTTTCTGGACCATTCCGTGTTTACAATGTACGGACTTCTCCCGGAACCTTTCTATGAAGTCTTTGACGGTTTCTTGTTCCCCTTATTTAGTCGCAAGAAGGGAATAAACCGTAATTTCGGTATCATCCTCAAAGAAACGTGAGAGAAATAGTTTCTCAACATCAAACCAGCTATTAATAGTACCTGGGGGCAGCTGCATAAACCAAGTAAAAGCAGGCCCTCTCAAGGTACTTGCGAATACCTTGGTCATTATCGGGTCATTACCCATCAAATGTCCTGCTTGGGACAAGAAGTGATAAATGTGTTGACTGGGAGATCCCTTCCCGTCATATGGCTCTAATTTGAGCGGCTTATACTTCTGAGGGTATGGTACCATATTCCATTCAGGTGGGTATGGTCTTGAGACCCCTGACTCTTTCAACTCCTTTTTATGCATTAGTGCTTCGAGTTGACTTTGCAATTTTTCTATTTTCTCTCCATGTGGATCATGAAAAGAAAATCTATCCTCGTCCTCGTGCATCGAGTGGGCTTTCTCTTCTTTTTCTTCTTCGTTCATTTTATTGAACGGAGTTTCTTTGCCCTTCTTGGCATTATCTTCAACAAATTTTGAGAGCATCATTTTAAGATCTTCAATCGTCTTTTGTTGCTCTCGAATCATTCTTTCTTGAGCTTCAAATCTCTGATTGATGTCGTCGGATTTATCCGCCATATGTGATGCTGACTTTTGTAGTCGAGATGACGCAGAGGAACGAGGTGAAGCTATAGCTGAGTTATCGCTGTCATCGTCATAAGAACCTTTTATAAGCCTCTTATAGTTTCGAGACGGGACGGCTCCTGATTTAAGTCGAGTGACATAATAAGGCTCTTCATCACTCGAAACTGAATCATCATCTGTCTCTACAACCTTCTTCCCTTTTCCCACCATATTGAAGGTTACAGCTCTCCATTCTTTTAAAGAAGCGATTTTTGTTTTCTTAGTAGGGTTCTTGTCCGACTCGGTTAATCGGTCGAACACCGATATCCTGCTCTTACCGCAGCTACAGTTGTCCATTACAGCGGATACCGCTGTCATAAGCTGCTGGCAGTGACAGACAGGTTCAGCTTGAACTTGTTCTATGCCTTTCTTCTTGGATAGATACTCCCTGAGGTCAGTGACCTTAGCCATGGAGTCGTGGGACCCATCCAACTTTTGAGAGGGTCTAGGAATCCACTGAAGCTTCTTAGGATCACTGGAGTCCAGTTCTAGTCCACTGACGCGACGATCAGCCCTAATTCTGTAGTCGGGTTGCTCTACGCGCAGCTTAGAAACAGCTTCGCATTTTGGAGCGCGGGACTGAAAATTAGCCTCGTGTTTTGGAGCGCGGGGCTGAAAATTAGCCTCTCATTTTGCTACGCTAGCCTCGCGTTTTACGCTGGCTTGGCGTGCCTTCAGAAGTTTCTCTTCTGGAATCTTAGCCCCGCGTGGAAGAAAATTCCTGCACGCTGGATTATTCTTGTGATTAACACAAGTCAAAACTTCGCGTTTAGCGCGAGTTTTACGATTGACGATAATCTGCCAATCATCTTCGCAATTTATGCAGAGGTGAGGTATCTTGCGTTTCTCGCAAATACTACTGGCTTCGCGTTTCTCGCTAAGCTCAGTATTAGCCTCGCATGGAGAATCACACGCTAGCTGTAAGGAATTTTTATCCTTGCGTTCCTCAATCTTGCATTTCTCGCAAGTCGTACTGGCTCCGCATTTATCGCTAAGCCCAGTAGTAGCCTCGCATGGAAAAACACATGCTGGCTTTAAGAAATTTTTATCCTCGCGAGTGTCAAAAGTCTTGCGATTCTCTCAAGTGCTACTGGCTTTGTATTTATCGCTAAGCCTAGTAGTAGCTTCGCATGGAAAATCACATGCTGGCTTTAAAGAGATTTTATACTCGCGTTTCTCGCGAGTGTCAGAAATTTTGCGACTAGCGCAAATCTTACTGGTTTCGCGTCTCTCGCTAAGCTCAGTAATAGCCTCGCGCGGAGTATCACACGCTGGCTTTTCCTTACGATTAACGCAAGTTGTTGCTTCGCGTTTAACGCGATAATGACTGGTCTCGCAATTAGCGCGAGCCAGTTTGCGAGGGACCATAGCCTCGCGTTCTTTAGCCTCGCGTCCAAGGCGGGCTTTGAGGGCTTTTCACCTCGCTCTCTGATTTCTATTTCGGAGTTGGGTTCTGGTCAGTCCAGTTCCCAGGTCTTCTTCGGCAATATGGAGGTCATCCTCTGCTAGGATTTCCTGCCTGAACACCTGCTCTATGGCCGCGGTCTCCACGGATCCCCGTACCTCAGTGGATTCCTTTTTACCCGTTGCTCGGGTATTGGAGAGCACGCGATGATAGTGTCGTGTGTCGTTCAGGTCACCTGATGATTCAGAGGAGAGGTACTCCTCGTACTTCTGCTGGTCGATTTCAACGACTAGCATATCTACGTTGGATCCGATCAAATCGACGTCCGATTGCGCCACAATCTCTTCATCAGTGAAAGAGACGGCTCCCACTGTGGTCGCCAGTTTGTTCGCAGCGGAATTTACTCGCCTTCCTTCCATTGAATTAGCTTAAATTACAACAGAAGAGAACAAGAAAAAAGAACAAATGAGAGGATTTATATGTATATTGCTCGCTTTTACAAAATAGTGTGGGATCTGTGGCGATGGGATCTGTCAAGCAGCTCCTTTGAACGATCTAATGTCGAGATCTTCTCTCTTAAAGATGGCGGCCGACTATAGAACTGATCTCCTCTGGTCTTGATTCGTTCAAGCCTCTATGCGTAACTCGAACTTCGCAAAAATCTTTAGATGCTGAAAGAAAAGATCCCTAGGGCTTCCTCAAGAGGGTATTTATAGCCTTAGGATGATTTGAGAGTTTCTATCTAAATAGAATTTGCTCTCATCAAAGATTCTAATCAAATATCTTAGTTTTGATTTAAATCTCTTGATTTAGAGTTCTGATCGGACTTAATTTGAGTATTTGGATAAGCCCAAATCCTAATCTCAATCAATTTGAGATTCTGGTTATCTGCTCACGCGGAGCTAATCGCATCAAAATGCGGAGCTAAAGAACCAGAACGTGAAACTAATGCAGAGCTATTAAACATCTCTGCGTTTTGATTAATGCGAGGCTAATATAGCCAAACGCGGGGCTACTGAGTTAGCTCCGCGTTCTGTTGTGAAAAATCCTTTTAACTTAGAAATTTTCACTGCCAACAAGGCTTAGCCCCATGTAGACCAAAGTAGACATAGGGCTCAACCTTGCATAATCCTCAGTATATGATCCTCGTATGTGGCAATCCTTGTATTGGGTTGGAAAGTATTTTGTTTGGATGGGTATCTATGGCTATCTCATATCCTTGTAAAGTCTAGAGATACTTAGACCTGACTGAGATTGATCATATAATTCAACTATGTTTTCCTCCAGCACCCAAATAAGACTTTGTCTTCTCATTATCAGTCTGCCCCAGCTCTCCTCCCATTCTCTAAAGACATTTCAGCTTGATATGGACCTAGCAAATCACCATCGATCTTCTCACTATCAATTTGAATGCGGCATGCCCCAAAAATAAATTTTCGCTTCCAATAACAGATGTTACGATCGACAATACCTATATATTTGAAAGGATATCTTTCATGGACAGATTCTCTAGGTACAGTGAAATTTAGATGTATTTTGAAGACAAGAAGCATAAAAAGTGCCCAAAGAAGCTCATGATGGGACCTGCGGTGCTTACTAATCAGGACTAAAATTAGAGGATCAGATAAAAGGAATGAGTTTATATTGGTTGACGATGATGGCAGACACTATGGCATATGCGAAGAAATCTCATGCATGCTAGGTACATGAAAACTACATAACTCAGGCTTCAAAGCACATACATCTAACTAAAATCACTTAGCCATTCGAGACATGGGGAATGGATATTATCTGTCACATCACTCCATCATCTTCTTATGGACATCAGTTCATACTAGCTATAGCCGATTTCTTCTCAAAGTGGGCAGAGATTACCACTTTAAGAGAAGTGAAAACAGTGAATGTGGTCAATTTTATCAAACACCATGTCATCTATGGCTTTGGTGTTCCTAGAGGGATCATCAATGACAATGGTCTTTAATTCACTAGAAGAGCCGATACCAAATTCTGTGACAAATTCAGAATATGGAAGGTATTTTCATTCCCATACAACCCGGCCGTCAATGGCCAAGTAGAAGTATTCAACAAAACTATTGTAAAATTTTTACAGAAATTCGTTACCACAAGTTAGCATTACTGGGTAAGAAATTACGAGCTTGTCTATAGGCTTATCATACAATGGTAAAAACACCTACAAGAGCCACACCATTCTCCTTGGTGTATGGTGTGAGGCCAACCTGCCCCTAGAAGTTCAGATTCCTTTTCTTTGGGTGGCATTAGTAACAAGAATGACCACCAAAGAAAAACATAACCAACGACTTCCGGAATTAGAAGTGTTAGAGAAAAGCACTTAAAAACTCAACAGCAAATAGAGCTTTATCAAGCATGAATATCTCGAGCCTTCAGCAAGAAAGTGAAAGAACGAACTTTCAAAGAAAGCGACCTGGTCTTAGGAGTCATACGACCAATAGTCATGATGCATAAGAATAAAGAAAAATTCCAACTAAAGTAGGAGGGTCCATTTGTAGTGGAGACGGTCTACTCAAATACTAATCAATCAACACGGTAATCGGATGATGATGCCAATCAATAAAAAGTTCTTGAAATACTATTCTTAAAGGAATGAAGTCATCCAACCTTATTTTTAACATAGCAAATGAAGAAAAAACTAGCTCACTACTAAGGTGAAGCTCCACGCCCCGAACAAGGGGTGCTAGATGAAAAGAATCCGTCTCTATGACTAAGGATGGAGGAAAAGTTTGGGATATAAGTCCAAATGAAATGCAAACCAACCCATCATATCGGGGATAAACATGTGAACAATCCAATTCTACTAAAGCAAAGAGGGGGAAAGTAAAATGCTCGCCAACCCATAATGTTAGGGGAAAAGCATAAACTGCCCAATGCCGCCAAGGCAACGGATATAGAACAATTTTCTTGCTAACCTTATCATGTTGGGGGTAAAAATATGAACTGTCCAAAACCACGAAGACAAAAGGAAAAGGAAAAGTTTAGGATGTAAGCCCAAACGAATTCTCGACAAGCTCATCATGCTGAGAGAAATAACATGACTAACCCAATTCAAACGGTAGTTGGTAAATTCAAACCAAATCCGTTAATAGCTGGGGGTTTGCTAAAAATCCCGCAACAAATTTGTCATGATAGTATCCTTATTCAATTATAAGGGAACATTACTATCCAAAGCTTTGAGTCCAAGTTGTCATATACTCCCTGTCAAGTTAAAATCAAACCTCTGATAACAAAATTTCGAATTAAATTTTGGGTTATCTGCAATAGTAGTGTTTGCTCAAAAATTGAATCTTTCCTTCCATTGTAAAATTATTTGATTACAACGAGAAAATTGAGATTTTCAAATATTGAGGAATTACAAGAACGGAAATATTGATTGATTTCCTTTTTCATGTGGGTTCGGGTGGCAGTGGAGACTCGCTAATGTGCTCCGTTGACCTTCTGACTGGGAAGGGGATGGCTCTGCTCCGCTCCTCAATTTCACGAACTCGCTCCAAATCGTCCAAAAATCCTTTCTCTGGACTCAATTCCTGTCTTTATAGACCGAATCAGCTCGAAATCCGGCTCGAATCCTCCCTGAAAAATCGGATCACGAGATATCAGCGAAATAAATAAACAGGAATAAACGAAAAACAACCCGCAGGTTGGCACATGCGGAAGCGCTCCTGCGGGTGCTTACCCGCGGCATCCTCCCGCAGGTGGGCACCCACGGGAGGATTTCCCACGGGTGGGTTGCCACCTGTGGGAGGGATTCCCGTGGGTGGGTTGCCACCCACGGGAATCCTCCTGCGGGTACCCACCCGCGGGATTCCTCCCGCAGGTTGGCACCCGCTGGAGGAATTCCCGCTGGTAGGCCCCGCCCCATTTTTTTTTTTAGGTGTCTACATAACTCCCTCCAAAGTTTTCGAAGTTCTGTATTTAGTCGTACTGAATTTCGAAACACTTTGGATTCTTTGATTTTGACTATCCGACCTTTTAAAGGATTTGGTAGATAGAGATAATTGTTAACATATTTCGCGAAATATGAGCAGAGATATGACGTTAACATGTTTATTCAATTATTCAATAACAAGCAGAGGTATGATTTTAACGTGCTTATTAGATAACAAGTAGAGGTATGATGTTAACGGACTCATTGGGTGACAAGCAGAGATATGATATTAACATGCTTATTTTAGGTCAAGCAGAGGTATCATATTAACGTGCTCATTAAAATCCTAACCGTTCAGTGACATTTGGTATGACGGATCAAGGAAAGACAGAGGTGACATTAAACGTGTCTCGGAGCTCAACCTATTCAAATGATCTGGTCGTGATAGGAAAAAATTGACTAAATAGGGGTGAAGGTTAACGTATTTAGCCTTGGAATCGGACTATCAGAGGTAATTGTTAACTTAATAGGGAGATGATTTTCGTCAGAGATAATTTTTAACTTATAGATATCAAAAACAAATTCATTAGAAGCTGTAATATTGGACTTGATGAAGTGTGAGTTTTCTTTTCTGTCAAAGGTGAAACCTTAACATGACAGGAGATTTAATCGGATTTTATCTCATTTGATTTTGAATTGTGATATCAGAGGTATGATTTTAACTTGACAAATATTTTAGAGTGTCACTTGCTCTGCTGGATAAAAATGACGGGAAAAGTTTTGTTATCAGAGGTGAAATCTTAACGTGACAAGAGATTTATCTGATTAGGATTTTTAGCAAACCCTCAGTTATCAATGGATTTGATTAGCTTTTACCAACTACCATTTGAGTTGGGCTAGCCATGCTCTTCCCCTCAGCATGGTGAGTTGTCGAGAATTTTTCTTGGGCTTAAATGCCAAATTTTCCTCTTCCCTTTGCTTTAGCTGCATTGGGCAATTCATACTTTTACCCCCAGCATGAAGGGGTTGGCGAGAAACTGATTCTCTTTCCGTTGCCTTGACGACATTGGGCAGTTCATGCTTTTTACCCCCAGCATGGTAGGGTTGGCGAGAAATTTATTCTCTTTCCATTACCTTGACGACATTGGGTAATTCATACTTTTACCTCCCAGCATGATGGGATTGGCGAGAAATTTATTCTCTTCCCGTTGCCTTGTCGGTGTTGGATAATTCATACTTTTTACCCCCAGTATGATGGGGTTGGAGAGAAATTTATTCTCTTCCCGTTACCTTGTCAGCGTTGGGTAATTCATACTTTTTACCCCCAGTATGATGGGGTTGGCGAGAAGGTGGTTCTCTTCCGTTTGCCTTGACGGTGTTGGGCAGTTCATTTTTTTTTTTTTTTGCACCCTCACAACCCCCTGCTTCTTTGTGGCCAAAAGGGGTTAACCCCTTTTTTTTTTAGGTTATCGGGGTTTAAATTAACCGTTCTGAGCTCGTCTTTGGAATTGTTGTGAGCCCAAGTGGTACCTTTAGACCACCCACATTAAATATGTCCGAGTTAGTTCTAATTCTTTTTTTGTTCAGCTTTGAGCTGAACTGCTCCAGCGTCAATCAACGCTTGAATTTTATCTTTTAAAATAAAATAATTCTTTGTAGGGTGGCCTACAATCCGATGGTACAGACAGTAATTCGGATCGTTAGTCTTCCCAACCTCTTTAGGCCTCTTACTCTCCGGCAACTTAAGCAACTTACGTTTGCTGAGCAGATTAAACATAGTAGCAGTATACTCATCTTTAAACGAATACTGCTTTTGAAGTCTGGGTGACTTTGTTGTGTTGCTTATAGTTGTCCATGCTTTCTGCTTCGGTGTGCTTTCTACTGTCATTGCCATTATATCTTTCCCTTTGGAATGGGAAAAATGGAATGGAGGTTCATTTGTACTGTCTCCGGTTGCAGACTGTTGTTTTTCGAGGCGTCGAAGTATATCTTCCGCCTATTCACCCTGCTTCAGCAGATCTTTCCATGATTTGGTTTCAACCGAGCCCATCTTATCTAGAACGTTGGTTAACAAATTGTGCCTGCAAGTTTCCACCAGAGTATCTTACGTCATGCCATGTGGGCATCGAACAGAAAGTTCTCGGAATCGCTCGACATAAGCTTTGACCGTCTCGCCTTCCTCTTGCTTTGCCGCTAGCAAGGATAGTATAGAGATTTCAATATCATCTTTAAAGAATCGGACTAAGAACTCACGTTCTACATCAGCCCATGATTTAATTGTTCCATGGGGTAGCTGCATGAACAAGGTAAGTGCGAGCCCTCGTAAAGTGCTCGCAAATATCTTAGTCAAAGTCGGATCATTTTCCATAAGGTGTCCTGTCTGCGACAGAAAGTAGAAGATGTGCTGTTGCGACGAACCTTTACCGTCGAATGACTGAAGGTTCAACGGTTTATATTTTGCAGGATAAGGTACGGTCTCCCATTCTATGGGATAGAGACGGACTACCCCCACCTCTTGCAGTTTTTTGCGATGAAGAAGAGTTTGTAGTTGGTTCTCCATTTTCTCTATTTTTTCTTCATGAGGGTTGATGATAACCTTCACATTCTCCTCCTTTCTTGGATGAGGAGGAATTTCTTCATTCTCGTCCTCGCTGTCTTTATTTATTTGGACGGGTAGTTTTCTTTCCTGCCGATCAGAAATGGACGACGAGGATTGGTTCTTTCTAGTTTGAGCTAACAACTCAATTAAAAGTTGTTTCATTTCTTCTATGGTCTCCTATTGCTGTTCGAGATGCTTTTCTTGTCTCTCAAGTCTTCCTGAGACTTCTTCTAGGCGCACGCCCTCTGGCTCAATAGAAACTCCTTTTAACTCTGGAGTGATTTCATTATCTGAAGGGTTGTTTCCAACCACCTCTTTGCCTTTATTAACCATATGCGATGAGGCGGCAGGCAAATCGGTCCCAGAGCACACTTTTCTCACCGTCCGTATTTTTTTGGGTTCGGCGATCAGCTCAAAAACGGACCGTTTCGAGTTGCATTTGCAGTTTGATAGAACAGTTGAGATCAGCTGTTCGCATTGGCAGTGAGAAATATTTTGTGAGGAGTTCTTCTTCCAATTGAGGTACTCTCTCAAATGTTGAGGTACCTTCTCATCTCTATTTACATCTTGACGCCTCATGCATATCAAATTTGGTTCATAATACTAGAGAGTTTGCAATATTTCAGGGCTGAGCTCTTCTCCAGCAACAAATTGTTCTCCGACCCTTCTACGGATTCTTCTAAAGTGCACACTGGCCTGGGTAGTTGTGTGGGCCCTGCACGCCTCTGATAGAGAGATTAAAATATTTGGTGTATGTTGCGTGCTCACCATAGGCATGCTCAAAGAGATATGAGAGTTGTGTTCATTGAACGTAACCCATCGTTGCTTCCTCGAAGTGGAATTTACGGGGTGCAACCTGCGGTTGCATATGCGGGATGCAACCCACGGTTGCAACCGTGGGTTTGCACCCGTTGTCCGTGCGGGGTGCAACCCGCGGTTGCACCCGCGGGTTTGCACCCGCAGTTGCAATCTGCGGTTGCACCCGCGGTTGCAAGCCGCGGGTTGGCACCCTTAGGGTTGCCTCTGGGGGATGGCTGCATCTGTGGGTTTTCTTCAAAATTTTTCACTCTCCCGGAGTTTTCTGCAACCCTTCCTATATGGTTAAGGCGGGCTTGTTGAGTTTTAAGCCTCAGATTTCTCTTTTGGGAGTGGGTTAAGGTCTGGTTTGACTTTTGGCTTGACTTTGGAGTGGGTGATAATGCCGTATACTTGACAGACGTTGACGTCTTGTCAGTTTTAACGGGCGATGACGCCTCGTAAGTATTGAATGGCGATAACGCCTTTTCAATTTTGGCTGGCGATGACGCCTCGCCTTGTTTAATCGTCGCCTGGCGATGACGTCTGGGCTCCGAATCTGAGAATGATAGGAACTCCTCGTATTTTTGCTGGTCAACTTCCACGACCTGCATCTCAACCATTGAGCCGATCCGCACCCTGTCGGACTACGCTACCAAATTCGTTGTGGTAAACAAAGGGGCTCCCACTGTGGTTGCCAGTTCTTGTTTGCTCAAAAATTGAATCTTTCCTTCCATTGTAAAATTATTTGATTACAACGAGAAAATTGAGATTTTCAAATATTGAGGAATTACAAGAACGCGAATATTGATTGATTTCCTTTTTGATGTGGGTTCGGGTGGCGGTGGAGCCTCGCTAATGCACTCCACTGACCGTCTGATTAGGAAGGGGATGACTCTGCTCCGCTCCTCAATTTCATAAACTCGCTCCAAATCGTCCAAAAGTCCTTTTTCTGGACTCAATTCATGTCTTTTATAGACCGAATCAGGTTGAAATCCGGCTCGAATCCTCCCTGAAAAATCGGATCACGCGATATCAGCGAAATAAATAAACGGAAATAGATGAAAACAACCCGCGGGTTGGCACCTGCGGAAGCGCTCCTGCGGGTGCCCACCAGCGGGATCGCTCCCGCGGGATCCTCCTACGGGAGGGTTTCTCGCGGGTGGGTTGCCACCCGCAGGAATCCTCCCACGGGTGCCCACCCATGGGATTCCTCCCGCGGGTTGGCCCCGCCCCATTTTTTTTTTTTTTAGGTATCTACAAGTAGCAATCTGGTTTTTATTGGTTTACCTATCAAGTTAAATTTTACATCTGACACAAAACTTTCCTAGTTAAAATCATAGTTCTGACATCATAATACAAAATCAAATCAATTTTCTCTATGAGATCAAATCCAACCAAATCATATGTCATGTTAAGTTTTCACTTTTGACAGAAAAGATAAACTCACAATTCATCAAGTCTGATAGTACAACCTCAGAGAAACTTGCTTTTGACATTGTTAAGTTAAACATTACATCTAACGAAAATTATCTTCTTGTCAAATTAATAGTTACCGCTAATAGTCAACTCACAAGACTAAAACATATTAATCATTACCTTTGTTTAGCCAGCTCATCCCTATTATGTCCAGATCCTCTAAATAGGTTGAGTTTTGAGCCTTGTTTAATGATACATCTATCCTCACTCAAATCTCATTATACTAGATGTCACTGAACATGTGAATTAAACATGTTAAACCCTACCTCTTTTTAATCGGTTTATTACCATCATATCCCGAGCCTCTGAATAGATTGAACCACAAGACATGTTTAATGATAAATCTGTTTTTTCCTAATTCGTCATGCTAGATGTCACTAAATTGTTAGGATCTTATTTACTCTCGTCTAGCATGTCCAGAATCTCTGAATAGCTCGAGTCAATACTTAATAGAGTACGTAAACATCATATCTCTGCCTATCATCTATATCTCCCAATCTATCATACTAGACGTCACTACACAGTTAGAACTCAACTCTTTTGAAGACTCTTTCTATCATGTTCAATACCTCTAAATAGTTTGAGTCACCATCCATGAGACACATTAATAATAACCTCTATCCATCAAATTTATCCCTTTGTATGTCATACTCTTAGCCTCTGAACAAATATCTAGAGTGCTCCGGACTGCAATTTTATTCATGCTACAGCCAATAACTTTTTTAAAAGCAAAACTCCAAGTTGAAGTCTAGATTAGAATACTTTACATTTGAAAGATGATTCAAACTGAAATGTTCTTGGTGGCGTAATAGTGTTCTGATTATCAATATTTTAAAGGTAGCCAGACAACACAAGCGTAAAGGTCAAAATTTTGTGCTATTTCAGCATAAGGAATAATTCCTTACAAGCAATGTTTGATACTTTGAAGATGTTCAATGGTATACATATGAAGATCAAGAAAATTTGTGAATAAGATTTGACAAGTTCCATAAAGGTTCAATAGTACATCTGCAACAGCCAAATAACTGGAAGATGATAATTTTGGAAAATGGTTCGCAAAGTACGAACATCAACAAATCAGTAGGGGATTTCGAAGCTCCCGAACATCAATGATGAACACAACTTGTGTGCTTGCATAAGAAGAAACAAGCAGAAGCTGAGTTATAGCATCATCTCAGGAGCAAATCTTGAGTCAACGTTCAATATTATGGGACTCAAGAACTCAAGACACATCGAAGATTCTCTACTTCAACATTACATAGTAAGAGCTAAAGGATTAAGAATGTGGCAACTTCAAAAGATGTTCACAGTACACCATGAAAATCACAGTACACAATAAAGACAATAGAGCCAAAATCAAAATAGTCCAAAGTATTCGAAATTCATTACAAATCAACGACAAAATTTCAAAAACTTTGGAGGGGATTCTGTAGATACTATAATATATATATATATATATATATATATATATATATATATATATATATATATATATATATATATATATATATATGAGGAAACGGGAAATACACCGGCGGTGAAGGGAGTTCCTTCACCGCCGCTTAGGTGGCCCAATAAAATTATAACACGGAGCGTCATTCAAGGTAACAAATAAATGAACTCTCTTAAATGACACCACGTGTAATAATTTTATTGGGTCATCTAAGCAGCGGTGAAGGAAACTTCCTTCACCGCCGGTGTATTTTCCGTTCTCTCTCTCTCTCTCTCTCTCTATATATATATATATATATATATATATATATATACACACACACACACACGCAAGCACGCACACACACCAACTGAAACAAGAGAGCCAGACACTCACGCCCAAGGATCATGCACTCCAAGTACTACGCGCGTCCGGGGTTGCCTGTGCACCTTCGTGCGTGCGCACCTAGGTCCGCACCCACGACCACCTGCACCCAGGCGCGCACCCGTGTCGCCTACGCGTGTCACACATACCTCGCGTGTGCCCTTGTGCAAGGGGGACACGCACCTGCGCACAAACGCGCTCACGACCGAGCCCGTGCACCCGCACATGCCCAGGCGCGTGCGCTGGGCGCATTGTGCACATTCAGAGTGCTTCCGGCATGTCATGCACACCGGAATCCCGCTTCACATGTGAATTTAGTTGTAATGATCTGATAGATCTGTTCCCATAATCTGATCTCCGATTATGAACAGATTTGAAAGAGTTGTTACCTTCCTAGAGGCTAAGAAAAACCCCTCTCTCTCAAAAAAAAAAAAAAAAAAAAAAAAAAAGAGGCGAAGATGAAAATAAAAAATCATGAAGAGTAATGAAGAGGAAATCCAGAGTCAATGAGGACTTAGGGAGGAAAGATCCAAAGACAGGAAAGGTCAAAAGAGATCCAATAACAGAGAGATCCATAGATACACAGACAGATATCCCCAGATCCAGAAAAAGACAAAGAGGCGCTTCAGACTCTTTCTCCTCCTGTGGCTAGAGCTTGGTGCTAGAGAAAGATCCAGAGAACAGGAAGAGAGAAGAAAAAAAAAAAAAACAACGCTTCCTGCTTTCATCTCGAGGCTGAGATTGGTTCTAAGGAATCCATTGACGTTCGTATCATCAGCGGGAGAGACAAAAACGACTTCCCACCACTGCCAAAGATCCCACAAAAATTGAAAGAGAAAACAGAGTCATCTTTTTTCCTACTCCTGTAATCCGAATTGAAAGTTGTAATTTATTTTATTTGTTGTAGGTCTTGATAAATGACAATGAAAGGGAATTCCCCCAAATTCGGGCGTACACCCATTTTTAGTGACTCTACTAGAATGCTCTTATCATTTTTGTTATACACAAAATAAATAAGTGGAGAAAATTCATCAACAGTTATTAATCTCTCAAGAGAATCATTCAAAGGTTTTATAAGTTGATTACAAAAAGCACAAAATCTTAATGAATTTTTTTATTTATGAAGACCCTCCAACACTTGTGTAGTTGCACAGCGAACAAAAAATGCCATTTTTATAGTGATCTACAAATTTGGGTTCATTAGTTCTGTCTATCTCTATTGAGTTATACTAGCTCTTGCTAAAACATTCTCCCCGAAAAAAGAAGGGCAAAAAAGATTTTTTAATAGCTAATTAGTGGATTCTTCATATGCTGTCAAAATTCCACTACCTCACCTTTTGACAAAAAAAAAAAAAATGTGTAACACCCATTTTTTTCAGGTAGTATTTCCAATTTTACAATTTATTAAAATAATATTTTATATAAAAAAATATTTTTTGACCATATAATGCCCACTCCAAATCCAAATCAACTTGTCTAGTAAAGTAATTATGATTAAGAAAACAAGTAGATTAATTAAATTACATCGATTTTTATCTAACAATTATGATAAGAATTTATTTATGAATATGATTCTAATTTGACTAGATATTGAATCTAAATAGAAACCCAATCCAAATCCTAATTGAGTTAGTTAAATAAATTAGCCTAATTAATGTAGAATTCAATTCTCATCTAATTATATATATATATATATATATATATATATATATATATATATATATATATATATATATATATAATCTAAAATTGGTTTCTATAACAATTAAGATTCTAATTTAAATTTGATTCCTATATCTATTTGAATTCTGATTTAAATTTCATTGTCATACCTTTTATGATTCCATCTTTAATTAGGATGGCCAATCCTATAAGAATTTCTATTGCACTTTCCTACTATGAGTCAAAATAGGACTCTTAATCTCCTATAAAAATGTCACTCCTTCATCGTGGCCTTCACCCTTCCCAACGCAGAAAATAAGAGAGTATATGTGAGAGAGAGAGAGAGAGAGAGAGAGAGAGAAGGGGGAAGAAAGAAAAGAATTTCAGTCATAGAATTTTGGATCATCCTTGGATATTTCAATAGAATTTTGGATCATCCTTGGATATTTCAATATCACTGAAGCCAAAGAGATTCGTGAGTTCTCTTACTTATTATAAACATACTAATGATTATATTTTATTTTAAAGTCATTTCTTTAGCTCATTATAAATATACTAATGATTATATTTAAAGCAAGTTCTCTAAATAACTATAAAAATGCTAATAGTTATATTATTATCTTAAGATGAATTTTCTAACTTATTATAAACATGCTAATAATTATACTTTATCTTAAGGTGAGTTCTTCAACTCACTATAAATATGTTAATAATTATACTATATCTTAAGACGAGTTCTCTAACTCACTATAAATATATTAATAATTATGTCTATCTTCTATAATTTTTGTTTTATTTAATTAAGGATTGAATCATGTACTTGGAAACTCAATGAATACTGAAACAAGACATGATAAGATACCAACTAAATACAAACTGCTATAATATGTGATTGGTGATAGATCATTAATCACTATACTGTTACATTTTTTCCTTAATGTTATTATTATTGAATATTAAATACTGAAATTTAATGATTATCACCAATCTATATACTAAATTGAATTTATGAACTAAACAATTGATAATAAATTGACATACACTTAGTTTATGGAGGGGGAGGAATAAGAATTTATATGATTTGATAATTTAATGTAACTGTGCCACTGTTTTCATTTTTGGAAGGATCGAGATAAACTCAATTAAAACTGTCACTGTTTTCCTTTTTTAGGAGGATCGGAATAGGCTCCAGTCAAGTTTACTGTTCCATTTTCCTAGGGATACATGGGGATGCGTTTAAACTCGCCAAGTTTATATCTTTCTAAATTTTTAAATAGCTTAATTAAAAAAATTTGACTGAAAAACTAATGATAAGCCACATAATGTGTTAAGATATAAGATTTTCCATTGTTTTAATTTTACACAACTTTTTATATTATAGAGATATTATTATTTCAAATATTTTATTATATATTACTGGATCACTTTCCTGACGATCTTGATTATGCATGACCAAATGCAAATATTTATCAAGAAATAGATCCGCCAGAAATAGAATAGGATTTGACTTACTTTCAGGAGCAAGCGGAGTTACATGATTGATGACCTTCCTGGTTTGCTATTTTGTTATTTATGTAAGAAAAAAATTATTTTATTATTTTGACTGAAAAATTATTATTTATTATTATTTGTTGCTCATATTTCCTCTGTAATATGACTGTAATTTTTGTTTAGACTTATCAAGTTATCATTCGACGTCAAATGTTCCAACTACCCAAATTCCAGAAATTGATGCGTTACAATATGAGATTGATCAAAGTGAATTTTTGAACTCATTAGACTAGCAGAAGTAACTTATATTCTTGTCTAAACTATGATATTTAGGGTGTGTTTGTTTGTATAGAAGTAGAATGGAAGTAGTGGAAGTAAGGTTACTTCCACTACTTCACTTGTTTGTTTGGCCAAGAAGAGAATTATAAGTTATTTCCACTAGGATAATGTGGATCCTATGTGGCATCCTAACTTCTCCTTTTCTCTTCCCTTCATTTTTGAGTGGAAGTGTTCTTGAAGCTCAAGGACTAAAGTAATATATTATTTTTTATTAGTTTCTCATTATTACTTTTCAATTCTACTTAATTTACAAATATATTAGTATTATTTTTTGTTTAATTTGACAATAAAATAATATTTTTCATATTTCATTTCTTACTTCTAAAAGTGAGCTTACAAACACTTGAACAACTCTCTTCCTAACCTTTCATTTTGGAACCTATTTCTAATTTTCTTTTTTACTTCTCCCACTTTTAAGAGCCAAACAGGGCCTTAGTATGCAGGACAAGGAAAAGATAAGGAGGAGAGAAAGCATCTGCAATTATTAATCTGATCTCAAAGGAATCATAATAAATTGGCAATTATTTGTAGGAATTAGGTCCCAACTCACTGGCAATTATTTGTAGGAATTAGGTCCCAACTCACTCTAGTCCATCCAATGGAGTCAAGTTGGGATTCTATTGAACAGGCTTAATTCGATTTTGACCAGGACGCACCCCAAACATTGCGTTGATTCGACCAAGCACAGATCCGATTCCCCAAAGGGCGGATCAGATTAAAAGAGAAAAAAGAGATAAGTTTGCGTGAAATTTTCTATTAAGACCTTTTCCACTGGAGTGAGCCCCAAACTTACACCCTTCGAGTGGATTTACTAAGAAAATATCACATAATTCCAAATTAGAAAAAGGTTTAAAATGCTTGTACTAATCTCATCCGTTGCATTGATCCAAATTAGTCACGTTTGTCTCTCGTCTGCTCCCTTGGCTTGTATAAATAATTGGTCCTTTCTTTCAGTCGTTCTTACAGCTTGCAGATTTTGGAGGGAGGGGAGAGAGTTGGAGAGAGAGAGAGATGGATGAAGGGAGAGAGATGGTGGAGAGAGGGAAAGCAACAATTGAAGAGATGGAAGCAGTCAAGAGAGTTGAGGAGGTTGATGATGATGGCAAGCCAAAGAGAACTGGTATGTCATTATTATTTTATTTTTATTTTTTATTGCATTTTTTCATCAATTATATATTTATATTTCTCTCAATCGCATGCTCGCGTACCTAAAACAACTTGAATAGTTTCTATCACCCGGGCGATTGGAGTTGTGGCGACGGAGGTTGGTCGTAGAGGGTGGCGACGATGGTGAGCAATGTGAGAGTTCGAACTCCTCGCGTAATCAATTCGATTACGGGATGTCGCGGGGGGACGTCGACAGTTGCGGGGCGGGGACGGGAGGGCGAACGGGCCGAAGACGTATCCTAGATGGTAAGTGCAAAAATGCGGTGGCCAATAAATAGACTTAGGGTGACTCTCACAGATGATCGTAATAGGGAGTGCGACAAAGAGCGAGCGAGAGAGAGAGAGAGCTCATAATCGTCGATCATAGTCGAAATGCATCTTGCAGATTGATGTTGGGAGTCGCTGGAGACGGGGATTAGAGGGCGTTCAGTGGCAAGAGATTGATCCATTTCTAGGCAGTCGGAGTGGCTTCAGATTAGCTTGTGGATCAGGAGGATGAGGATGAGGAGCTGTAGGGATGTTGGAGATAAAATTTTGAATTTTTAAATTTAAAAATTTTAAATTGTGACGCAACTCTAACCAGTTCATGGAGCAGTGTGTCCATGTGCACAGCAAAAGTGCGCTTGTTAGGTCTGCAGGTTTCAGTAGTTGACTCGCAACGGGGCTCACAACGGGGCTCCATCACCGTACCTTTATCATGCTCTATTTTAACTGTTTTCTCATGTCCTTGTACGAAAGAATTGGTTCTTAAGTTTGTATTTAGAGTCAATTATACTTTTAAGGATGTTTTACGATTTCCCTAAGTGTGTCTCGCTGGATGCTAATGGCACTTGCATGCGGTTAAAAAAATATATATTATTTTTTTTTCCTTCTACTCAGGTAAAAAGTGAGGAAAAAAAAAAAAGGTTAAAGTAATTCTTAGGAATATGTTATCCTTTCAAAAAAGGAAAAAAGAAAAAAAAACAAAACAAACAAACAAAAGTTATCACATTTCACAAGGACATGAGAAATCAGAGGTGGGCCACAAGTCTCAGCAACATGTGGAGAATCTGGTAGGAGAGGAAATCGAATCTGGAAGATTCCTTCCAATTTAAAAGCTTTGAAATTATCAAATTATATTTCCCAAAAAAGGTAGTCAACAAATAATTATTTTTGAAAATTTTGAAACCATAGTTTGATTTGGTTCATGAGTTTTGGGTTCATTGAATCCAAAACAGAGTGCACACCTAACTAGGGGGAACTTCCAACGAAGCACACCACTTTTTCTAGTGAACCTACTTTATAGTATAATTTTTAGTTTGTGCTCAGTTATAAAACTTATAACAGGCTCATTAAGCCAAAAGGTGTGCTCCTTTAGAAACTCCCCTAATGAGCTTGGCGTCTGTTACTAGACGACACCAAACAAGGTGCATGTGAAGACAAAATTGCATTGAAGGCAATATCTGACTTTTGCCTCTCATATTTTGTATTCTTCTTCTTGCATGATAATCTATATTATCATATATTTCTTAAAATCGAAACCTATAAGAATTTGTTCTTCTATTAGATGTACATATATGGGCTGATTCGTTTTAAAGTTCTATTAACTGTAGATATTTAATGGAAATGGACTAGTCTAGTTGATAAAATTCATTGAGTAAAGATAACGATTCTAGATCTATTCACAACAATATTGTCCAGTACATTTAACTTGGACAACTAATCATGCTACAATTTTAGTAAATAATCTATTTAAATGGAAGTTAGCGAGCAGTGCAAGTTCGCAAACTTCTAACTTTGAAAATTTTCATATACTTTAGGATATTTTTTATACAAGACGGAATTATTCCTAGACATGTTTAGATACAAAAAATGGAGTTATTGATTTATAGCTCCATGTTATTATAATTTATTCGAAATTTTTTTAGAACTAAGGAAAACTCCAGCTTGATTTGTTTTTTCTTTACTACAATTAGACTCTCGCTTTGGGGACACTTAACTTTAACTAGTTGCCTCCTACATAGGGATAAGAACTAGCATGTTCAAGGATTAATTTCTTATTTATTCTAGTTTAAATTTTAAAATTAAAAAAAATAATTTTATAATTTAAAAATTCGAATAAAATAGACTAAAAATTATCCTTGAAGCTACCCATTCCCATTCTCATTCTCACTCCTACGTAAGTGGAAAGGTAGTGAGACGAGCCTCAAGCTAAATTTTTGGAGCTTAAGGAACTTAACTTTAGAACACTACACTTAAGAAATCTTTATCTTAATGCCTAAATAGGGTACTAGTAGACTAGACTCGGACCTATGGGTGGGCATTTTTGTTTTTTGTCCCACATACTATTGTATTATAGAAGGATCCGAAATTAGTTGGTCTAGCAGGACAGGGTCTATTTCAAAGACTTAACACTATCAGATTGACAAGCGAGTTTGGTCTGGGTCAGGATCAGGTCCAGGTCCAGATTTTGACTTTTGAAAAAAAAAACCCTAGATATTTATTCTAAGACATGTTGTTGGTCTATCGAATAATTAAAATTACTCCTGCTGCTATACACATACAGACTCTAGTCTGTATTGCTTGTCTCGGTTCAAGTCCAGTTGTTCATACTAGACCATAGACTTCTAAAAGAACTCGAATTTCTTGTGTCTAAAGCGTATGTTCACCTCAAATATATTGGGGTAATGGTACAGTCAATTTTTGGTCCGTTTTATTCAAATATTTCAATTAGAAAAAATAAAAAAAATTCGATCTCCAATACAGTGAAAGCTCACCGAAGATGGAACTCTTAGCCTCGCACAGACAAGAGAACACACACAATACTTAGTGATCGATCATGTTACACAAATGTGAGCCACTTTCCCTTCAATACATGAGCTCCACTCAATATTGGAACGGTTAACTCTTTGAGTATTATCAAAACATATTTCCTACATAGTTCGTTAGTCACTTGGAGTATGCTGACTGCCTTGACGCAGCAACATCTTGATCATGATAATAATTTGTGGCATACTAACGTCTGTGATATTTATCGAAAACACAGGAACCGTATGGACGGCGAGTGCACATATCATAACTGCGGTAATAGGATCCGGAGTTCTTTCACTAGGATGGGCCATGGCACAGCTTGGATGGATTGCTGGACCGCTCACTTTGTTCCTCTTTGCCATCGTCACCTATTACACCTCAAGCCTCCTCGCTGATTGCTACCGCACTTCTGACCCAGTCTACGGGAAAAGAAACTACACCTACATGGATGCAGTGAAATCCAACCTCGACGCAACCAAGTATTGGCTCTGCGGATTCTGTCAGTACAGCAATCTGTTTGGGACGGCCGTCGGATACACCATCACCGCATCCATCAGTGCTCAGTAAGTTTAACATTTCCCGTGTAATGACTAGTGCATTCGGTTTATTTCATCATATCATGACGCACAAGCGTTAAATTGGTGCAGGGCAATAAGCAAGGCCAACTGTTTCCATAGCGAGGGTCACGATGCCGACTGTAAAGTTCCTGAAAGTCTGTACATCATCGGCTTTGGCATTGCTCAGATTTTCCTCTCCCAACTGCCCAACTTCCACGACTTATGGTGGCTTTCCATTGTTGCCGCCGTCATGTCTTTCGTTTACTCTTTCATTGCCATTGGCCTCTCCGTAGCCAAAATAGTCTCAGGTTGTATCAGTTCTCAACACAATTTCTACACGGAGAAATAGTGGTCTCATAATTCGTTGCTCATTTTCTGTCGATATAAGCTGCAGGAAAGATCGAAAGTACCACTTCTATCACAGGATTGGAAGTGGGAGCCGATATTAGTGCAGCGGGCAAGGTGTGGACGACATTCCAAGCGCTCGGAGACATTGCGTTCGCCTACTCCTACTCAATGATTTTGATCGAAATCCAAGTAAGCAAGCATATCAACCGAACTGATATTTTGCATCACATGATCATCGAATTAATCTTATGGTCGTTCAGGACACTGTGAGATCACCCCCAGCGGAGAACAAGGTAATGAGGAAGGCGAATCTTATCGGGGTATCGACGACCACCATGTTCTACTTCCTTTGTGGCTGCCTTGGTTACATTGCCTTTGGGATCAATGCACCGGGCAACATACTGACTGATTTCGGGTTTTATGAGCCTTACTGGCTGGTGGATTTCGCCAATTTCTGTGTCCTCATTCATTTGGTCGGCGCATTTCAGGTAACCCCCTGCTGTACCAAATATTGACTCGGATCAAAAGCTCATATTAGTTCTCCCTGTATGATCTGCATGTAGACATGCAAAATGTAAAAGCATGATCAGCAATTGCAATGCCGGCAACATAATCGCATAGGAATATATTAAGTCTTAAGAAAAATAATAAGAATTAAAATATTTTATAATTAACACATATTCATCCCTCTTTAAGGCTAATTACGATAACTTTATGAATTCATTAAAATTACTATAAATTATACTAACTCTTATCTCATATTCGACGTGGGACTATTAGAATTATGAGTATTACATTCTTCTCATCTTTTAGCATTTGACGCTCTCGTTGGATATGGCACAGTAAAACGTTCATATTTCACCAAGATGGTCTCTATGAATTCTAGAGGTGGATTCTACAAATTCAAGAGGAGGCCCCCACTATAATTGTGTGGCACTTTATTTCGGATAATAATTATTTCCATGTGACACTTAGTTCCTCACACTTCTGACTAGTATCTATCTCTAATACCATTTGTAATGCCCCCATTCGGAGCCTGGTTAGCTCAACGCCGGCTATATATTTGTTTAGAAATATACTATGCCTCCAGTGATTAGCCACGAATTATCTATGATTATTTTGTGGATTTGTAGTAACCGTTATAAATCACACTAATTTTTGTCTAATATTTTATATGGAATTATTCGAGCTCTAGGAAATATTAGAAACATAACAATAGCTAGCAGGTGTAGAAACTAGTAATTCATCACCCAATATATTAACGAAAGTTGAAAACTAAGCAGCAATGCATCTTATTTGTCTCCACAACTACTAACGACACACAATCTTACAGGTATACAGCCAGCCACTGTTCGCTGCATTTGAGACATGGATCGCGGGAAGACACCCTGACGTAAAGTTTCTGACCCATGAGACCCCTCTCATCACCGGTAAACGTTTCAAGCTCAAAGTCAGCATCTTCCGACTGGTTTGGAGAACCTCATTCGTGATTGTGGTCACGGTTCTAGCCATCGTCTTCCCGTTCTTCAACGATGTGGTCGGATTCTTGGGCGCAGTCGGATTCTGGCCCCTTACGGTGTACTTTCCGATCGAAATGTACATTCGACAGAAGAAGATCGGAAAGTACAGTGGCAAGTGGTGGTTACTGTACAGCTTGAGCATACTGTGTTTAGTGGTCACACTGGCCGCAACAATTGGGTCTGTTGAAGGGGTGGCAGACTCGCTTCGTCGCTACAAACCCTTTCAGGACTGAATCATTGATGATGGTTAGCGAAGATTTTGGTTATCTTTTTTTTTTTCTCTGAAGAGTTGAAATGTTTATAGAATTTTTTTTTTCATCCTTTGTTCTTGCCAAGTAAATTTCTGCAGGCAGCTAGAATGCTGCATTGTGTACTTTCAATCTGTTATTGTAGTTGACATGGAGGCCTTGAAATGAAAAAGAAATTTCAAATCATCATTAATCTTATGATGATCTGTTTGATGTTTCTTTATGTCATTGTGCATAGTATTTCCGTCGAAAGACACTCTTCCTCTCATGGTCATGGATAAATAAAAATTACAATGAAAATATCTAAATTACAATGAAAAAAAAAGGAAAAAAAAAAACAAACGAGAGAAACTTAATTATAAATCACGTCTATCTCTTTTAGAAAAGATCGTAAGTTCTAGAATGGCTATGGAGTATTACTCTTAGACTTCGTTAACGATCTAACACCCAAAATCAGTCTTGAATATGGAGAAAAGTTTCTGGACGAGGGCTCTGAACGGCGACTTTCTGCAGAATAATTTAATCTCCAATCTCTCCCCTTCCAAAAAGATCCCCAAAAATCCCCTAATCGGTCATATTTATATATTTCGAGGGTTTTCTTTGAGATAAGGATTGAATCCTAATCAAATCCATCTCTGAACTCGTATTTTAATACGAAATCTTTGATTTCAAGTGATTGGATATAATTAGAATCGAAATACTGGTTGAAATATAGAAGGAAACCCAATTTAGAAACTGAAATAGCCCCGCATATGTGAGGCTGTCATCACCTCGCTCAGGGCAATCTTGCCTTGCGCAGGGCTATTACCCCCGTGTGGGGCAACCAGCCTCGCGTGGTTGAAATCTTTATTATTGTTTCTTTCTTTCCAAATTTTCCAACAATTAGTAATCACAATCAAATATTTGATATTCCCTAAGGTAACCAACCCAGATCCAAATACTACAATCTTCATCTATCCCCGTGTCTGAGGACAATTATAGTTTAATGTGATGTGTATAGCCAATTTCTTGTCATCGTCCATATAGCACACAAATATTGAGTCCTTTCTATCCTCTTTTTTGGAGATTATCCATATGAGTATTACGTTCTTGGCTATGAGCCAAAGGAACATTATAGCCTCCAAAGGGCAATGGACTCTCCAAATTATGGTTGCATGAGTGAGCTTGCTTCCTCCGTCATCGACGATAAGCAGATCTAACAAAAAACTATTCGACTCTTTCCATCTCCTTAATCGAACATTCATGTTGTCCTTGCTCATGCAATAATGAGAAGCAAGTTTTTTTTTTTTTTTTGAAGGCAAGACGATGGGTTAGTACCCTCCGTATTCCATTATAGAGATAATAACAGGACATACATAGTTTTAGGCTATAAAAAAGGCGGTTCTCATAAAGCCTACATGTCAAAAGTCTAAAATAAAGCTATATAAAAAGGTGGAAAATGAGAAACCGAGTAAAATTACAAAGACCCTATAGACAAAATGTAGAATAGTCGCCTATTTACCACCCAGTGAGCGGAAGATGCAAGCCTCTACTCCTCGATTGGTAAAGACTATTGAGATCGTTTCCTGAAGAGACGTCTGATACGTAGAGCCTCTCCTCATCGGGAGAAATACCTATCCAGATAATATAATCATGAATGATAAGATGCAGACTGTAACCAATAAAATGTTGATCATTAAATATTTTATTGTCTCTCTCTCCAAACGGTCCAGCAAAGTGCAGCAATCACGGTCTAGCAAAAGTCTAAAATGCAGCAATAATGAGAAGCAAGTTATAAAGGGTTTGCCTTTCTTGGCTGAATTTAGGGCAGCCAATTAGCATTCACTAAACGCCATCTGTTCTGATGCCAATGATCTTTAACGGAAAGCATAAAGCAAAGGGTTAACACATTCATGGTAGCCTATTGTCTTTATTCTCTTGCATGCGAAAGCGATAGGTAGCACCATTCCTTTACACATGAGATTCTATATTTGATTAATACGGAAGATTCGACCATTCAAGATGAAGTTTGTCAGATATTTAAGATTTTTATATTCATTTGCATGTACTATCACGGATATCTATTTTGTATTGAATGCTTATATTTGAAGATAGTGTATTTTTATCTACTAAGCACTATCGATCCGTCTTGTACGTCCAATCTGGCTAAAATATAAATATGATGGTCTATATCTTGATATGTCTGTGATAGTTGAAATTATTGTCATCATGCTCACTTTAATCAACTATAACTAATTACATATTTCATGCATTTGAATAGTCGCTCTTATATTTTTTTTCCTTGGTTTTCGATGACTATATTTGTTGGATTCGATGCTTTAATAGAGACTACATCTTGTACCGAAGACTACTTAATGGCACTATTTTCTTACAAAACTATAGTTTTCCATAGTGCTTAGACTGATAAAGTGTTCTTTCTTTACTTTATTTTGACTTATAATTCTATAATTATCATGTTTTAACAGCCATTTTGGTGTTGTTTACCTCCCTCTGGTGGTATCTTTTGTTTATAATAAAAGAGGAAAAATTCATTGAATCACACATTAAGAAGAAAAATCATTGAGGGGAGAAATTGATTGAAAACTTGATTTGCTTGATTCACATTATAAGTTATGTTACAGTTTGCATGCTTGAATTTAATATCATGAGTTATGATGTTCACATTACATTAATCTCAATGGCTTGGTCATATACCATTTTCAATGATTTAGTTTGTTATAGTCAAAAAGGGAAAATTATGGGACACATGATCCTATTTGATAAATAAGACCCTTTGTTTGTAGTATAATATGATTGGTAGAATATGTATAGGTTAGCTAGCTATGCAATTATATCAAGAAATAAGACCGATACGATTAATACGGTCGATATTGATGCGTGGATGGTAATAACGACTTCAAGTTCAAATCTGAAGGACCTACATCTTGAAACAAGCTAGGAGGTCAATTTCAAAACTGTAGAGCTTGAAATTATCTTCATAACAATATTGGTGTCAGCTAAAATGGAGTTTGGATGTAGAAAATATCATTATTTTAATCTAAGAAGAAGCTTTGCTAGATGGTGAAAAAAATCCAAGCCCACCGGTGATCCCAGTGATTGACCCACAATGATCCATCTAGTGGCTCCTATGACTACAGTTATCTCAAGTCTAGCCACCAATTTATCCAACAGTTACACACTTGACTGTAATTAAGCTGAGGTTACCCACCAGTAACCCCACTGGTGGCTCAGGTCGGCAATCGAGAATTTGGACATTTATTTGACAAATTGAGATTTTTTTTTTTTTGACTAAATTTATTTTAAATCAATCCAAATCATGCTAGGATCAAATCATGCCAGGATCATCTAATGGCTATGGTTTGAGATTAATTAAGTTCAAATCAATTTTGGAGATTAGAAGTGAATTATACTTGTAGAGGGATTTTAAGGAGAAAAAAAAAGAACTTTTAAAGAATTTTTAGAGAGAACCTGAAGAAGAGGGCTGAGCTTTTGGACTTTGAAAGAGCGATTTTTTTAGCATCCCACACTTTTAAAGGCGCTCTCCAATAAATCTTGATTTTTGAGAAGTACATTGTAAAATACAACATCTTCAATTGTCTTCCACAGACAACAAACCATAGTTTTCGAAATCGATCATCGGGTGCTATTATCAGTCTCAAAACTGTTTCTTTATAATATGTGTGATTAGTTTTACGACATACTCAAGACGGTGTGACTAAGATTACAACATAAGTGATCCAATTGTATGGCGTACTAAAACTTGAGAAACACCAATAGGATGTTAAACCTACACTCTGCGTTTGAAAAGTTGACGATAACGACTAATTGGTAGACTAAAATATATCCTGTATCTACCTACTGGTGGTGGAAATCCTCTAATCGTGAATAAGAATGTACGTAAGAAATTTTCTAAACCACTATACTATATAAATCTTGTGCTTTCTGTTGTGTGCTTTTGATTATTATAGTTGTATTTTATCTCCGTTGAGTAATAACTCTGTTATTTATTCTCTATGTTTCGTTTGGTCGGTGGAATTTTGATCCCTGCACAGAATAACAGCGTGTGAAACTGCAAATCATGTAACCTTCAGCCAAAAATTAAGTGACTCGCCTTCAGGTATATACTGCCAGGCCCTGTTCCCTGCATTGGAGACTTGGGACAGTGGAAAAGCACCCAACATGAAATTTCTGAGCCCCAAGACGCCCCCGATCAACTGCAAACAAGTCAAGTTCAAACTCGACATGTTCCGGTTGGTCTGGAGGACGACCTTCGTGATTGTTTGTTGTTTCAGTTTTGGTCGTCCCTTCCTTTTCTGGAACGTCACGGTCCAGCTCTTGGGTACAATCGGATTCCAGCCATTCTCCAGTTTCTGAAGACAAAAGATCCGCTGTAGATTTTACAGGTTTTGCAGCTTACTCACACTCCCATGTAGTTCATGACAATATGAGACAGCACAAACCCTATGCTTGAGTGCTGAAATATTGCCCAAGTTTAGCAACGTTAAAGTGACAACTTATACTTACCTACTAGCATAACAGTCATCGTCCTGGAGGATCGAACTCTGATGCATGAACAAACCTAACAATAGTTTCGATGCCAAATTAATATTAAGAGGGAAGGGCGATGCCAAGGATGCCAAGGATGAAGCAGAAATATACGAGGTACCATCATAAACTGATCTGAATGAAGGTATGCATGTCTGATGATCATTCCAGTGGAAGTTAGTAATGGTGGTAATGTCACAGTAGTAGAGAGAAGAATGGACCAGTCAAGAGCCAATTCTTGGCCTGTCCTATTCAAAATTTTGAATTAGAAATAAAATATTTCTATTTTTCTAATTTCAAATTTTAAATAGAATGCGACCACGAATTCACCCATGGAACTACCCACTCTCATCCCTACACAAAAGAGAGGGAACATGAGAGAGTGTGCATTTATGTCACACAAGGTGGCAAACACTATACACCATATGTATCTAGTGTGATATGTATGTCAATACAAGGGGGAGTCATCAGTAGAAGCAGCAATAAATATGAGAAGTTTCCAACAAAAATGCTGAAGAGTCGAAGCAACCAAAGAAGAAGAAGAAGAAATAAACAGCTGGAACTGGGCGAATTAGTCATTTTCGTCAGTAGTTATTATGCTTTTAAATACAAGTATGGAAAATGTTATGGCAGAAACGAGTGGGAAAATAACAAATGACCAGAGAAATGGAGACACAAAGATTTACGTGGAAAACCCCTTCTTGGGTAAAACCCACGGACAAGACAGCAAAATTTTATTACTACACAGAAGTAATAATACAAGGGGGAGGAGAGATTTTGGGACGAGAATAATGGGAGGGGGAAAGGCCATTATATAGCCTTCCTCCCCCCTTACATAGTCTCCCACTACCGATGTGGGACTATGTTTGTTAACATTCTCCCACTTGAAGATTTAATTGAGTTTCAATTAATTTTCACACCATCCTTTCTGCCTTGTCATCATATTGCTTACGTCTCTGCCAGGCCACAAGAGGATCGACACCAAATGAACTTGTCCGTGTTGACTCCTTTTGTCAAAAAATCTGCTAGGCTCTCTTTAGTGTGTATTTTCTGTACATCCACCGTTCCTTCTTCCACTTTCTCACGAATGAAGTGATACTGAACTCGGATATGCTTGGTTCTTGAATGAAATGCTGGATTCTTTGCAAGATGCAAAGCGCTCTGACTGTCACAAAACAAAGAAATCTTCTCTTGTTTGTGCCCAAACTCCTCCATCACCAACTTCAACCATATCGCCGCTTTACTGGCTTGTGTGGCTGCTACATATTCTGCTTCTGTAGTTGAGGTTGCAACAACAGACTGCAATTTTGAAACCAAGTTTACAGCCCACCTGCAAGAGTGAACACATATCCAGTAGTGGATTTACTTTTGTCAAGATCACCTGCATAATCAGAGTCAGCATATCCACGAATAATTACATATGATCCTCTATAACATAATGCAACATCTGAGATTTCTTTAACATATCGCAGAATCCTCTTTACCGTATTCCAATGCTCTTTTCCAGGATTTGCCATGTATCGACTAACCACTCCCACTGCATGTGCAATGTCTGGTCTTGTACAGATCATAGCAAACATTAAACTACCCACTGCTGATGCATACGGTACTCGAGACATCTCCATCCTCTCTTCTTCATTGCTAGGACACATACTTGAGGATAACTTGAAATTAACAGGAAGAGAGGTAGAAACTGACTTACAATCTTGCATATTGAATCTCCGAAGAATTTTCTTCAAATAATTTTTCTGAGTAAGCCAAATCTTCCTATTACTTCTGTCTCGGTGAATTTGCATCCCTAGAATCTTGTTTGCTGGTCCCAAATCCTTCATCTCAAACTCCCTAGCCAACTGAGCCTTTAATTCTTGAATCCGATCTTTGTTAGGGCCTGCAACTAACATGCCATCTACATACAATAGCAATATAACAAAGTCGTTATCATCAAACCTCTTGAAATATGCACAAGGGTCTGCATAGAGTCTATTGTATTCTACGCTCATGATGAAAGAATCAAATCACTTATACCAACATCTTGGCGCCTGCTTTAATCCGTATAGAGATTTGTTCAACCTGCAAACCAAGTTCTTCTTTTCTTTTTCTTCAAATCCTTCTGGTTGGAGCATATAAATCTCTTCTTCAAAATCACCATGAAGAAATGCTGTCTTTACATCTAATTGCTCTAGATGTAAATCAGAGATAGCACATACAGCCAGAACTACTCGAACTGTAGAAAGTTTAACCACAAGAGAAAAGATATCATTAAAGTCAATACCTTCCTTCTGAGCGTAGCCTTTGACCACCAATCTTGCACGATAACGCTCCAGTTGATCATCACTGTTCCTTTTAATTTTATATACCCATTTGTTGCCAATGGGTTTTCTTCCTGGTGGTAGTTGCACAAGATCCCAAGTCTCATTTTTATGAAGAGGTTAGATCTCCTCTTGCATTGCTGTCATCCACTGATATGCATCCGAACTGATCGTTACTTCTTGGAAAGTTGATGGCTCTCCATCTTCAGTTAGAAAGCAGTATGCAACATTGCTATCCACATCATAGTCAAAATGCCAAACTGGAGCTTTTCTTTCTCGGCTTGATCGTCTGATCTCTTACACACCAGAATCAACATGTTCTGAAATCTGGTTCTCTTCAACTGCTTCAGAGGAATTATCTTTCGCCTGTATCACTGCAGTCTCTGCTTTTGAAGTGCTATCATTTAGGATTTCTTTTCTGTAAAGATGACATCTCTGCTGATGACAACTTTGTGGGTAGTGGGATCCCACAAACGATAACCTTTTACACCATCAGCATACCCTAAGAAAATACACTTTCTGGATTTTGGATCCAACTTAGTAGTTTCTTGGGAATTGTACATCACATATATAGAACTTCCAAAAACATGAAGATTAGAGTAATCGACTGGTTTACCTGTCCACATCTCCATCGGCGTTTTCAACTCAATTGCTGTTGATGGAATCCGATTGATCACATAACAGGCGGTGTTGACTGCTTCAGCCCAGAAAGATTTTTCTAAGCCTGCTGCTCCCAACATTGCTCTTGTACGTTCAAGCAACGTTCTATTCATCCACTCTGCCACTCCATTCTGTTGAGGGGTGTACGCCGTCGTGAACTGTCTTTTGATACCTTCTTGCTTGCAGAATTTATCAAAATCATTACCAGTGTATTCTCCTCCATTATCTGACCTGAGACATTTGATCCTTTTACTAGTCTCAAGTTCCACCTGCGCCTTGAAAATCTTGAAGGTTCGAAGCACATCTGCCTTACTTCTGATTGGATACAACCAACATCTCCTGGAATAGTCATCAATAAATGTTACAAAATATTTTGCTCCTCCAAGAGACATACCTGGTGCCTGCCATACATCAGAGTGAACCAATTCTAGAATTTGAAGGCTTCTAGAATTTGATGTGCTGAACTTTAACCGGTGCTGCTTGCTTGTCACACATTGCTCACAGAATAGTAGAGAAACCTTCGTGAGACCCAGAAGTAGTTTTCTATCTGCAAGAATCTTCATTCCCTGCTCCGATATGTGGCAAAGTTTTTGATGCCACATTGTTGCAGTTTTCTCATCATCATTATTTATGATAACTGATACTTCTCCTTCCTGCAGAGTCTCTCCCTTGACTAGGTACAAGTTTGCAGCTAGCTTTTCTCCTTTCATGATCACAAGCGCGCCTCGCACAATCTTCATGATCCCAAATCTCCTTTGCTGTCTTCTTCTCTTGAATGCTGGACAATAAATTATCTCCTAATCCGAGATGGAGATCTGAAGTAGCCTCAGCATCCATCTCCAACCACTTCTCGTCTGAGATATTCTCTGACCTTTCACCGATGGCAGGAAGGCACTTATCTTTTACCAAGATAGCCCTCATCTTCATCTTCCAGAGACCAAAATTGCCTCCGTTGAATTTTTCAATTTCAAATTTGCGTGTCATTGCTATATCCCAACTCTAACTATTCAAAACAAGTGGACGAAAGTGGGCCCCACAAGAATACTACTCAAGAAAGTGGGCCCCACAAGAATACTATTCACGAAAGTGGGCCCCACAAGAACACTATTCACGAAAGTGGGCCTACCAGAACACTATTCACGAAAGTGGGCCCCACAAGAATACTATTCACGAAAGGTGGGCCCCACAAGAACACTATTCACGAAAAATGGGCCTCACAAGAACAAGTGGGAGAACAAGCGGAAGAAAGTGGGCGCCACAAGAATAAGAACAAGTGGGTGGACCCCGCAAGTGTACCGAGTAGGTTCCATAAAGAAGCAAATACTTATTTTCTGATGTGGAGGGTGGCAACCACTAATGTGGAGGATCCACTTGCAGCTACAGAGCATACGATAAGTACCACGACCTTATTGACCTTACTCACACAAGAACAAGAACAAGTGGGTGGACCTCGCAAGTATACCGAGTAGGTCCCACAAAGAAGCAAATACTTATTTTCTAATGTGGAGGGTAGCAACCACAAATGTGGAGGATCCACTTACAGCCACAGAGCATACTATAAGTACCACAACCTTGCTGACCTTGCTCTGATACCACTGTTATGACAGAAACGAGTGGGAAAATAGCAAATGACCAGAGAAATGGAGACACAAAGATTTACGTGGAAAACCCCTTCTTGGGTAAAAACCACGGACAAGACAGCAAAATTTTATTACTACACAGAAGTAATAATATAAGGGGGAGGAGAGATTTTGGGACGAGAATAATGGGAGGGGGAAGGGTCATTATATAGCCTTTCTCCCCCCTTACATAGTCTCCCACTACCGATGTGGGACTATGTTTGTTAACAGAAAAGAGGCATGGTTCTGCTAAAAAAGAATGGAACCATGCATGTAAGCAAAATTGATGAACACAATTCTGGATAACAAGAGTTTTCAGTAGTTCCCAAGTTTCTTCTAACATGAAAATGAAAATTACTTCAAAGAGAAAAAGGAAATTAGCTTACAAAATGATCTTGCATGATTTATACAAGGAAAACATGGATAATCTCTATGAAAGAATACTAAATCTATAGTAAAGATAAGGAAATACAAGCTGGCTTTTACGATGCCAGTGCAGGCATAAATACCTTCAAGATACAAAAGAAAATCGGCGATTCTTAAGAAGACATCCAATATCACACAAAGTAATCTCCAACAGTGGAGAGTTTAATACTTGGATACAACTACTAACAAATGTAATGTAACAATAAGACTTGCTAAAATCTAATTTAAACCAAGTTAAATCAAATATTTTCTGATGCCAACAGCAAGCAGTAAGAACCTGATTATGCTTATAAACAATTTTTCTAACTTTCAAGAAAAAATTTGAGTTGGAAAGAAAGAAATGAATGATATCAAACCAAATTCAGTAATGAATGGTCTCGCAAACAGTAAAAAATAGAATAAGGAAGAAGCAATGTATAATAATGAAGCTTCCTCATGAATTTGACTCTAGCATGAAAATTGGATAGAAGCGACTTGTGTATTCTATTTGGTTATCACTTACAAGAGTAATTAATTTATGCATGCATAAATATAATAATAGATGCTAAGATTTATCAATCATACAAATGAAAAAAATTGTACAACACAGAAGTGGGAGAAGAATGGTAAGGTCTGTAAAGGGATAAAGAAGGAAACCATAGGAAAAAAAAAAAAAAAAAAAGGAAAACAAGAAACAATGGGGGAGCAGATGGATTTAGATTCAACCCTATACATCATGACCTCACTGGAAACTGAGAAATAGTAGAACTCCTAAATTCATTAAAAAAGTTAAAATTAAATTCTTCGAGAGTTCATAAACATCAGTACAAGAATATATAGATATGTGACTTAAACTAGGAAGCTAACAACAGGGCTTTATGGAGGGCACTTTACAACAATGATAAAATGCTTTAGATGAAATAATATCATCCGATTGATCTAATAAGTAAATAGTAAAGAGATCTATGCATATCTGCAGTAGACAACTATCATACAGATGTCAATGCATTCTTTCATTGAAGTAACACAGATATCTGCACTAGACTACCACAACACAAATTTCATGCATTCACTCATCGAAGTTAACATTAATGGCATTAGAAGGATGTCCAATGATTTCTGGTGATGCAGATCAACTTTCATGTGCAAATTTTCAGCAGTGGTAGAAGCAAACTGCAACTTTGGACTTACAATCTCCAATCTTTTTATAAGGAAATAAGACAACCATTTCCAATCACCAATCTTGCCAGTTGCCCATTCATGAATTCCACCTTCCTTGTGTAAGTGACGGTATCTTTTACCGCATCACACCCCAATAAACTTCTGAAGTATTGCACAGAGTGGTTGAATAACAATCCATTCTTATGACTCCCTAGACTTCTTATAATCGATTTAAAATCCCATCAGTAAAGTTTTCCTTCAGTGAGTTGGATGCTATTCTAGTGACTCAAAGTTAACAACAATTATCTATGATACACTTACTTCTACTTTAACAGAGCTCCCATAAAAGGGTAAGCAATTCTCAAACCGCTTAAGAAAAATATTAAGAAGTGCTCTGGTTTGGCTTTTGCCGTTGGATTGCAATTAGATTGTATAAAAGATTTACATTGAGTCTATTCTTATTTGTCACAGTGATGGATGAGCTTACTAGAGCTATTTAGCATGAGATACCTTACTGTATATTATTTGTTGATTATAATGTCTTAATTGATAAGAAGAGAGCATGGGTAAATTAAATGACATGTTGGAATTATGAAAGCAAATATTAGAATCTCGAGGTTTTAGATTGAGTAGGTCGAAAATAGAATATATAAAGCACAAATTTAGAAAACGAAGGACCTGAAATTATAGTATTGTGACATTGAACGAGTAAGGGATACAAATAAATAATAAATTTAGGTACTTGGGTTGTATTATTTAAAATGTAAAATAATGGAGAAATCGATAGTGATGTCAACCATAGAATTTAAACTAGCTGGCTGAAATAAAGGAGTGCAATGGGAGGTTTATTCAATTGTAACATTTGGTTAAGATTGAAGGAAAAATTGTACAGGATTGCTATTAGGTCAACTTTGTTATATGCACGAAATATTGGTTTATAAAGATACGTCATTCACAGAAGATGAATGTAGCAAAGATATGCATGGTTAGTTGGATGTATGGTAATACTAAGAGAGATAAAATGATAAATGAGGATATTATTGCTAAAATATATGTAGCCCTCATAGAAAAGATTTGAGAAAATCTCCTATAATGGTTTGGTCATGTGCAACATAGATTTATAGATGCACTAGTTCGATGAGTGAAGTTTATCATCATAGGACAAGTTAAAAGAGCGACGGGACAAGCAAAGAAAATATGAATGATGGTGATACGAAAATAAAGATTTAAATGAAGACATTGCTCGATAGGAATGAGTGGAGAAGGATCATCAAAGTGATCGATCCAGAGTAATTCTCTTTTGGTTCATGTAACTTACCCCCAAGTATTTGGGATAAAAGGCTTAATTGCTGTTGCTCTAGTTCAGCTTTATTGACAGAAATAATGTTTCCATTTAGTAATGGAATCTTTAAGAACTACATAAACAGCAGATACATTCCAGACTTCAAGCACAGTAAACATTATAATGATCATGCTATACAGAGAAATGTTGAGTAAAAGAGAAGAAATAGACTTCATATTAATGAAGGATTTAAGACTTTAATCTTTGGCTTCATTAAATTATAACATCATTTATTCTCATGCTTAATAAAAAAATAATATAGCTCAACTTTCGAACATTTCAAGATTTCCTCTCAAAGCCTACTGCACCGGAAATAGGCACATCAATGTTGCACTTAGACACACACACACACACACACACACATATATATATTGACCATTTTACAACATACTGTTGGAAAATTGGCTGAAACATGTCTCTAAGAGGATTTTGGGGATGCCATTTAGAGTTACTGAGTACAGTAATATTTTAACAAGGTAGGAATTTGAGAAAGTCCATGGATCATCTAGCATAAAATTCCTTCCCATTAGGATGAGGAGAAGAATCTTCATCAACAATAAATGTTTTAACGAACTCCTCCACTAGGAGAAGCTCATGCCAAATTGGTGGATTCAAGTTACTCTTCATCGAGAGTGATAAATTTTGCCAAAACAGTTAAAAGTAGGCTTGAACCACAATCACATTTCACCTATGTTATAGTGTGTGTCTTGCTTTTATCAAAAATGAGAATAGATTCTTAAAGGGAATGGAAGAGAAGATAGTATCTCAAGCAAGACAATGCTAAAGAATTAAGAACCCATGGATATGAAGTAGAGAGACCCCCTTAAATTTTCCAAGGAGGCAGTGGGAAACAATGGAGAAGATGCAGCTCGCTTTTCAAATAAGCCAGGTACAAGGGTATCTAATTATCTACTGAGTACTTAGCAACAGACCAGCCAGCTCTGGAAGCAGTACATATGTTGTGCAGATGGACCTGAGAGGACATATAGAATCGTACTGCTACTTCAAAACCTAAACCACTCTACATCCTGACAGTCAAGTTGAAAACAAGCAAAAAAGCAGTGAAGAAAGAGAAATTTGAGAAGTGTAATTGGCTAATTGCCAACTGGTAGCAACAGAAAAATGTCAATGCCATCACAATAACATAAGGTCTGAAATGCAACCTAAAATTTTCTCATATGACATTTTATAGTTCGTAGAGAATCAAACTCTTCCTTCAAAACCACTAGGTACTTATGCAGTTAAAAGACGCTCTCCGTGCATATTGTGTGGTTTGTATCTCGCATCCGTTGAGTATCCAGACGTAATCAAGGGTCACAAGGAGTCCCAGTTGGACTTGGGTTAGAAAACCGTAGTTCTAATTGGATTAAAACACTAATTAGATGGTGATAGTGCTATTCTAATAGGATTAGAATAGGAATACTATATATATCTCTTGTATGTGATACGAGAGAGGTGAGCAATTGGTTGAGAGAGATGTTTCTGTTATTATGAGAGATGCGAGAGGTAGAGAGATACTTGAATCTTTTCTTGTAACCTATTTTTCTCATAGTGGATATTTCTCTCATTGTTCTCGTGGACGTAGGTCGAATTTGGTCGGCCGAACCACGTTAATTCTTATGTTCTTCTTGTGTTGTATTGTTTTCTTTATCTCTGCAATCTCGATGGCGGATTCAATCCCCAACATATTGGTGACTAAGAAAGCTGGACTATCAATCTCAAAGCATCTACACTAAGCTTAAACATGGATGTTAAATAATTCTGTTAAAAATAATGAAAATGTCAAAAGAAAATTATATTACGGAAGTAACAGAACTCGCAATCGAGATTTAAATATTAAGCTGGCATCATTTCTAACCTCAGATACAACAGATATTTGCTGGACTCTATGTTCAGTAGTAAAAATAGGGATCCCCAGAGGGCACAACAGCCTATATTTTTTACCCAATACACCCCAAGATGACTGGAGCAAACTTCAAACACAAAACTAATATATTGCATATTTTCGAGCCCTTTATGGTGTAGTCCCAATTAAGATGCAAGGCACTCCCTAGCCTAGGACTCCACTTCTCATTCCCTTCCTAATTTCTTTTAATCTTTTTTCTCTCTTCTGTTTCTATCATCATAACCACTATATAGATGAGGCTGTCTTATGTTTCCAACTTCTTTTGGAAATATATAAGGTCCTCACATTGTGATGAAAACACTTGGGCATGAAAATCTTTTCCTTACCTAACTCTTTCAACACTAATTTCAGTAATTTTGAGCCACTGGTATGGAAAACAACACAAACTCCTTTTTACAATACATAAATTTGAAAGCCTTTAACTTCTCCAAAACAGCCTTATAATAGAAATAAGCACAAAAATATGTAGCAGTGCTTGTACAGCTTCAGTAATTAATGATGGTGCAGAAAGACTTTACAAAAAGGCTAACGTGACGTCCTAGGAGACGTTTGGATGTTCAGCCTTATGTCGACTCAAAGGCTTCCACAGATGAAGAAGGGAGGAATTAGTCTCTCATATATGCCGAAGAATCAGAGCAAGCGGGTGCCAAACCAAAGAGCAAGCAAATTCTCGAAGATGGTGAATCCCTATGCATGTTGTTGTACCTAGTATTTAGTATTTTGTACCTACGGTGCTCTTTGTGACGAGGAAATCTTATATGTATGTTCCATTTCATTAAACACTTCTTAATGGAACATGGGGGTATATACCACCATTTAAGCTCCAAAAAGGAAAAAAGGCTAATGTCCATCCCAAATTCATAAGCACATCTTTATGCAGACATCACAAGAGCAATTTCAATAGAAATGATATGAATTATACTAAAAAGGAAAATGGTCACCTACAATGTACAGAATCGATGACCATGTGATAAAATGACATGCTCTTCTGTCTTGGACATTCCATACATCAACTCCAACATAATCAAAAAAGAAAAGCAAATGCTCAACTGGTAAACATGTAAGACTAATGCAAATGCAAAGAAATACAGGAATTTTATTAGGTGAAACAATCGCAAGACTTAGCAACATAAATGTAGCTATAAACATAAAATTTGTACCTGCAATTTAAATTATAGTCACTCCCAATTCATGTTGTAAATCCCAGTATTTCGATCAGTAAGTTCCAAGAGAAAAGGAATTACACATATCCTGGATCTCTCTCACAACATCCAGAGAACATATGAATACTAATAATAGATTACAGTAAATGCACGACTAACTGCAAGTATCAAGTATAAAAGACACCAGCTTTGGATTTATTATATCCAATGGACGCATTATGAATTAACAATAAAGTACCCAAGTAACAATAAAGTACCCAAGTCCCAATCTCGAGCAATACCAACATTAGCAAATTCATCCACAAGACATTTGAAGCAACAATAAAAATGTATCTAAACCGCGTGCAAATTCAACTTACCAAAAAATAGTTATGCATAAAGTGAACCCACAACGTAAATTACTAAGCCATGTTATTTCATGCCCTGACCAGGAAACCAATAAACTGAAGTTAAACATGCATTAGCAAGTAACAACAACAATCATCTCAATCTGATGACATGGGCAAACAACAAAAACATATGCAAATCTTTAGGAAAAATTTTCAACATTGAGAATATTGGGAGAAACAATAGAACAACCCCAACCCAACAATAAATATTCCCCACATCAACATCACAAAAACCCCCCCAACAAATTTCACCAAAATAAACGAACCAAAGAAAATGCAGATTCCAATTCAATAAATGGGGAAAAAAAAAACTCAACTTTTCATAAATAAACCTGCGAAAACAAGATCCACATTGCCAAGATTACATCTTTAACCCAAAAACAAAAACTATAATAGTAAAGTATGAAACCCTAGATTTCAATATAAAAAAAGTAAAAAGTATGAATCGTTAGAAGAGGACCGATTCCTTGCCTGGCTTGACCCTGCGTGCCGTGTATTTACACCGATATGACGCGGCGGCGGCAACCCGCTACGTCTCGGTGGCGAGTCGCCGATTCGACCGGCAATACGGGGAATAGGACGCGAAGCCCTCGGCCGCCATTGGGTGTTGGGGGTGGGGGAGCTTCGGGGAGATTGGGGTTTTTTTTTTTGGGGTGCAGTTTTGGTTTTAGTGAAGAGTTTTTATTGCATTACTTTGTTTTTGTTTTTACTTTTGTTTTTATTTTTGGTTGTCGTTCCCGCTTCTTCTGTCATGCTATTGGGGAGCAGAGCGAGGCGGCCTTAAAGACGTGTTTTTATGTGAAGCTGCGAAGGGAAATTCAAAAGGGGCACACGACTTAGTGAGGACCATATCCTATATTTTAAAGAATTACAAGTTTATTATTTTCGTTAGACAAAATTATTCATTACCTTTCAATCTCTCTTATCTATCAAAAAGTGTATCTTCTCTAGCACTCTTTAAAAAAAAAAAAAAAACAAAAAACAAAATTTTTGTTCTTCTAAATACTAAATCTCACGTTTCATTCCACTAAAATTTTATCCATCTCTATTTAGAGTAATACCTGATGGTGATTTGAAACTCATCTTGTTTGCAAAGTCAAAAGAAAACGCCACTATATGTAGAAGAGAGGAATTGACCGATTCAATAGTAAAAAAGGTTTTTTTTTTTTTTCCTTCAAGCAAATATTAAGATTTTCGAGCTAAAATTTATAAATTAAAGCACTAATCCAGCAACAAAAGCCAAAAAAAAACTCTAGGGTTTTGGATCTAAATATATGAGAGAAAAAATATAATGAATTAAAACTCTAATTGATTTGTAAAGAGATGGGAACGTGGATTTAAGTAGGTTAAAATTGGTGGAAGAAGGAATGTGGTCACTAAGAAAAACTCATATTTTTTAAAAAAAGATTTGTGGTGCTCATTAAGCAGTGCTCACGCAATCAAGATGTGTGCTCGTCTAGAATTTACCAGCTCTCAAGTCTCAAGGGGTTTGGAGGTAGGGTTATTTACGAAAATACCACTACGGTTCTTTCTTTTCAATAATTTACTTTATTTTTATTCTTTTTGTTTTATTTCTCGTTCTTTTCAGGCAGTAGTTGCTCAAGTGAGCAAGTGACCAGCCAAAATAAAAGAGGTTGTTGTTTAGATTACATATCATTACCTATGATTTTTGATTAGGTACTGCAAAAATTCGTTTTGTGTGTTATGTATGGAATTCATATAAATACATATTGAATTCGACACTTTCTTATTAATACTCAAATTAGAGCAGTATCGGATCTAAATTTTGATCTACCATGAATGCTTGGTGTATAAAGTTATCGTTAGATTTTTTTCTTCCCCTCCCCCCCCACCGGCAAAAATTCGTTTCGTGTGTTATGTATGGAATTCATATCAATACATATTTGAATTCGACACTTTCTTATTAATACTCAAACTAGAGTAGTATTGGATCTCAATGTTGATCTATCCCCACCCCCCCCCCCCCCCGGCGCGAGCCCCCACTTTAATCTCAAATACCCATTATCCGTTGAGTTATAGGTAAGATATACAAAATAGTATCTAATATCTTATATCATCTAGCTAGAAAATCATTGAGACAAATTATCTATAGTACTTTCAGAATTATTAAATTACTTAAAGGTGTGCTATTTTTTTTTTTTTTTAATCTAGAGTAAATAGACTATTCTTACTTCACATAGTATTTTCATCAAGAGAAGATAAAAACGATTAGGAAGATCTGTTACAAAATATGTGATATTAAACTACGATTTTTTTCCGTTTCAACTATGTCACCAAAGGATAGCGATTCATTTTTTACGATAGTGCTTGGGTTGTCAATAATGACATTCTCGAGTCATGGTCTCTAATTTCAAGCCAAACCCTGATTATCTCCCTCGTAACATTCTCTACCAATGATTTTTGGATTAATCCATCATTCTCTAGACTGATTCCTTCCTTAAGTTGAATGCTAGTCATGATGGTTATTTCTTGAAAATGGATAACTCCACATCCTCCCATGCCAGAGACAGATGTACAAGACTCATCATTAAGATCGATATCTCTATTCTTCTTGTGCCTGGTAAAAAAAAGTTGAAATCGAAGGGGTTGATCTTTCTAGAAAAGCTTCAAATATGAGCACTTTCATCTCTGTTTTCCTAGTTACTATCGATCACCAAATGTCAGATTACTCTAATATCTCTCCCACCTAAAGGTCAAAATGCCAACACCGAAGACACCTGACCAATTTCATCTCGACAGAATTTATGTCGAAATGATGGTTATGAATGTAATCCTTGAATGGAAATAGAAACATCTAACGTACAATTGGTATAGGAAGACAAATCTTAGATACGGATTAAAATTATTCTTAGTTTTTTATATGTTTTTATTTGCAATTGTTTGTTACTATTTTTTTTTTTTTTTTTTTGTTGGGACATGGAAGAAAGATTGGGAATTCTATAGCTCAGTCACGATAAATAAAAGTAGAAGAGAGATGGATGGAGAGTTAAATTTGGAAAAAAAATTTAATAATAAACGTAGATAGTAAATTGGTAATATTTTAAAATAAGATGTTGGTGTAAAGAGTAAACAGGACATCAAAAGTAATTTGTTGTGATTAAATAGAATTTCTTAACTTTTTAGGCCACCATAAGGTATTTGGAATGACTTAAAAGCCCAATTATCTGGGCTAAAAAAAAAAAAAAAAAAAAAGGAGGTTAGGAATTCCCCGAGATGAGGGCACAATTATCCTTAACCTTCTACCTATAAAACCACTTTGATGTTGCATTTCCTGCTCCTGTTCTAATCTTTCCGTACATTAACATATCTAATGACTTACTATTCTCGGCCTCTGTAAGAAGAATGGTAAGTCTCGATTAAGGACTTTCTTCAAACTTCCAAGATTTGCAAAAAAAAAAAAAAAAATTAAAAAAAAAAAATCTTTGAAGAGCAAGTCACCAAAGTTTGGATTTGTATGCATTTGCTCTAATGAAATTCTTATGACACAATCACAATGCTACAATACTTGTTGTAACGGACCTGCAAGAAATGTTACTGATCCAAGTTTTGATCAAACCTAAAATTACTTGTGAGGAAATCGAAAGAAGTTTTGGCCTGCAAATTAAATGGCTATAAAATTGATAGAGTGTATTCTGACCAAACTGTCAATTCGGATCATAGAGTATTTTTTTTAAAAAAATTTTAATCTCACTATCTGCGGTGTACACCCCGTATAGTATTCATATTGTCCAGATATGCATTCCGAAGAAGCAATTTTTTTGTCCGGACTATTATCCAGAACATAGTTATTTTCAAAGAGGATTTTCCTTGGAACAAAATCTAACAAAATGATTGTTTTAAGATGAATATAAAACATAAAAACCACATTTACAACATCATTAAAACAGAATACAAATTCGAACGATAATGTGAATTTAAGTTTTGCTTATAACATCATTAAATAAAATATAAATAAAACAAGAATCTAAACGGCAATATGAATCAAGTACAAACCCTTCAAATAACATATCAAAGTTTTCGACTAATATAATCTAAAAATAACATATTTTTTAAGTACAGACCCTTTAAATTACGACCCTAACCCTAAAAGAAAATGATCTAATATCTACATGTCTTCATAATAGCCGTGAAAGCCTTCTGCGATCTATTGCAAGTGCCATGCTCATTCATGAATGCAATTACGTGTGTCACATTTAGTTTCCACATCCCTGTCACAAATGCACCAGTTGTTCGCAGCAGAAATTTGCTTTCCTTCCATTGAATACAACTTAGATTATAACGAAAGTGAACAAGAAAAAAACAAACGAGAGGATTTATAATTATCGCTATCTTTTACAATAAAACGTGGGATCTCGTAGCGATGGGATCTAACTAGTAGTTCCTTTTGACGATCTGACGACGATGATCTTCTCTCTTGAAGATGACGGCCGACTTGATCTTGATCTTCTCTGGTCTTCACGAATTCAAGGCTCTCACGCGTAACTCGAATTCTCCAAGATGCGAAAAAGATGATCCGAACGATTGATGATCATCTATGGATTGATCTATTATTGATTCATGATTTTTTATGGATTGATCTATTATTGATTCATGATCTTCTATGGATTGATCTATTATTGATTGATCATCCCTAAAGTCTCTTCAAAGAGGGTATTTATAGACTTTAGTGGTTATGAGAGTTTCCATAGGAATAGGAATAAAGATTTCCAGAGGAGTAAGAAAAAAAGGTTTTTGTATTCATCAAGGATTCTAATCAAATATTTAATATTAATTTAAATCTCTTGATTTGGAATTCTGATTGGACTCAATTTGGATATTGGATAAGTCCAAATCTCAATCTCAATCAATTTATAATTCTGGTTATCTCCTCACATGGAGCTAATCGTATCAAAACGCGGAGCTAAGAAACCAGAACGCGGAGCTATTGATTAGCTCCGCGTTTTGCTCAAACGCGAGGCTAAAAATAGCCAAACGCAGAGCTACTAAGTTAGCTCCGTGTTCTGTTGTGGAAAATCCCTTTTTACTTAGAAATTTTCACTGCCAACAGAACCCCCTCCAAAGTTTTCAAAATGGTTTAGAACTTAGCAAATTTTGAAATACTTTGGATGTTTAATTTGTTGATCAGGTTAAAATCAAGAAATTCGGCAGAGGTGCTTAATCGCACATGCTTGAAACTTTGATGGAGGCGGTTCAAGACTCTCATGCGTAACTTGAACTGCAAACCCCAAGATGATCGGGTCATGATCAGCCTAATTGCACATGCCTAGAGTTTTGACAGAGACTGTTCAAGACTCTCTCACGTAACTTGAACTACATCTCACTCTCAGATGTAGGAGTTTAACATATCAGAGTTTATAAGATTTTTAGCAAACCCCAGCTATCAACGGATTTGATTAGCCTTTACTAACTACCATTTGAATTGGGCTAGCCATGCTATTCCCTTCAGCACGGTGAGTTGTTGAGGAATTGATTTCCTCTCCCATTTGCCTTTAACCATATTGGGTAGTTGATTCATACTTTTACCCCTAGTATGATAGGGTTGGCGAGGAACTTGATCTCCTCTTCCCGCCGTTTTAACAACATTGGGCAATTTTTTTTATAGCACTCAATTAGCAATTCTAATGGCTAGTAAAAGTAGCGGAAGCAACATGATATTTATCATCGTTAATATTTTCGGCACCCCCAGCCAAATCCGGCTGCTAGTCAATGAGAATGACTTTACACAACTGTGCTTCGGAGCATACCCAAGGGGCCAGCTTGCTTGTGCGGGCTGCCCGTACTTGGTGTCGATATTGGCTTTCCTACTGGTACAGGGATCGCTCTGGCAGGGAACTCATTGGTTCTTACCACCAAACTTGCCATGTTTGTAGAAACTTTCTTCTGTTCCTCGTTAAGTGTGAAAACTCCAGCTTCTATCAATGCCTGAATTTGGTTCTTAAGATGATAACAATCCTTAGTTGGGTGCCCGACTTTCTGATGGTACAGGCAATAGTTAGGGTCGTTGGTTTTACCAGCATCTTCTGGTTTTCATTTTCCGGAAGTTTCAGCATACCCTTTCTGAGGAGAAGATGAAACAGAGTACCGGTCCGCTCAGTCTTGAATGTATAAGTTCTATTTTGTCGGGGCCTATTATGACATGCACCTCTCGGATTCTGAGATCTTGGATTTGGATCTGCAACTGTCGCTATCACAGCCTTTCCTTTATTTTTAGGATTCTGTGGATATGACCTGTTATTTATAGAGTTTTTCGTGCTACGAGATTCCTCAATTCGGCGAATTATATCTTCCGCCTACTCTCCCTGCTTCAGCAAATCTTTCCAAGTTTTAGACTCTACAGCTCCCATTCTTATCAGCACGCCAGTTCTGAAGTTATGCTTACAGGTTTCCACCAGAGTTTTTTGGGTAATACCATGTCGATAATACACTGATTTTTCCCTAAAGCGTTCAATGAAACGAAATTTTAGTATCATCCTCAAAGAAACGTACCAAGAACTGTTTCTCGACATCATACCAAGTATTTATGGTTCCCCGGGGCAACTGCATAAACCATGTAAAGGCAGACCCTCGCAAGGTACTTGCAAATACTTTGGTCATTGCGGGATCATTTCCCATTAGATGACCTGCCTGCGATAAAAAGTAATATAGGTGCTGGCTTGGGGACCCCTTCCCGTCATATGACTCCAATTTGAGGGGTTTATATTTTCTGGATAAGGGGCGAAATCACATTCAGGCGGGTACGGTTTTGAGACCCCTAGTTCCTTCAACTCCTTTTTGTGCATTAATACCTCGAGTTGGCTTTGTAGCTTCTTAATTTTTTCTCTATGTGGGTCATGGAAAGAGTATTTATTCTCGTCCTCATGTGTCGAGTAAGTCTTTTCTTCTTTATCTTTCTCATTCATTTTGTTGAACGGAATTTCTTTTCCCTTCTTGGCGTTATCCTCGACAATTTTTTGAGTATTTTCGACCACTTTTGAGAGCATCATTTTAAAATCCTCGATCGTTTTTTGCTGCTCTCAGATCATTCACTCTTGGGCTTCAACTCTTTGGTTGATATCGTCAGGTTTATCCATCATATGTGAGGTTGATTTCTGCAGTCTGGATGATGCTGAAGAGCGAGGTGATGCTATGGCCGAATTGTCGCTGTCATCGTCATAAGAACCTTTTACAAGCCTTTTATAGTTTTGGGGTGGGACAGTGCCTGATTTCAGTCGAGTCAGATGATGAGGTTCTTCATCACTTGATTCTGAATCATCTACAACTTTTTTCCCTTTCCGACCATATTAGAAGTTACAATTCTCCATTCCTTTTCTTGGGGAGTAGCTTTTGTTTTCTTAGCAGGGTTTTTATCCGACTCAGTTAATCGGTCGAACACCGATATCCTATTCTTTCTGCAGCAACAATTATTCATCACAACAGATACTGCTGACATAAGTTGTTCGCAATGACAAATAGGATCAAACTAAACTTGATTTATGCTTCTTTTCTTCGTTAGGTATTCGCTGAGGTCAGTGGCCTTAGACACAGAGTCGTGGGGCCCACTCATCTGTTGAGAGGGATCAGGGGCCCACTGGAGCTTCTTGGAACCATTGGTGTCAAGTTCTATTCCAACAATATGTTGATCAACCCTGATTTTATATTCAGGTTGATTTACGCGGAGCTAAGAAGTAGCTTCGCATTTTGATACGCAGAGCTGAGAACTAGCTTCGCATTTTGATACGCAAGGTTGAATAATAGCTTCGCATTTTGATACGCTAGCCTCGCGTTTTACGCTGGCTTGGCGTTTCTGCAGAAGTTGATCTTCTGTAATATTAGCCTCACGTGGAAGAAAATTCTTGCACACTGCCTTATTCTTGCGATTTACGCAAGTCATATATTCGCGTTTAACGCGAGTCTGAAATCATCTTCGCGATTTACGTGAAGGTAAGGTGTTTTACGTTTAACGCAAGTTTCATCGGCTCGCGATTTACGCTAAGCTCAGTCTTAGCCTCGTGTGGAGAATCACCATCACACGCTGGCTTTAAAGAAAGTTTATCCTCGCGATTTACGCGAGTGTCAGGAATCTTGCGATTAATGTACTCTTACTGGCTTCGCGTTTATCGCTAAGCTCAGTCTTAGCCTTGCGTGGAGAATCACCATCACACTGTCGGCGAAAAATTCTGGAAAACTAAGCAGATCTATGAATTCAGAGACAGAAGCCCGCAACTCATCGGATCCGCGAATCTAAAAGACTGAGGTTCGCGATCCAGACAACAGAATAGGTTCGCGAATCTAAAGATGAGATTCGCGACACTACTCATAACTTTCGGATAGGGATTTAATACAAAGTCACCCTACCCGAACAGAAGAATTACCATCTCGGATCATGGGACTAGCTGCCAGACGAATGCAGCGACGTTACTTCGATCGTGGGAGCAACTGCCTAACGAATATGACGGCACTTCTCGAGTAGTCGAAGCTAACGGTCGAGCCAATAGGGCAGGACATTACTCTAAAAATCCCTATAAAAGGCGGAGGAGCGAAAGACACAGACATAGACGGACGTATTCTCCCAGAAATTACCTCTGGTGATCAAGAGTCGAGAGCCTTTCTTTTCCCTTTAGCCAACTGAGAGAAATTGTACGGAGTGTCAACGGAGAGCAGGATCGTCCTCCATAGCTACCTAGAAACCCAGCCTTAAACAAAGAGGAAAAGTTATCTTCCTCGTCTTCTGTAAACGAAAAACCGTTAGATTGTAATCCTTTATTGAAAGATTGTCAGTAAAGAGAAATTCAATTTTTATGGCGAATAGAAGACTGGCGACACCGCTGAGGACAACCATCACCTCGGGTGATCTGGTGGTAGCTCAATCCGACAACATTCCAGTTGGTAGTATGGTCGACTCACTTATCATTCATGTCGACCAGGAAAGGTATGAAGAATTTTTTTCTTCAGGCTCCAAGAGCCCTACTTCCCTAAGGGGATACCATAAAATCTCTAAGGGGTCAATCCCCAAAGAGACGGCAATAGCCCAGTTAAGGGAGTCAACGGACCAAGTTAGTCTGAAATCATCTTCCCTAATATTGGGCTCTATGCCAGTTTCGGCAAAGACTCTTGATCTCTCAAGCAAGGTGGACCAAAGTCCCCTCTTCAACAAGGGGAAACGACCACTACCCACTCCGCGAAACTGTCATGCGGAGAAAGAGATTCCTCTCACTCGTACAACGAGAAGAAACTTGAGGAGAAGTAAAGCTCGTGCACTCCGCAAGAACACACAACAAAAGAAAACCTCCAACTCATCTCAGCAAAAGCTTACCACGCAAATATGGAAGCCAAAAGGCGAGTTTGGTCGAGGCATGGAAGGATTTACTCACGTTCCCTACAGGAAGCGAAGTAAGCCCATCAAAATTCTAGGGGGAATATCTAATCACGTGATCAACGAAGCTCGCGGAACCTGCGAACGTCAAATCCGCGGAGAATGCATGCCTATCTGCAAGGCTGCGACTATGTCGTTCACGAAGCTATCTCCCACAAATGATGACATCACAAAGAATCCCAGTGCAAGAGATCTTAGGGAACTCCTGAACAAAAAAAAGGGAAGAATCCTATGTATCTCACTGCCACTGTGAACGACTGATCAATGAAATACTATCTCACTGTCATTGTTCAGCCCATACCAGATCTTCGGTATTTCATCAGTTGTCGACTCCATCGACATCTTCATCCCAACTGGCGAAGAGGAGGCGATGAAACATGCTTGAATTTTCTGAGCCAGAATACCCTGCAATGCCATCTAATATGACAAGTGCCGAAGAAAAGAAGAAGAAGGCGAAGAAAGTCTCCGAAGGAGAAGCTCCGACCTAGAGCTTCCTACGTGTTCCAAAGATCTATTCAATGAAGAGCGAGGAGTTTTCCGAAACACTCGACTCAAAAGTGGGATGACAGTCCCCATGAATTATAGACAGATGGCTGGAGTTTCTTCCGATGAAGAGGATATAGTCAAATCTGTTATGGCTGAATCGCAGACATCCGATTCGTTCCTAGAAGATTCTGCCTCCGTATATATGACCTAAAACAACATCTCCGAAGAGTTCATGCGGAGAATGGATGAACAAGATAAGCATATCCAGCAACAGCAGAACGCTATCAGAGAGCTTAAAGATATGCTACATGTTCTGATGGAATTGGAGAAAGCTAAACTAAAGAATACAAAAAAGAAGACAGAAGAAGAGGATCTTCGCAATAGTGAGAAAGAAGAACATCATGAGGATAACGGCAACCGTTCCATGCATCAAGAAGGAAATGCAGATGCTATTTGGATGGAGAGCTTTGAAAACCAACTAGACGCCCTCATGCATAAGAGCGATTTAAAAGAGCTCGGTGTGGTAAGACCGTATCCCATGGAATGGAAAAATGTGCCGTTCCCAGAAATTTATAAACCGTTGAAGCTCAAATCTTTCGATGGGAAAGGATCGCTGAACCAACATCTCTACTATTTTAAGTTGCAGATTGGGCATTTAGCCGGAAATGACCCTATCATTACGAGAGTATTCGTTAGTACCTTAACGGGGCTAGTTTTTGAATGGTTCCGGAGACTAGAACCGGGAACCATCAATTCATGGAGCGACACGGAGAAAGCCTTTCTTACCAGGTTCTATGAAGATGATATGGAGGTATCAATGTCCGCGCTTCTAGCCACTAAACAAAAGAAAGGGGAGTCAGTCCGGGACTTCATCAAAAGATTCCGAAACGATTCTCTCAGATATCCACATGGGATGCCAGAAAAGACCTTGGTAGAAACCTGTTGACATAATCTATCGATTAAGGTTCTAGCCAGAATGGGAGCAGTGAAGTCCTCAACTTGGAAGGATCTCGCCCTACAAGCTGAAGAAGCTGAAGAAATTGCACAAAGACTTGAAGAAGAAGGAGGCGAGGAGAAACCGAAGCGAAGTGGCGATAACAACTATAAGTCCCGATCCCGAGGATATAAGGGAAAGGAGACGATGGTCACTGATACACTACAACCCGCGAAGACTTCCCCAAAGTTCCCTCCTCGGACACGAATGCGGCAAAAACAATACTCCTTTAAAGATGAGCATGCAAAGACTATCTTCAACCTCCTTATGAGTAAGAAGATGTTGAAGCTGCCGGAGTCCAAACGTCTAGAAGAAGCAGGGAAAGTTAACGATCCTAACTACTGTGTCTACCATAGGATCATTAACCACCCCACCCAAAACTGCTACATCCTCAAGGATAAAATTCAAGCCTTAATAGATGCTAATGTCATCAAACTCCAAGAGCACTAGAAGAAAGTGACCGCGAACATGGTGACTGTCACATTCGGCAAAGCGCCCGACTGGATAGAGTCAACAGTTCAAGACGGAGTGCAGCCCATCTCTAAAGGCACGATGCAGGTCATAAATTTTGACCCACACCAACAGTAAAAGAAAGGATTGTTCCTCTTTGAAACTAATAGAGGGGAGATACTGTAGGTGCATCCAGACCTCCTAAGGGATGAACAATGGAGTTCCAGTTCATCTGGAAAAAGACAAAGAGGAAAAAATTTTACCTCTAATGTCGTTTTCGTAATTTCCGAAGTTGACGGGGTTATTCCTGCTTTGACTGATTCGGAAGAAGAAATCGAAAATTTTTTGGTAGCCGATGTAGATCCTCCTCCCGTGGGGACCCATTCGGGAAAAGATTACTTGAAGAACTACGGCCAGACAACGGATTCTCGACCACCTCCAGAAAAAGTCAAACAAAAGGAGCTTAAGTTTGATAAAATTTTGAAGAAGAAGGGAAAAGAGCCTGCGGAGGATTCGCGGAAGTCATTTCAGTTCGATATTCTAACACAGTTAGCAATATTCCTGCAAGGATAACCTTGTACGAGCTCCTGAAGCTCTCTAAATCTACTAGAGAAGTTCTGCAAGATTCAAAAGTATTCTTGGTACAAATACCAAAAGTAAGTGAGGAAAGAGAATCTCTTTTCGCAACATGTCACCAAGTCTCGGGTAAGACCATTTCCTACATCGATTTCTCTCCAGAAGATATGCAAGTTAGGAACAACAAGCATCACCGCCCTTTGTATTACAAGGAATACGTAGGGTCTACGGAGATTAATCGCATTCAAGTTGATCCAGGCTCAGCCTTGAGCATCATGCCCGAAGAATGCTACGATATCTTGGAGTGCCGATGAATAGATTAGCGCCAACCAACACTACTATTTTCGGATTCAATGCTAACGGTAGTAGACCGTTGGGAAAAATTAAGCTCAAGTATCAAATCGGCGATCTGAAGACGGAAGTCACGTGTAACGTGATAGACGCGGACACATCATACAATCTGCTACTGGGGAGACCTTGGATCCATAGCAATCTCATTGTGCCCTCCACGTTACACCAATGTATGAAATATGTCGACAAAGACGCGAACGTGAAGACGCTCGTTGCGGAAAAACAACCCTTCAAAGGAGTTGAAAATTACTTTACTGACGCGCTGCTGTATCAAGATGCGTTTGGTGTTACAGATCAGCCCGTTCTAGATGACTCTGATAGCGACGAAGAGGCCGATACAGAATCAGGATCCGAAGATTCGAAATCCGAGAATGTAGTTTGGGATGGCGAGCCCATTATGATAAGTCTCGAAGGCCTTGATGTAAATAACGCCATTCACTCTGATAGTGAATGGGTGATAAATGAAAATCTGGAATTTGCTTATTCTTCTGGTGTTGATTTTGAGCCCTCAAGCACTAGCACAGATGAATTCAGCGACTGTGTAAATGAGATATATTCTCTAATTTCCTTCCAAGCACCTATCCGATCATCCTTACACGAATTAAGTGATGACATTGAAAGTGCTAACCAGGTTATTTTTGAGGTCCCTCCCAAAAACGGAACCCAAAAAGCCATAGTATTTGGAAGAGCAAGGCATAAGAACAAAAAGAAATGCTTAGATTCTGAGGATGAACAGGAAAAACCCGAGTTCTTCCATTACGATGAAAATCTCGTAGATTAATGAAGAAAATGGGGTATAATCTAGCCGAAGGTAGGGGCTAAACTTCGGAAAAGGAAGAAGGACAATCCTTCAACCTTGTGTCCTAGAAGAAAAAAATGCCAGATTATTACCAGAGAACCGGTAGGGGGTTGGGATACGTCACCACTCCCGAAAGTTCCTTAGATGAAAAAATCGAAGAATGACAGTACGATCATTCGTCAGAATCACCATGCTGGGACTCAGATGGCAGTATTGGTATGATTTTCCGTGAAGTATCCGTGAACATGGCTTCCCCGATCCAAGAAGATGAAGAAATCTTGCCGATAAGAGACGATCTCTGGGCCAAGCATCTTAATATGAAGTGGGAGATTCAGTTTGAACAGTGATGTGATATTTACTGCAAGCGCACAGTATCGTTGTAGCACTGTACAGGTCGTCCCACAGGGATCTAAGGTGTTTTTGTGTTCCTTACTTTTTCTTTAGTCTAACAGATTAAATATAAGTTTCTAGATCGAGAGAAGAGTAGTTTTAAGTCTTAAAGATTAGCCTAGGATTTTGATTCCATTAGAATACTAGCCTAACAGTGAATTATCTCTTTCTTCCTAACCTTTTAATTATGCACGGTTAAGTAACATATTAAAAAGGTGACCTTTTTAATTTGATTTTTAATCGAGTGCTCCTAAGTATGACCTATCAAGTGATGTGCAAGTATGGACCATCAAAAATAATACTTTTCTTAAAAACAAATCATATCAAGTAGAAAATCTCATAAACAAAAGAAAAGAAATAACCTTCAAACCCTAAAATAAGCATAGGCTATCAAGAAACCTAATTCAAGTATAACCTCTCAAAGAAATCAGATTTACAAGTTTATTCAATTCAATTTATTTATAGGAAAATCTCTATTGATAATTCTAAAAATAAACAAAGAGTAAGAATTCCAAACTCATCTAAGCATAAATTATTAAAATATTAATTAAGCATAATCTATCAAAGAATTATGATTTGTAAACTCTATCTTTTATTTATTTATAGTAACTTTATTTCTTTCTAGGAAGAAGATGAGATAAATCCATATTAGGCCTATTAAACTAACTTCATTTACATCCTAGGGCTAAAGAAAATTAGCTATTCATATTTCTAGTAAGCAATTAAATCTATTTTTATTTATGAAAACAAATAAATCTAATCTAGAAAGCAATAAAACCTATACTAGAAGCAATTAACTCGATCTAAAAAGCAAATAAATATTAGAAAGCAATGGCTTACCTCTGGAGCACGGTATTGTGGCCGCCACCCCTTCAGCAAAATCCTAATTTTATTAAATTAAAAATGAGTACAAAACTTAAGGATTCTCTTAGAATACAAGGATAGGCCAATATATAGGCTTCCGAAATCAAACCCTAATTCTAACAGAAATAAAGCACTACAAAATTACATCGAAGCCACGGGAAAATTCTCGGCGCATGGAGCCCACAATGGACCGCTATTTGGCGGGTTTCACCGCTAATTGGCGGCCAAATAAAGCCAAACAATCTTGAAATTTTTCCCACGTCAATTTCTTGTCTTATATATTTAATATTCCTGACTGTGTTCGACTTTGAGTCTCTGTAGCATCGTAGTCTCGTAGTTTTGCTCACTTTGGAAACTTTTCGGACTTTGATTTCCTACTCCACTTTGAATTCATGTCATCTCCTTGTACGAATCGGATTACCTGAAAAGACACTAAAAATACCCGAGTAACATTTATTTATATACAAAAATAGATAAAGTATGAGAGGAAAAATACAATATATGATATTTATCACACCCCACACCTATCTTTTGCTAGTTTTCGAGCAAAACCTAAATCTAAAAAGAAAAATAAAAATCCTAACTCACTTTCGCAGGAATCGTGATTGCACTTAGCATGTGCAACAAACCTTTAAACCCCTAGGTTACCCTAGTGGACGAGTTGTGTCTCGTGAGGGTTTGCAGTGAATATACCCACAAAATTCAAGAAGAAAATAGATTAAGGAATAAAGAAAAGAAAAATAAGGATAACCGAAAATCAAGAAAAATAGAAATTTTATACAAAAGAAAGAAAAAAAATCTTTTTTTATGATATTTTCATCAATTAATCTCACTAATATACAAACTCAAGAACGCATTTAGATATCAATTTTTAAATCGAGCGTCATATCAGATACACTTATCATTTTAATCAAAAATTTAAATCATATTTTTCAATACCCACTAACAGATAATCTATTGGCTCCTATACATCTACGTGCACGTGTGATAGTCTACTTTGGTTTTGGACTCCAACTCTAACTCATGATTCATCTCCTCTCTCATAACAATTTTTTTCTTTTTTTTCTTTTTGTTAAATTTTTTTAAAGAATATTTCACCTTTCATGCGATATTCATGCTTGCTTAGGCGCAACATACCCGATTACTTGGTTCATACTCTTTTCTTTTTTTCACTCTTGAGGCTATTGCCTTAATACCAGGCGCACCCCATTATTTTATCACTCTCTTTTTTTTTTTAGAAAGAGAAGACTTACTCAATCGTTATCATTTTTATCCTTAACATAATAAACTATTGTGAAGTGAAAAAATAGATGTATACTTGCCTCAAAACTACTATTAGTGGTATTTATTTTTCGGATTTTAATCTTTTTCATAAAATTCAAAGTGTATCGTCCACTCTACTCTCCTATCCAATTTCAAATCTAAATTTGTTCCTTTATCTGTAATTAGTTTGATCTATTGATGAAAATATATAATTTTTTTTAATTTTTTTTTGTTAGTTACCCTAAAAACTACCTAAAGTGTAAAATAACGAAACCCAAAAATAAAAAAAATAAAATCCTAAAAAATAAAAATAAAATCCTAAAAATCCTAAAAAAATAAAAATCTCCTAATCCACTCCCCCACACCTAAACTTGTGTATGCCCTCATGCACAAACAAAGGGTGGTAAAATAAATAAGAAAACTATTACACAAATACAAATAATGAGAGTTGTAAAAAGTTACGATCTCAATATCCTCACCCTATTAACGCATGTAAAGCGGTTACGACCTCTCGATCGCTTCCCACTTTCATAGTGTGTGCGTTTTAAACGTGAAGTGAGTGCATTATTATATCTCATCATTCTGCTACAAGTCACGAGATTATCTACCTGCTTCTTATGCCGTCCTCGCTTTTTCTTTGTCCACATATAAGCATTAACAATTGGGTTAAAGAATTTTTTATTATAAACCTGCCAATCATCGTTAGTAACAAGCATATATGTAGAAATATCATGAGGTGAGAAGAGTGCTATATGATCAAGTGAACGTGGTGGTGTCTCTTCTAACTCATGAAGTAATGCGAGCTCCTCTGCAAACAAATCCTCAAAAGTTTGCTCATAAACTAATGGCACATTTTCACAAGTATTATCATATATAAAATTAGTATGTGCCAATTCTTCTAATAGTATGAGCTCATCTTTGAATATTTTCTCAAATGAGAGTTCATTATCAGTGCAAGAAGTCAAATGAGAGTGCAAACAGTGAATCATATTGACCTCAATGAGGGAGCTCGTTGCGTGCTCATCCATATTAAATATGTTCAATGCCACAGTCATATTTCCAAACGATAACTTCATAAGGCCACTCCTACAATCAATTAATGCATTTGATGTTGCAAGGAATGGTCTACCCAAGATAACAGGAATTTGATTTCGTGGATTGCAGATCGGCTCAGTTTCTAAGACAATAAAATATACAGGAAAGATAAACTCGCCGACCTTAATGAGCACATCTTCAACCATACAAAGTGGTCTCTTGATCGAACGATCAGCTAGCTGTAATGTGACTTTGGTAGGTTGAAGTTTTCCTAACCCCAGTTGCTGATAAACAGTGAAGGAAGCAAGTTGATACTTACCCCTAAATCAAGCAACGCCCTATCAAATATAGTGTTCCTAATGGTGCATGAGATTGTAGGGGAACCTGGATCTTTGTACTTGATAGGCAAGGAGTTAGAGAGGATATGTGATATATTTGCAGCAAGAAAAATTTTCTCAGGAACGTTTCTTGCTTGTTTCTTAGTGCACAAATCCTTGAGGAACTTAGAATAAGTAGGAACCTGTTGTATAATGTCAAGGAGTGGAATCTTAACCTTCACCTGCTGAAATATTTCAAAAATCTTTTCTACTTGCGGTAAAGGCTTCCTAAGCCGATTTGGATATGGTGCTTTCGGCTCAGAAACAGGTTCTTCCAATTGAGTACGTGACGGTGATGGAGGTGATGGAGATGGTTGTGAAGAAAGGGGTGGAAGAGGTGATGTAGCATGCGAGATAGTAGGAATGAGATCAGAGGGCATGGCTACATTATTGTCCACTTGCTTGCCAGATCTAAGCGTGTGAATGGCATTGCATTGGTGGACATGCGACTGACTGGAGTTTGAGGAACTAGCATTGGGGTTCGTTATGGGTTGACTTGGAAAGGTACCCTAGCCACGTTCACTCATCTAACTCGCTAATTGTCCAACATGCTGCTCTATAATCTTTATAGATTGAGAGTTCACGAGCAGTTGCTGACCTGTATTTTGAATAAAGTCTGTTGACACTTTCATAAGATTTTTTGCATGTGTGTGTCAAGGTTGGACATATGCGTGTCAAATTTGAAATGAGACTTAAGAAGATTTTCAACGTGCTTCTCAAGTGACTGAAGTCGCTTTTCTTGTTCATTATTAGACTCCTGTTGTGAATATGAGTGGTTTTGCACAGGTGGTCTATTTTAGTTGTTCCCATGATTTGAAGCATTTGGGTGTTGATAAACACTCACATTTGGTCTTGGGAACTGACCATTGGCTGGAGGTTGCATATTAGGGTTAGGGGCCCCTTGATATTGCCCTTGACCCCATGATAGATTTGGATGGTTTCTCCAGCCAGGATTGTATGTAGGAGCGTAAGGATTGTTCATGGGTTGTTGATACAAGGCATTAGCCTGCTCAAGTGTGGGACCTATGGAATTCATTAATAATGGACACTCCTCCATAATATGATTCGGAGTTCCGCAATTAAAGCATGTGGGTCCTTAAATTTGATTTACCTGACTCACCGGTGGAGCACTAGGAGTCTCCAATACCTCAATTCTTCTCATAAGGGCTGCAATCTTAGCTTCGGCAGATATAGAGCTGTCGATGCTATGGATCCCACCTTTATGCGCAGAAGTTGATGCACTGGGCTTCTCAGTGGGACTCTCCCACTGCATAATCTTCCACGATAGGTCCTCAAGAAAGTCCCATGCTTCATCTTCATTCTTTCTCATGAACTCCCCTTGACACATGGACTCAAGAAGAGTTTTGGATATGTAATCGAGTTCTTCGTACACGATTTGACACAACCGCCACTTTTCTATCGTATGATGGGGGCACTGAGCTAATAAGTCCTTGAACCGTTCTAAATATTTCCAGAAGGGTTCTCCCGACACTTGATGGAATTGATTAATTTGATTTCGTATCCTTGCCGTTTTATGCGTGGGATAATACTTCTTAAAAAACACCGTAACAAATTCATCCCAATGGAATTGTACAGTAGGCATACTGTACAACCACTTCTTGGCATTATCCTTGAGTGCAAATGGGATGACGCGGAGCTTAATTGCATCCTCCGATAAGTGCTGCAGTTTTATTATTACGCATACTTTTTGAAATTCACTGATAAAGAGATATGCATCTTCAGAATCAGAACTAGTAAATTTAGGAAGCATACTAATGTACTGCGGCTTCAACTCATAGTGATTACCCACTGCGTGTGGAAGTTTTATGCATGATGGAAGAGATGTGCGCAACGGGTAACATCGATCCATAAGGATCGGGATCGGTTGGTCCATCATGGCTCCCATGAGCAAATCTGATCTCACTAGTCGACCAAATTGATCACGGGTCCAATGTGGCATGATCAAATAAAAATGTGATTCTTACTGTTCCTAATTTTTTTTTGTATTTTTTTCAGAACCAGGGACACAAAATACAGAACTAAAGAAAAGAAGAGATCAGAACTCACCAAGATAGCCACCAATTAGCGTCTTTCACCGCTGAATAGCAGCCAAAGTAGAGGATTTAACTCTCTACTTTCGGCTGATTAGTTCAGAGATTCGTTTGATTCTCTTTGCCTTCCTGTATCTGCACTTTATGGTCTTTGCACATTCAATACACACTATTAATCCGTAAAACTTTAGAAAAAGCAAGAAAAACACCGTCGATCCCCGTCAACGGCGCCAAAAACTTGATGTGATATTTACTGCAAGCGCACAGTATCGTTGTAGCGCTGTACAGATCGTCCCACAGGGATCTAAAGTGTTTTTGCATTCCTTACTTTTTTTTAGTCTAACAAATTAACTATAAGTTTCTAGATCGAGAGAAGATTAGTTTTAAGTCTTAAAGATTAGCCTAGGATTTCGATTCCATTAGAATAATAGCTTAACAGTGAATTATCTATTTCTTCCTAACATTTTAATTATGCACGGTTAAGTAACATATTAAAAAGGTGATCTTTTTAATTTAATTTTAATCGAGTGCCCCTAAGTATGACCTATCAAGTGATGTGCAAGTATAGACCATAAAAAATAACACTTTTCTTAAAAACAAATCATATCAAGTAGACAATCTCATAAACAAAAGAAAAGAAATAAACTTCAAACCCTAATCTAAGCATAGGCTATCAAAAAACCTAATTCAAGTATAACCTATCAAAGAAATCAGATTTATAAGTTTATTCAAGTCAATTTATTTATAGGAAAATTTCTATTGATAATTCTAAAAATAAACAAAGAGTAAGAATTCCAAACTTCATCTAAGCATAGATTATCAAAATATTAATTAAGCATAATCTATCAAAGAATTATGATTTGTAAACTATATCTTTTATTTATTTATAGAAAAATCATAACTTTATTTCTTTCTAGGAAGAAGATGAGATAAATCCATGTTAGGTCTATTAAACTAACTTCATCTACATCCTAGGGCTAAAGAAAATTAGCTACTCATATTTCTAGTAAGCAATTAAATCTATTTTTATTTATGAAAGCAAATAAATCTAATCTAGAAAGCAATAAAACCTATACTAGAAAGCAATTAACTCTATCTAAAAAGCAAATAAATATTAGAAAGCAATGGCTTACCTCTGGAGCACGGTATTGTGGCCGCCACCCCTTCAGCAAAGCCCTAATTTTATTAAATTAAAAACGAGTACAAAACTTCAGGATTCTCTTAGAATACAAGGATAGGCCAATATATAGGATTCGGAAATCAAACCCTAATTCTAACAGAACTGAAAAACTACAAAATTACATTGAAGCCACGGGAAAAATGTCGGCGCATGGAGCGCACAATGGGCCGCTATTTGGCGGGTTACACCGCTAATTGGGGGTCAAATAAAGCCAAAAAATCTTGAAAATTTTCCCACTTCAACTTCTTGTCTTGTATATTTAATATTCTTAACTGTATTAGACTTTGAGTCTCTGTAGTATCGTAGTCTCGTAGTTTTGCTCACTTTGGAAACTTTTCGGACTTTGATTTCCTACTCCAACTTTGAATTCATGCCATCTCCTTGTACGAATCGGATTACCTGAAAAGACACTAAAAATACCCGAGTAGTATTTATTTATATATAAAAATAGATAAAGTAAGAGAGGAAAAATACAATATATGATATTCATAAAACAGCGCGAGCCTCCAAATGAAGACAAAGTGATCCAAATTAACATGGGGGATGAAAAGAATCCTAAACGCATATTCATAAGTGAGAATCTATCCTCAGAAGAAAGGGAGGAGTTGATATCCCTCACTCGCGAATACATTGATATTTTCGCTTAGAGTTATGAGGAAATGCCTGGATTAGATCCGAGTGTGGCGGTTCACAAATTAAACATCTGGCCAGAGGCTAAACCAGTAAAACAACAATAGCGAAGATTCCGCCCAGAGATCATGGAAGCTATAGAAGCTGAAATCAGGAAGTTGATTAAATCAGGCTTTATTCGCGAGGAACAGCACCCTGATTGGGTCGCGAATATAGTTCCCGTGACCAAGAAAAACGGAAAAATCCGAGTTTGTATAGACTTTAGGGATTTGAATGAGGCTTGCCCTAAAGACGAATTCCCATTACCTATCACGGATATTATGATAGATAATACTTGTGGGTATGAGCGTATGATGTTCATGGATGGATTCTCAGGGTATAATCAAATAAAGATTTACCCTGATGATGAGAAGTATACGTCCTTCAGAACGCCACTCATGGTATACTGCTATACAGTCATGCTTTGGCCGAAAGAATGCAGGTGCTACATATCAACGCGCCATGATCGCAATATTCCAAGAGCACCTCCGGAAAACAGTGGAGTGCTACGTAGATGACCTAGCGATTAAGAGTAAGAACAAAGATGATCACTTGAAAGATTTGAAGACAGTGTTCGACCTCATGAGGAAACACCAGCTCAAGATGAATCCAACTAAGTCTTTCCTGGGGGTTTCCAGTGGAAAATTCCTCAGTTTTGTTGTAACGTCGAAAGGGATCATCTCGATCTAGATAAGTCAAGGCTATCTAAGACATGCCACCTCCCTGTAACCTCAAAGAGTTAAGGGGGTTGCAAGGCAGGTTGGCGTACATCCGCAGGTCTATATCAAATTTGTCTGGTAAATGTCAGCCTTTCACCAGATTAATGAGGAAATGAGTGTCATTTGTCTGAGATGACACATGCCAAAAGGCTTTTGAAGAAGTCAAACAATATCTCACGAAGCTACCAGTGCTTGTATCCCCAGTCTCGGGAATGCCCTTCTTTCTATATTTAAGGGCTATGGACCATTCATTGGGCGCTTTGCTAGCACAGAAGAATGAGTCAGGCCATGAACAAGCTATTTATTATCTAAGCAGAATGATGGTTGGGGCAGAACACCGGTATAATCCTGTGAAAAAAGAATGTCTAGCTTTGGTATAAAAAATCGCAATACAGAAAATGCAACACTACTTAGCAGGACAAACCATCCACGTTGTAAAGAGTTAACCCCCTGAGAATATTAATGACTAAACCCGGGTCATTAAATTCAAGACTATCCAATTGGGCTATTTTGCTATCACAATATGATATGCACTTTGTCCCACATAAGTCTATCAAAGGATAGGCCGTGGCCGACTTCTTGGCCAAACATCCAATTCCAGCATCCTCCAGGTTATACGAACAAATCCCGGGAGAATTAGAAGAATGGGACTTGATTCCAGAAGAGGATGACTCAAGAAGGTCTTCCGAGGCAAATACGGTCTCGAAAGGTGTATGACAGCTTTTCTTTGATGGTGCCTCTCGAATGGGATCCAAGGGAAAGACGACAGCGGGGGTAGGAGTTGTTCTCGTTTCTCCCCGCAACCGCATCATTCTTCAGGCTTAGTCATTGACAAGTTCGTACTCCAACAATATCACGGAATATAACGCCCTCTTAATCGTCTTAAGAATAGCCAAACAACTGGGGGTCGAGTACTTGGAGGCATATGGGGACTCTCAACTTGTCGTGAATCAAATAAAAGGGGAATACGAGGTCAAGCATGAAGATCTCCTGCCGTATTATCGCGCGGTAATCAAGATCGCCGATGGTTTCTATATCAGCCACATAAAGCGCCACCTAAATAGTTATGCAGATTCGCTAGCTTCCTTGGCTGCTACCTTAGCTTTGCCCAAGTATGCTAAAAGGCAGATTATGGTAAGCAGCAAGGAATTGTTTTGTCCAAAGGGCGAGCTCAAAGAAGAAATGAAGAAACCGCAGGAAGACGAAGCTGACGCTTTCGAATCAAGCCTGGAATCAAGGGATTGGCGTTTTCCTTATATAGACTATGTCCTTTACGGTATATTACCCGAAAGTCCAAAAGAAACCAGAGCAATTCAGAGAAGGGATGTCAGGTTCTACTACAACGTAGAACTCCAGACATTGTATAGAAAATCCTACGATGGAGTTTTACTTCGCTGTCTCTCCAACCGCGAAGCACAAGAGGTCGTCGAAGAAGCTCATGCTGGCATCTGCGGAGCACACCAGCCAGGGCCAAAACTCTAGGATAGAATCCGAAGAATAGATTATTACTGGCCCAAGATGATGACAGAAGCAGTTAAATAAGCCAAGAAGTGTAGCGCCTGCCAAATACATACAAACTTTATACATAAAGCTCTGGAGTATCTTCACCCAACAGCTACGTCATGGCCATTCGAACAATGGGGTATGGACATCGTAGGGCCTATTTCTCCGCCATCAACGAGAGGACACCGGTTCATTTTTGTCATAACTGATTACTTTTCAAAATGGACTGAGGCCATTTCCCTAACCAAATTAAAATCGTCAGATGTTATCAAATTCATCAAGCACCATGTGCTTTATCGTTTCGGGGTGCCTAGAAGAATAATTCATGACAATGGACCTCAGTTTGTGAGCCAAGTGTATTCCAGATTCTGCAACAAGTATAGGATCGAGGATGTGGCTTCATCACCATACTACCCTGCAGCTAATGGTCTAGCAGAAGCTTTCAATAAGACCATTGTAAAACTTCTTAAAAAGTTTGTGTCATCCAATCAAAGGGACTGGGACGAAAAGCTCGGAGAATGTCTGTAGGCGTATCGCACCACAGTCCGAACTCCCACTAATGCCACGCCTCTCTTTGGTATATAGGTTAGAAGCAGTCTTGCCTTTGGAAATCCAAATCCCGTCATTACGAGTCGCGTTAACAACTAGGATGACAGAAGAAGAAAGGCATCAGCAAAAGCTCCAAGAGTTAGAAGCCTTAGATGACAAGCGCTTGGAAGCTCAACAGAGTATCGAGCTACACCAGGCGCGAATCTCCAGAACCTATAATAAAAAGGCTAAACGAATAACTTTTAAGAAGGGTGATCTGGTCCTGTCAGTTAGAAGACCGATTATAACAAGCCAGAAGCCTAGGAAAATGTTCCAGCCAAAGTGAGAGGGACTCTTTGTCATTGATACGGTCTACTCCAACGGTGCGTATCGGTTGACAAAACATAATGGTGACAAGATCCTGATGCCAATCAACGACAAGTTCCTGAAGAAATATTATTCTTAGTAAAATTGCAGAACACTAGTATAATACGGCCTGGGTAGTTCAATGCAAGTTGTGAGCAAAAGTCTCTCTATAATCAGAAGTTCATTAATGGAGGTTCTTGGTTCCGGACTAAAAGTCTTTTAGTCTGCGAACCAAACTTTCATTTTATCAAATTTGCCAAGTTAAATAATATCTCTGACGAACCAAATTTTCTTTTTATCAAATTTGCCAAGTTAAATAATATCTCTGGCAAACCAAATTTTCTTTTTATCAAATTTGCCAAGTTAAATAATACCTCTGGCGAGCCAAACTTTCTTTTTATCAAATTTGTCAAGTTAAATAATACCTCTAGCGAACCAAATTTCTTTCTATCAAATTTGCCAAGTTAAATAATACCTCTGGCGAACCAGATTTTCATTTCTTATCAACAAGAAGTTCTTTCATTCACAGTAATTTCGGGTACTTAGAAAATCTCGATTCATCTTAAGATTATCAAGTTAACAGTTACCTTTGGTAATCAATATCAGAATCATTCTCTAGATACTCTTAGTTACGTAAAAAGAAAAGAGCTTCTTTATTCATCATCAGAGTAAAATTACAGAGAATTCTCTAGTGTTGTACAGTCAACAAGAGTGAATACAAATCACTAAAAAAAAAGAGGAAACTTGCTTCTGTAACCGTCTCTTTCGGTATGCTTCAGATCAAAAAGTTTGCTCCATGGCCTCCACTTCCAATTGCTCTTATAGCCTCCTTTTTAAGGACGACTTAAAAGGCATAATCTTGTTTCTTCTTTCCGACCACAATCAGAGACCTCCTAGTTGGTTCCTCCAGTGATGATGCCAGTGAATTGATTAGTTCAAAACTGGTCATACCAAATGCACACCCCAAACGTATAACGTGAGGGGTTGCACAAATTCAAGATCCTTATCATTAGTACCCCAACCTTGTGGGATACTAGGAAAGAAGAAAAACAATGCTCCAGACCCGAAATCTTTTCTCTCATGAAAAATTCATGAGACCTTCCAAGCCCCTTGAGGCATTGGAAGCAATTACGAGCTCAGTGGGTCTGGGCCATTGTTAAGGAGAATGACTACGGTTATCTCCTGCAGCCGAGACAAATCCTCGTTAAAAGAGAAGAAAAAGAAGGAAGAGGGGGATATGAATCAGAAGAAGAGGTTTACCTTAATTAAGGAAAATGACTACGGTCAGAAAGACCTTTTCAGTGAGACACCCCACTGGATTGATGCAGTCTGGAGGTCTTGTGATTTGCCAACTCTTATCCATCACTTCGGTTGAAGAAGAAGAAAATATGGCTGCACTGATAGATCGGCTACAAAAGAAAGAGAAGAGAGTCAAGAAGAAATTCTCTCACGGCTGGATGATCTTCCATTGAGGAGGTCATATGTCTTATATAGACAATCTGGTAACTGTGATCTCCCGTTTAGAGGAGATAAAACCGAAATCTCCGGTCAAGATTTTCAGTTCAGATCTCAACATAATTTATTATTGCTGCATGGGACGCTTAGATATCGCAGCCCAGAGATTTCGTCATTAATAAAGACATGCAACACTTGGGATCTCACGCCCGACGACCTCGTCCCAAGGCTCGCAGAAGTCTTTACAAATTTCGAGGAATTTTGAGTCACCCCGGGAAGTTTCGAAGCGCGATTGCAGCTCGCAAAAGCTAAGATTGCGAACTTAGCATGAATCTGCGAACTTCCGGACGGAATGTCGCAAACTCAAATTCGCAATACTTGGAAGTCAGGATCGCGAACACATCTACTATGAGCTTAGTTAATTCGCGAACCTCTGAATGTGAAGTCACAAACCCAACAAAGTTCCGAGGAAGTCACGTGACAGACACACGGATACCAGAATGATACAGAGAATTGCGAATTTCAAATGAAAGTAGGCGAGTTTGTTGCAAGTCCTTGAAGACAAATGCTAAGGTTGTGCCTTAGAAATACAAAACCAAGATTAAGTTCTTTACATAAACAAGGAGTCATGCCATGTACAACAAATGTCAGGGGATGGTTACAAGAGAAGGAACAACAAAAAAATATATATATGCATGGACCAGTTTCTACAACTCAATGGTTCGAGAGAGCTTTTATTTTCTCCTCTGCGTCATCAATGTCTTGCTGAAAAATCTCATAAGCTTGAACAGTAGCTTGGCGACGTAGTTCCTTGTCACTAGCAATAACATTCTGCACTGTAGCGCCTCCAGCGAATCCAATTCAGCTTGCATTGCCTGGAGATCCCTGGATATATTGTCCCTCTGACGCGACAAATTGGCGAGATTCCTCATTGACTCATCACGTTCCTTGGTGATCTTGGCTAAGAAAGCTTGGGCTTTGGCAATGGTCTCTTGAGTCCTAGTAATAGCTTGATCAAGGCCCTTGACAATTGAAGCAGCGGCTTCCACTTGAAGAACCAGAGACTCGCGGTCTGATTGACCCTTTTCTAAAGAGGCCTTGCAAACATTTGTCCTCTCCCGTGTCTCCTTCTGGAACTTAAGTTGTTCCTCTCTCAGCTTCTGGAAAATGATTTCCACTGTCTCAGATTTATCAGCACTTCTCGTTTTCGACAGGAATTCAGTATGCTTTTGAAGCTGAGTTATCATAAGCCTAAAAAGAGCAGCTCTATCCTCTCCACCAATGCTAACAATACCAATTAATGTTAAGAACATTGGCAATTGAAGCAGAAGGAACCCCCTTCAGTATTTTATCAATACAGTGGTCCAGAAAGTGAAGGAAAGTCTCCACTGTGTCCTTCAACAAATCATTCTCAAGCATGTCAATCTCTGCATGAGAAGGAGTGGCATTGGTTGAGGCAGAAGCGGATTGATCCGCAACCAAGCTAATACCAAGAGGAATGGCACCTCTGGAAATCTCCGCAGAGCTACCAATCACACCTCCTGAACTACAACATCAGTTGGAATAGCTGTGGCCAAGACCATAGACATAGCAGCCTCGGGAATCACCACTTCTGAAGTATCAACCGCGGAGGTAGTAATTTTGGTCGCTTCACCAGTATCAGCTCCCGCGATGGTATTGTCTGGGGAAGTCACCTTCGCGCCCATGTACTCTAAGTCCGGAGTTGAAACTGGAGCTAGCAAAAAGAAGAAAATTAATAAGTGTTACAGTATCAGTTGATAATAATATAATTGCTAAAGAAAGAAGATGAAGACCTAAAGGTTGGACGCTGGATTCTCCAAGTCCGTACACCTCAGGACTAAATACTTCAGGCCCTTATACTTCGGTTCGAACCTCCTCGCTCAAAAAGACGTATTTACCATGGTCTGAGGGAGGAGTAGAAGAGCGAAAACTATCACTACTGGCGTCATCATTATCGCCCCATTCATCTTGATCTTCAGAAGGAGATGCTGCTTTTGGGGGATCTGATGCGCGAGTCTCCCCAATGATTTGCACTTCATCATCTGCAGTGCCCTGAGCAACAAGAGCTGCAGAATCCTCTTGTAAGGCCGAGGAAACACTGACTTCAACGTCAGCCTGGCCAATAGGAGGAGTAGAACCCTTTTGAGTAATGGGAGTAGGGTCATTGCAAAAAATAGGTCCTTGGATCTGACGCTTCTTGAGGGAGCGGAGAGTTAAGGAGGAGTCATCTTCATCCTCCTTGGATTCCTCAATGAGGGATTCAGCAACTGGAGTGGGTGTTGCAGTTCCTGTCCCAGACAGAGTGCTCTGCGAATCAATCGCTCGCGGAATGGTAGGCAAGTCGCTAAGATGCCTTAGTCTCTTCCACTTATGTAAAGATTTCTCGGGAGAAGACTGCGATGGAGGAGAAGTCTTCCTCGATGTCGGATCAGGAGAAGCATCAAGGGCGGCAGCCTGAACTGGTGCATCATTGTCCTCTTCCCTTTTCTCCGATTCATTAGATGCGCTGTCCCTCCTGAAATCCTCCATCTCTGCCACTTTCATGCTGCCGACCTTCTTTTTCTGGGCATACCAAGTTCTGATCTCTCGCAGACTGGTATGGTGTATGTTGAAATTCTGAGGAGCAGAGTTAGCATCCGCAAACCACTTACAGAAACAGAAACTCATACTTGCATTCGGGGTCTTGAGCGGAAGATCAAATTTGGCTTGAGTTCCACCTGCGACGAAGTGAAACCAAGCTCGAGCTCGCTCGAGGACATTCCCAATAAAACTTAATTCTCTATTGGGATTACCAACGTAAAGCTGATCATATCCAAACTATCGGGCAAAGCGACTCGGGTAGTAAGGTTCTATATAACAAAGGTTCCCCAAACGAAGGACTAGATGCCCTGGGCAGATGTTTATCAACCACCAGAAACACCCCGAGGATAGGGTAGTAAATTTATCAATACCAGCAGTGTCCGTGAATTCTTCCCCATATCCAGCATTCGGGAAGTATGGGAAACATCTAAACAACTCAAAAGTTGAAAAATGATGAAGGGTTTTGCAGATCGCGGCCATGTAGCCCCCTTTCCATTGCGACCTCTCGCAGTGCTGCACTTTGGGAGCACTTAAATCAATCTGCGGGTCTGCAGTACTCATCAAAGTGGGGCAATGTAGAACTAGCCAGGCCATCAAATAAGTATAAGGAAGTTTTCACGCGGATTAGGAGTCTTAATAATAGGGTCTCCTTTCTGCCTCTACTCCTTCACACTGCAGAATTTATCAGATATTCTTCTCAATCCGCTTTGGATACTGCATACCATGGCAGACAACAAACTGAGTCGCCTACCCAATGCCGGTAGAACGACTGGGTATACAGCCCCAACGGGTATATTTTCCTGCGAAGGAATAACACACTATTTCAGCCAGACCAACAAATAACCCGCCAAGAAGGCAGGGTCAGATAAGGGTTGAAGGGTCTGATAATGAAAACTCTCAAAGGACGTCCCAGCTTTGAAAATGTCCTCGTCAGATTCGACAACATAAGCATCTATCTCGAAACTTGCAATTCTTCTCTCAACCTCCTTTTCAGAAACTGGAGGAAGGCAAATAAAGTTTGGATTACTCCTAGAAAAATTAGGCAGAAGATATTGCAGCCACTTCTTTGGCTTCAAACTATGGGTGCCCGATGTGTGGGTGCAAATATGATAATGGCAAAGCAATTCCCAGTAAGTATCATAAGCCAAAGGGTCCTGAGTCTTCAGCAGATGGAGTTCTTCTCCAGTAGGGACGTACTCTTCATACAGGATGTCTCCCATAGGCAAGCCCGAGACTTCATGCATCTCGTGGAGGGAGAACCCAATTCGCCTCGAGGGCAAAATATTGTACAAGTATCAGCATTATACAATTCCAATAAAGCAAAAAAATGGAATTTTCTGGCGGGAATGCCATGCTGAACTGCCCTGATGGTGCGATATAACCCCGCATGATGAAGCTGATCTCTAAATGATCGCAGAAAGAAGTCAGTCAAGACCGCCCACTCTCCTTTCGAAGAACAGTGAACCCATCTAGGGGGACGAAAATCCTGAACATGAAACTCTCCTTGTGCATTGGTAAAACGGTGCAGGAAAGTCTGCGCGATTATAGGAACCTTGCCTCTGGAGAGATCATGTTTAAGCAATCCTGGCGGCAATCCACGAAAGCTCTTCCCAGTATCACGAGGATAAACACCTTGAGCAGTGAATCCCCCCAGCAAAATGCTGTCTTGTGGCTTGTTTATGTGCCAGTCCATTCACCTGGGCCCGGAAAGGGATTGAAAGAATAAGAACGGAAGATCTCTCCATATTGGGGAGAAACAAGTAGCGACCTTCAACTTGACGAAACCACTTGTAATCGCCATCTTCCAAACCACTGTCGGGTATTGAAATATGGTCCCCAAACAAAAAGACGGGTTTGAGCAACGGAGACCGATCATCTCCTTCAAAAGGTGTATTGGTCATCAGCTCTCGCAATGTTGAGCGAGAATGATGGAGAATTTTGTCTTCTCTCTCTTAGTTATCTGAGGCTGTACAATTGGGAAAGACATGACTAAATCTGAACTCTTTCTTCTCATCATAGCCATCCGAATATCCGAAATAATGATTTTTTGGCCAAGGTTCAAGGCGTAATCGACTGCAAAAGACATTCAGATTGATTCAGAAATAAAAAAAATAAAAAAAGGTACTGCCTTCCAAATTTTTTTTATTATTACCTCCGATCAAGTATTCCTGCCGAACCACTATCGAACTAGAGGTTGCTTGAGGATCTTGACGACCACTGGCAGCAGCGGAGGAAGAAGAAACTTTCTTCGGCATCTTTTGCAGATTAAGAAAATCTTTTCGCACAGAGAATCGAAAGCTATAGGAGATTGAAAATGAGAGGTCTGAGGCGCCCTAACGAGGAACTCAGATTTCAAATTTCTTGGGATAAGAATAGTCTCTCTTATAAAGTGGAGTTATATAGTGGATGATTTGACGGCCGAGATCTCTGGACAGACGTGATATCTGGCCCGAATCTCGTGGGTACCTTTTTATTTAATGCGGCTCAGAGAACGTTTCAATTCTTGCGCCGTAAAAAAGCAACCGCCTTCCAGCCTTCCCGCAACCAAAAAGCAAAGTTCGCGACCCTAATACGGAGCCGCTTTTTCTAAAAAAGCGAAGTTCGCGACCCTAATACAGAGCCGCTTTCTTCTCTAAAAGCGAGGTTCGCGACCCTAATACAGAGCCGCTTTCTTCTCAAAAAGCGAAGCTCGCGTTCCTAATACAGAGCCGCTTTCTTCTCAAAAAGCGAAGTTCGCAACCCTAATACAGAGCCGCTTTCTTCTCAAAAAGTGAAGTTCGCACCCCTAATACAGAGACGTGTCCCTTCTAAAGTTTGCGACCCTAATACAGAGTCGTTTTCTACTCAAAAATAAAGGCTTGCGCCCCTAATATAGAGACGTGTCCCTTTCGAAGACAGTTCGCGACCCTAATACATAGTCATTTTCTACTCAAAAATGAAGGCTCGCGCCCCTAATACAGAGACGTGTCCCTTCCGAAGACAGTTCACGACCCTAACACAGAGTCGTTTACTACTCCAAAATGAAGGCTTACGCCCCTAATACAGAGACGTGCCTGTTGGCAGTGAAAATTTCTAAGTAAAAAGGATTTTTCACAACAGAACGCGAAGCTAATTCTATAGCTCCGCGTCTGGCTACTTTTAGCCTCGCGTTGAGTAAAACAAGGAGATGATCAATAGCTCCGCGTTAGCTCCGCATTTTTGGTTATTTAGCTCCACGTGAGCAGATAACCAGAATCTCGAACTGATTGAGATTATGATTTGGGTTTATCCAAATACCAAATCAAGTCCAATCAGAATTCTTAATCAAGAGATTTAAATTAATATTAAATAATTGATTGGAATCCTTGATGAGAGCGAATTCTATTCAAATAGAAACTCTCTCAAAACTTCCCGGGGCTATAAATACCTTCTTGGTGAAACCCTAGGGCGGCTTCCTTTGGGTCTTTCTTTTTCGGCTTTGGTCTTCTTCTTTTCGGCAATCCAGAGATCAGAGACCATCTCCTTTCTTCTTCTCAACTGAGTTGATCCTTCGGCAAATCAAGTATGCGAGAGAGCCTTGAAGCCTTTTTGTGATCATCATTGTCTTGGAGAATTCAAGTACGCGAGAGAGCCTTGAGTTTGGGAAAGATAGAGAAGAAGATCGTCTATCAGTCAGCCGATTTCTTCAAGAGAGAAGAAGTTCGACGTACCGATCGTCAACGGGAACTATTATAGATCCCATCGCCACTGATCCCACGATTACATTGTAAAAGAGAGAGATTGAACTATAAAATCCTCTCGTTTGTTCTGTTTTTTTTATCTTGTTCACTTCTATTGTAATTTAAGTTAATTCGATGGAAGGAAGCAAAGGAAATTCTGCTGCGACCAAACTGGCGACCACAGTGAGAGCCATCTCTTTCACTGATGAAGAGATTGTGGCGCAATAGGACGTCGACATGATCGGATCTGAAGTAGACACGCTGGTTGTAGAAATCGACCAGCAGAAGTACGAGGAGTTCCTCTCCTACGGATCAGGTGACTCGGATGAGACACGGCACTATCGCCGTATGTACTCCAATGCCCGAGTGACGGGTAGAAAGGTATCCACCGAGAGACGGGGATCCTTGGAGACTGCGGTTATAGCGCCGGAGTCCACACCAGAAGTCCTAGCCGAGGAGAAGCTTCTGACGGCCGAAGAAGACCTGGGAACTGGATTGACCAGAACCCAACTCCGAAACAGGAACCGGAGAGCGAGGCGTAAAGCCCTCAAAGCTCGCCTTGGACGCGGAGCTAACACCAGAGGACGCGAGGCTATGGTCCCTCGCAAACTGGCTCGCGCTACCCGCGAGACCAGTCTCTACCGTGTTAAACGCGAAGATACAACTTGCCTTAAAATTAAGAAAAACCCAGCGTGTGATTTTCCACGCGAGGCTATTACTGAGCCTAGCGAGGGACGCGAAGCCAGTAAGGGTTGCGCTGGTCACAGAATACCCAACACTCGCGAGTTACGCGAGTATAAAAATTCTTTAAAGCCAGCGTGTGACTTTCCACGCGAGGCTATTACTGAGCCTAGCGAGAGACGCGAAGCCAGTAAGGGTTGCGCTAGTCGCAAAATACCCAATACTCGCGAGTTACGCGAGTATAAAAATTCTTTAAAGCCAGCATGTGATTTTCCACGCGAGGCTATTACTGAGCCTAGCGAGAGACGCGAAACCAGTAAGGGTTGTGCTAGTCGCAAAATACCCAACACTCGCGAGTTACGCGAGTATAAAAATTCTTCAAAGCCAGCGTATGATTCTCCACGCGAGGCTAATACTGAGCCAAGCGAGAGACGCGAGGCCAGTACTGGTTGCGAGAAACGCAAGACTTATGACACTCGCGAGAGACGCGAGGACGATTGGCAAATAGTTGTTAGTCGTAAATATCGTGCTAGGCGCGAAGCTATGATCTGCATAAAACGCGAAGATAAGCCAGCGTGCAAGAACTTCCCTTCACGCGAGGCAATCATTCCAGAAGCTAAACTTCTGAAGACTCACCAAGCCAGCGAGAGACGCGAGGCTAGTGTGGATAAGCACGGAGCTATTCTTCAGGCCCGCAATGTGAAACGCGAGGCTATTCCTAAGCCCCACGAAGATCGATCCGACCCCAGAGTCAGGCTTAATCAGTCAAAGAAGCTTCAATGGGTTCCCAGACCTTCTCAAGAGTTGAATGGACCTCCTGACTCCACGGCTAAAGGCACTGATCTCAGGGAGCATCTCTCCAGGAAGAGAAGCGTAGAACAACTTCAAGCAGAACCTATCTGTCACTGCCAGCAACTAATGACTGCAGTGTCCATTGTAATGGACAGCTGTGGCTGCAGCAAGAGCAGATCTGCGTTTGATCGATTGATCGAGCCGAACAAGAACTATGCGAAGAAACCAAAGACTACTTCCCTGAGGCAATGGAGAGCTGTAACCTCCAACATAGTGGGGAAAGGAAAGACAATTGTAGAGACGGATGATGATTTGAAATCGAGTGATGAAGAACCTCATCGTATCACTCGACTTAAATCAGGTGTCGTCCCGCCTGGAAATTATAAGAGGCTTGCAAGGGGTTCTTATGATGAGGACAGTGATAACTCAGCTATAGCCTCGCCCCGTTCCTCAACGTCGTCTTGACTACAGAAGTCAGCGTCGCACATGGCAGATAAATCTGATGATATCAATCAGAGATTTGAAGCTCAAGAAAGAATGATTCGCGAGCAACAAAAGACGATTGAAGACCTTAAAGCCATGCTATCAAGGTTCGTCAAGGATAATAATAAACAGGGCAAGAAGACTCCGAATGAAGAAGAACAGGAGGAGAAAGCCCACTCGATGCACGAGGACGAGGACAGATTTTCTTTCCATGATCCGCATGGAGAAAAGATTGAAAAATTGCAAAATCAACTCGAAACTTTGATGCATAAAAAAGAGTTGAAGGAGTCAGGGGTCTCTAGACCATATCCATCAGAATGGGACATGGTGCCCTATCCTCCAAAATATAAGCCGCTCAAGTTGGAGCCCTATGACGGGAAGTGATCGCCCAGTCAGCACATCTACTACTTCTTGTCCCAAGCTGGATATTTGGTGGGAAATGACCCCGTTATGACCAAGATTTTCGCAAGTACTTTGCGAGGGCCTTCCTTTACCTAGTTCATGTAGTTGCCCCCAGGTACTATTAATACCTGGTTAGATGTAGAGAAATTATTTCTCTCACGTTTCTTTGAGGATAATACCGAGATTACGGTTCATTCCCTTCTTGCAACCAGACAAGGAGAACAAGAAATGGTCAAAGATTTCATAGAAAGGTTCCGGGAGAAGTCTGTGCATTGTAAACACGGAATGATCCAGGAAACTCTTGTCGAAACTTGTCGACACAACCTTAAGACCAATGTGCTCCTCAAAATGGGGGTCGTAGAGTCTAAGACGTGGAAGGACCTGCTCAAATAAGGAGAGCAAGCTGAAGACTTGATTCGCCGAGTTTAAGAGTCCCATGGGACAAGAAGTGCTGGGGGTAGTAAGTCATATACCCAAAACAACAGCAATAAGAATAAAGGGAAAGCAGCGATGTCGTCAGAAGCTGCTCCTCAGAAAACCAGTCCTCCGCCAGAGCCGAAGCCTCAAGGTCAGCGAGGATTAAGGCAAAGTAGACCGCAGCAAGAAAGGAATTACACTTTCAAGGCAGAACAGACGCCTATCCTCTTTCACTTGCTCCAAAAGAAAGGAATGTTGAAGCTCCCGGAAAATAAGAAGCCAGAAGATGCTGGCAAAACTAAAGATCCTAACTATTATCTCTATCACCGGAACGTGGGGCATCCTACTAGAGATTGTTTTCCCCTTAAGAACATAATCCAAGCATTAATAGAAGCTGGAGTTCTGACGCTTAAGGAAGAGCAGAAGAAGGTTACTGCCAAAGCAACCATAGTGGTTGGAACGCATGAGTTCCCCGCAGGAGTGACCCCAATCTCTAAAGGTAAGATGGTTACGAAGAATCTCGACCCTCACAACAAAGCCCAAGAAGGACTTGTTCCTGTGATGACCCAAAAAGGGGAAGTCATGTGAGTTCATCCAGATTTGACAGAGGATGAGCAATGGACTACTACAGGAAGTCAAAAGAAGAAGCGGGCTGTTAATGCCATCTCTGCGGATATAAAGGAAGAATATATACCTTTGGGAACCTTCACAAGTTCTGAAGAGGAGCCCGAAACTATGGCCACTCATCAAGATGGGGCAGGCCCTTCCGGTACCCGATCCGGGAAGACATATCTTAAGGACTACACTAGAGTAGATCCGAAAGATATCTATGCGGAGCTTGCGAAACCCGCAAATCAGAAAGGGCCTCGTTTCCAGAGGAGACCTGTCAGAGATGAAGGAGATAAAGAGTCTACCTTCAAGTTTGATATAATTACTCAGCTGGCCAACATCCCAGCACGAGTAACGCTTTATGAATTGTTGAGACTATCAAAATCAACACGTGAAGCGTTACGAGAGGCCTTGGAAGACTCTGAGTCATTCTTAGCTCAGATAGTCGAGCCGGCTAATGAAGAACAAGATCCTTGCTCCCATTGTCATCAAGTGAGGAGGCAGGTCCCACAGATTATCTTTTCTCCAGAAGATATGCAGGTGAGGAATATAAAGCACAACATGCATTTATATTTCACCGGATATGTCGGATCCACAAAGGTGGACCGAATTCAGATTGATCCGGGTTCTGCATTAAGTGTCATGTCCAGAAGGTTGATGCAGCTGTTAGGGATTTCCCTCCATCGTCTGACGCCAACCAACACAACTATATACGGGTTCAACGCTAACAATAGCCGGCCCCTTGGAAAAATCAGACTCCAATGTCAAATCGGGGATTTGAGGACAGAGACTACATGCTACGTCATCGATGCAGACACCTCCTACAACATTTTGTTGGGGCAGCCGTGGATCCATACTCACATGATAGTCCCATCGACCCTCCACCAATGCATGAAATATTGCGATGAGGAAGGAGAGGTCCGGACACTAATTGCCGACAAGCAACCATTCAAAAGATTGGAGAATTACTTCACAGATGCTGCACTCTATAAACCAGCCCATGAAGCCTCCAATGACGATCCTGGCGAACTTCCAAAGCCCGATAATAGTGGCAATGAAGCCGATACCGAGAATGAGCTTCGTGGAGAAGATGACGAGGGTGATTATGAAATCAACCCTCACCTAGATTTTAGTTTAGGCCTGAATAATATAATCGATGTAATAGAAAGTGAGTGGGTTATTAATGAAGACATAAAGTTAGTCTACGAGCATGCTGTAGCTACTGAGTCTGAACCCTCTTGTACTTCAACTGAAGTGGATGGCCTATCCGAACTTGAAGTTCTGGCGGCATATCACTTGCCACTTAGGTCATCCCTCCTTTCTCGGTCTAAAATAGTTGAGGAAAAAGGTCACTACTTTGAAGTGCCTCCTCGGAGAGGATCCCAAAGGCCGATTATGTTCGGTAAGGTAATTACATCACCTCGGCAAAAACAAAGCAGCGAAAGTGATGAACAAACATCACCACAATTTCATCTATATGAACAGAAATCCCGCCAGATGATGGAGAAGATGGGTTATAATTTTACCCAGAAGCCGGGATTGAACTTCGGGAAGGGGCGACACAATCTTATACCCTCGTTCAGACCGGGAGGAAAGAGCCCCGATTATTATCAAAAGACCCACAGGGGGTTGGGCTATATGTCTACTCCACCCTCATCGCTATCCAAGGATGAAGAGAGTTCTTCGGCCAAGGAAGATACATCTTCACCCGGCCATGATTCAGATATAAGCACTGGTGCCTGGTTCCAATCATTGACAGCTAATATGGTTTCAACCGCCCCAAAAAGCGACAAGGAACCAATTGATGCTCAAGACGACACCTGGGCTAGGCATATGGACACTCTCTGGGATGTTCGCTTTGAACAGCGTGACCCACCCATAGAAGACAAGTTAGTTCAAGTCAACATGGGAACGGAAGAAGATCCGAAACCCATCTTCATAAGCGACACACTAACTCCCTTGGAAAAGGAGGAACTTATATATCTTATTAAAGAGTATATAGACGTGTTCACGTGGAGCTATGAAGACATGCCCGGTCTTGACCCTCAAATTACCACACACCGGTTAAACATAAAAGAAGATGCCAAACCTGTTAAACAGCAACAGAGGCGTTTTCGACCGGAGTTGATGGAGGCAATAGTTGCTGAGGTCAACAAACTTATAAAATCCGGATTCATCCGTGAAGAACAACATCCGGATTGGGTTGCCAACATAGTGTCAGTTCGTAAAAAGAACGGCAAGATCCGGATATGCATCGATTTTCGGGATCTCAACGCTGCTTGTCCTAAGGATGAGTTCCCGCTTCCCATCACCGACGTGATAATAGACAATACTTGTGGCTACGAGAGGATGTCCTTTATGGATGGCTTCTCAGGATATAACTAGATCAAAATGCACCCAGATGATGAAAAGCATACAGCTTTCAGAACGCCGCTGGGGGTATACTGCTATACGGTAATGCCGTTTGGGCTGAAGAATGCCGGTGCCACTTATCAACGTGCAATGAGCACTATATTCAAAGAACATCTACGTAAGACAATAGAATGCTACGTGGATGACTTGGCGATCAAAAGTAAAAATAAAGAGGACCACCTTCAGGACTTAAGAATGGTCTTCAATCTCATGAGGAAACATCATTTAAAGATGAATCCCACTAAGTCATTTATGGGGGTATCGAGTGGGAAATTCCTTGGATTTATAATAACTTCAAAAGGAATTTTCCTCAACCCTGAGAAGGTAAAAGCAATTAGCGAGATGCCGCCTCCCCGCAATCTTAAAGAATTGAGGGGGTTACAAGGGAAGCTTGCCTATATTCGGTGCTTCATTTCCAACTTATCAGGGCGATGCCAGCCATTTTCTCGACTTATGAAGAAAGGGGTTTCTTTTGTATGGGATGAGGCATGTCAACGGGCCTTTGATGACCTTAAAGAATACCTCACTAAACCTCCAGTTCTTATGGCGCCAGTCCCTGGGCAGCCCTTCCTTATATATGTAAGGGCCATGGATAATGCCTTAGGAGCATTACTTGCTCAATATAATGAGCATAGCCATGAGCATGCCCTCTATTATCTAAGCAGGACAATGATCGGAGCCGAACAGCGGTATACCCTGATAGAAAAGGAATGTTTAGCCCTGGTGTTCGCTATCCAGAAAATGCGACATTATCTTTCTGGGCAAACAATTCATGTCATATCACGGGTTAATCCCCTGAAGATTCTGATGACAAAACCGGGATCCTTAAATAGCCGATTGGCGAAATGGGCATTATTGCTGTCGCCATATGATATGCATTTCGTCCCTCAAAAAGCCACGAAGGGACAGGGAATCGCCGACTTTCTTGCAGACCACCCAATCGGGTCTAATTCCAAACAGACGTCGGAGGTTAACACAGTTAACAAGGAGCAACCATGGCAAATATTCTTTGATGGTGCTGCAAGACGATCTGCTGCTGGAGTGGGAGTTGTGCTTATCTCCCCACATAAACATGTACTTCCTAACGGTTACTCATTAACAGAACCGTGCACAAATAATGTCGCGGAATATAACGCGCTCATTATTGGCCTGAAGATGGCTCTGCAACTGGGGGTGAACTACCTAGAGGCATATGGAGACTCTAAACTCGTCGTCAATCAAATGATGGGTGAGTATGAGGTCAGACATGAAGCCCTCATCCCCTATTATCAGCTAGCCATTGAACTAGCTAGCTATTTTGAGCAATTCTACATCTCTCATGTATCTCGAAATGAGAATGTGTATGCCGACGCTCTTGCCGCATTAGCAGCAACATTGGCGATCCCGCCAGGAGAGGGTAAAAGCATCACCATTGGAAGCAAAGAGCTCTTCCACCCAGATATGGTTTTCCAAACCAAAGAAGTGTGCCAGGCAGGCTTAACTTTGGAACCCCGTAATTGGCGATTTCCATTTGTGGATTATGCTTTACACGGGATACTACCAGAAGATCCAAAGGAAGCCACCTCGATAAAGAGGAAGGCCCAAAGATTTTATTATGACCATAAACTTCAGACTTTATGTAGAAAGTCGAGAGATGGTCTGCTGCTACGCTGTATATCAAAAGCAGAAGCAGAAGAAGTGCTGAGAGAAACACACGATGGAGTGTGTGGAGCTCATCAGCCCGGTCCAAAACTCGGAGACCGTATAAGAAGGCTGGGATATTACTGGCCGAACATGATCTCGGAAGCAATGACATACGCTAAACGATGTCATGCATGCCAGATACATGCTAATTTTATTCATCAACCCCAAGAATACTTGCACAATACCGTTGCAAGTTGGCCATTTGAAGCGTGGGGAATGGATATCGTGGGGCCTATAACTCCCTCGTCATCCAGAGGACATCGGTTTATTCTTGCAATAACCGATTATTTTTCAAAGTGGGCCGAAGCTGTGCCCATGAAAGAGGTGAAGACAGTAGACGTGATCAAGTTCGTCAAGCATCACGTCATTTATCACTTCGGCGTCCCTCGACGGATTATTCATGACAATGGTCCGCAATTCATCAGTCAAGGATTCTTCAGATTCTGCAATAAGTTCAGAATCAAAGATATTGCTTCAATGCCATATAACCCCGCAGCAAATGGGTTGGCCGAAGCCTTCAACAAGACGATTATTAAACTCCTTCGGAAGTTTGTCTCTTCTAATAAACGAGATTGGGATGAGAAGCTAGGAGAATGCCTGTGGGCTTATCGCACCACTGTTCGCACCGCTACAAAAGCTACTCCATTCTCTTTGGTCTATGGAAGCGAGGCCGTCTTGCCTCTCGAAGTCCAGATTCCTTCATTAAGAGTGGCTTTAGCCACAAAGATGACGACAGAAGAACACCATCATCAAAGATTGAAAGAATTAGAGGCGCTGAATGAAAAGCGTCTTAGGGCTCAACAGCAAATTGAGTTGTATCAAGCCCGAATTGCTCATACATTCAATAAGAACGTTAAACCAAGGACCTTTAAATAAGGAGACTTGGTTCTGGCCGTTAAAGGGCCAATGGTTCTAACTCACAAGACAAAGGGTAAATTCGCACCCAAGTGGGAAGGACCATTTATTGTGGAGACAGTATACTCCAATGGAGCCTATCGTCTGACGAATCAAAATGGCGATAGGATGATGATGCCGATCAATAGCAAATTTCTGAAGAAATACTATGCTTGATATCCCTGGAAGCATAACCCTTCAGTTTATCCAAATTACGCAGATGAGCACTTGGACTTCTTCTATTCTGGTGATTTTGACCTAGTAAACCTGGTGTGTTTGGTTCTCAAGTTTGAACCACCTCCAGTCTCTTTTCTTAGGCATGCGCAGTTTGGCGCCTCTGACCTAAACCTGGTGAGTTTGGCTCTCAAGTTTGAGCAACCTCCAGTCTTTTCTTAGGCATGCGCAGTTTGGCGTCTCTGACCTAAACCTGGTGAGTTTGGTTCTCAAGTTTGAACCACCATCAGTCTTCTCTTAGGCATGCGCGGTTTGGCACCTCTGACCTAAACCTGGTGTGTTTGGTTCTCAAGTTCGAACCACCTCCAGTCTTTTCTTAGGCATGTACGGTTTGGCACCTCTGACCTAAACCTGGTGTGTTTGGTTCTCAAGTTCGAACCACCTCCAGTCTTTTCTTAGGCATGCGCAGTTTGGCGCCTCGGACCTAAACCTGGTGTGTTTGGTTCTCAAGTTTGAACCACCTCCAGTCTTTTCTTAGGCATGCGCAGTTTGGCGCCTCTGACCTAAACCTGGTGTGTTTGGTTCTCAAGTTCGAACCACCTCCAGTCTTTTCTTAGGCATGCGCAGTTTGACGCCTCTGACCTAAACCTGATGTGTTTGGTTCCCAAGTTTGAACCACCTCCAGTCTTTTCTTAGGCATGCGCAGTTTAGCGCCTCTGACCTAAACCTGGTGTGATTGGTTCTCAAGTTTGAACCACCTCCAGTCTTCTCTTAGGCATGCGCGGGTTGGCGCCTCTGACCTAAACCTGGTGCGTTTGGTGTGCCCAATTCAAGTTACGCGAGATAGCCTTGAACTGCCACCTATTTGGTTCTCAAGTTTGAACCACCACCAGTTTTTTCTTAGGCATGCGCGTTTGGCGCCTCTGACCTAAACCTGGTGTGTATAGCTCTCAAGTTTGAGTAGCCTCCAGCCTTTCCTTTAGGCATGCGCCATTGAGCGCCTCTGACCTAATGTTGGTGTGCCCAGTTCAAGTTACGCGAGAGAGCCTTGAACAGCCTCCCATTTTTCCTTTAGGCATGCGCAATTTAGCGCCTCTGACCTAAAAAGTATAAACTGCCCAACGCCGACTAGGCAATGGGAAGAGAACTAGTTTCTCGCTAACCCATCATACTGGGGTAAAAGTATGAATTGCCCAACGCCGACTAGGCAATGGGAAGAGAACTAGTTTCTTGCTAACCCATCATACTGGGGTAAAAGTATTAATTGCCCAATGCCGACTAGGCAATGGGAAGAGAACCAGTTTCTCGCCAACCCTTTCATACTGGGAGTAAAAAGTATGAATCGTCCAATACCGATAAAGTAAAAGGAAGAGGAAAAGTTTGGCATTTAAGCCCAAACAAAATCCTCGACAACTCACCATGTTGAGGGGAATAACATGGCTAGCCCAACTCAAACGGTAGTTGGTAAAGGGTAATCAAATCCGTTAATAGCTGGGGGTTTGCTAAAAATTCCATATTAAACTTTAACTTTTACTTCGGTTCGAGAAATTGCGCATAAACGATACCGAGATAAATCGTTTTAACGACAGGTTATTTGTTGGGCAAGCAAATCTGTTTTGAAGCCGGCAAATAAAAGAGTCAAAAGAATCATCTTTATTAAAAAGGTGAAGATGCAAAAAGAATTTCAAAGAACCATCGAAGGTTATCTCTCTCTTGTTTATGAAGTTCTTATTACAAGGAAGATAAAAGCGTAAAGAGAGATGAAACTATTGGCCTTCCAGGAGTCTCAATTTGTTTATTGTCTCGTCCAAATTTCTATGATGAGAGGCCTCCACGGTTTGCTGAGCTTGCCTACGCAACTCATCATCACTTGTTGCAAGTTGTTGCTGACGAGATTCTTCTATGGCACGATTCCTGGCTGTCTCTTCCTGCTGAATCTGCTCCTGCTGGATAAGCAACATCTCCCGCTTCTTAACAGATTCTCCTAATCGGAGTTCATTTTCTATCAAGATGGCCCGAGCTTTGGCGATCGTCTCCTGGGCTTTAGAGATGGCCGCCTGACTTTCCCCAATTCCAAAGTCTACCCTCTGCAGGTCGCCAAGAACGGATTCCCGACTGGCCTGGAGCTCTGTCAGCTCCTGAGACCATCTCTCCTCCTGCTGCCTTAAAGTATTTCTTCGAGATAAGGATTCTGCTCGAAGCCGCGCCAACTCTATTTCAGTGATCGCCTCCACATCCGCCTGACGAAGTGCATGTAGCGTGGTCACTTGTTCTTCTAAAGCTGCAAGGCGGACCCGGTATGGAGCTGCTCGATCTTATCCACCGAATTCTTCAATATTCCCTAGATAGCGGAGTAAGAGTGGACGTGCGAAGTTGAAGAAATCGTGGCCAGCAAGAACCATCTCGACACATCTTCTTAGCAAATGCATAAAATCCTCGACAGTGAAGCCGAAAAGTTCTTCAAGAGGATTTGCAGTGTCGATAGGCAAAGTAGGTAATGCCAAGGAAGGTGTCGTAGGCAAGGGAGCAGTAGTTGCTAGAATTGGAGAAGAAGAAGTCCGTCCCTGCGTTAAATTCATAATATGGGGGACTAGTAGAGCCAGTGCAGATCTGGAAGAGCTGGAGACTCCAGACGAAGTACCGTCAGTACCAATCACTTGGGTACCCCCACCAACAGGAAGAGAAAATGGGATAACTTCGCCCGAAGCTCCTCCAGTAGGAGAAGCATCTTCGAACGAGAATTTCAAATTCTCCTCCTCTCCTGCTGGAAGGCTTGAAGTCGGAGGAGTTGCAGGTATCTCAGCAGCCACGACGATAGACGACGTTAAAACCTCTGACTGAGAAGGCACGCCAACGACTATGGGAAATGTCTCAGTGGAGCAGACTGGCGTTGGAGATGGCATGCTAGGAGAAGGTGTGGCCTCCTTAGCAGCAGCTGCGATAATAACTTCTGTTCTTTCATCACTCCCCAGTTCATCAATCGGGGGAATAGAAACAGGAGCCGGCGTGGAGTAATCAGCCGCAAACTCGCCAGCAGAGCTACCCACACCACCAACGAAGCCAGAATGGTCCATCCTATCGTCAGACTCTATCTGGGTAGTTGAATGCATCGGCGAGAGGAGTTGACCACCTGCATTTCAAGAAACAAGAAGAGTGGTATTACGGTAAAATAATAATGGGTAAAAGGTAAAACGCTAAGAGCTATACCTGGGGATACAAGTCCAGTTGTCGGACTTGAAGGGGGAGCCGTTGAAGTTTCCAACAGCGTTCCTGTCTCGCTACCCGAAGGTTGTGCCACAGGTTGTACAGCAGGCTCTACAGACGGAAGACCCGAAACCTCAGTGACACTTGGAGCTTTAGCAGGTTCATCCTCCCTTGCTGAAACTGGGGGTAGAGCTGAAACCAACAAGTCTGAAGCAAGTTTGACAGCCACTTCTTGGGGGGCTATCAAAGTCTCCTGCGCCAACTTTTGCTTCTTACCGGGTCTTTTCTTTAACGTACCGCGGTGTTTGAGAGTTGGACTCCAGGGACGAATGGCGACAGGCTGGGGAGCTCCTCCAGTACCAGTATTGTCATCATCATCACTGGCGTCATCGTCGTCAGACTCGCTGGCGTCTGAGGGCTCAGCCGCGGCGCCAAGGAATTCTTCCATCCCTTTTATTCTCACCCTCGAAGCACCTTGGCGGCTAATGTAGAGAGCTTCAATCTCTTTGCAGTAACTGCGATTAAGAGAGAAGCCAGGAACATCAGCATTTGCAATGCTGAACCAGTTGCAAAAGCAGAGTGTTGTGGCCAGTTCTGGTGTCTTCTGGGGCAAGGAGAATTCAGCCTCGGTCCCACCCGCTGCAAAATGGAACCAGCCACGAGCGCCTTCATATAAATTCCCCTCGTAGGCAAGATCTTTATTTGGATTGCCCACATAAAGTTGGGAATATCCAAACTGGCGAGTAAAGCGACTTGGAGTGTACGGTTCAATCAGACACCTGACATCCCGCCGATACACCAGGTGCCCAGGTCAGATGTTGAGGAGCCACCAGAACGCTCCTGCAGATAAAGTAGTAAACTTATCTGCTCCCACGGTGTCCTTCAGCCTCATTCCATATCCTCCGCCTGGAAAGTCAGGGAAACATCGGAAGATCTCATAATTCTGAAAACCACGAAGAGTCTTCCGAATCTGGGACATATAATTGTGCGTCCATGAAGAGCGTTCATACAGTTCTACAAAGAAGCATTTTTCCCAATCATTAAAGATGGACAATGCAAGATGAGCCACGCCATTAAATAGGTGTAGAGTAGCTCCACTCTAGGGTTTGGAGTTTTCGGCTGGGCAGTCTCTTTCGACTTGCCCTTTTCTTTCCCCTTGACCTTAATAGTGGGGAGGAAATCACGACAGAACACCCTCAGTCCATACTGCAAATTGCATACCATGGCGGGAAGAAGTCCAAGGGGTCGGCCATATGCGAGAAGAACCGCTTGATATACCACGGTCACTGCAATTGCTTCTTTGGGCAATGACGGCACAGCACATCTCTTCAGCCACAGCATCAGAAATCCAGCAATGAGACCTCTATTGGAGATCGGGAACTGGGCTTGATAATGGTAGCTCTTGAATGAAGTGCTGGGATCATATCCGTTCTCATTGGAGTCTGTAGTATAATACAGACGGTAATGGCCCCTGGCTACGCGCTGGTCGATCTCTGAGATGGGGACAGGAGAATGACCATGGATAGTGGCCGAGCTATCCTTAGAGTTTTAATTGGCAAAGAGATACTCGGCCCATTTCTTCTGGCTGATACCATGATTACGCGCACCCGTCAAGTCAGCGCAAATATGATAATGGCACATCATCTCCCAGTATGTGGCATAGATGCGCTCATCCTTAGCCATCAACATGTTTAACTCGTCGGTGGAAGGGATGTATTCTTCATAAGGGACTTCACCCATAGAAAGCCCAGAAACCTCGAACATCTCATGGAGAGCGAATCCTAGCTCACCTACTGGTGTAAAGAGAGTGCAAGTCTCAGGATTATACATTTCCAAGAGGCAGTAAAAGTGATAAGCACTCTGAGGGAATCCGAATTGAACGTTCCTGATGGCTTTATATAAGCCAATATCCTTTAAGATGGGCTCGTGAGAATCCAGCATGTACTGAACGAGGCGGGCCCATCACATATTGTTAGAGGAGTAGACCCAGCCTAGCATTCTGAAATCACTAGCCGGGTATTGACCATCTCTTGCTAAGAACTCGATCAAGAAAGTTCGGGCATGAGAGGGGACTTCTCCCACTGGAAGCTCCTTGCCAAATCGGCCTGGAAGCAAACCAGTTATGCATCTGGGGGCACCATCCTGGTAGGGACCTTGTGCACCAAATTTGCCTGTTGGGACGCCATCCTGTACTTGAGTCAAACCCCACTTTAATTCTCGAGGCATCGCCAGCCTCTGAAGATAGACCAGAGAATAGCCACGACTCATTCTGGGCAGAAACATTAAAGCTTCGCTCGAGTTATAGAGCCACTCGCGCTCTTCTTCAAAGAGGATCTTATCTGAGTGATCCGTTTGGTCTCCGAAGAGGAATGCGGGCTTCTCCATCGCCTTTCTATTCACGTCTTCGAAAGCCGCATCAGTTATGATCTCCCTCGCAGTGGTAGGGTGATACTTGATCAACTTCTCCTTGCGATCCTTCGGGTCTGGCTTGTACGAGGGCAAGATGCTAGTGAAACGGAATTGGCCTGAAGGATCAGAGCCTCCAGCGAAGCCAAAGTAGTTCCTGTGAGCAAAGGGCTCCATCAAATACCCTACTGCACAAAGGAGCACCAGAGTTAGAGAAGTTTCTCTAAGGCAGAAAATTTCTCTAAGTATGGACGCGCGAAGCTAAAGATTAGGCCGCGCAGAAGTTAACATAGTCTCGCGTTTCTACGCGACTGCTAGTTAAAATAGCCTCGCGTTTCTATGCGATTGCTGCTTAAAATAGCCTCGTGTTTATACGCGACTGCTACTTAAAATAGCCTCGCGCCTCAGCGCGATTGCTATTCCAAATAGCCCCGCGCTTCAAAACACGAGGATGACGCGATAACTTCGCGTGAGAAGAAAGCCGAGGCTTTTTCTCCAAGCCATACGGCCGGAGTACGGCGATCTCGCCGATGAAAGGAATAGTTGTTAGTTAAAATCAAACCAAATCACTCTAAAAATTTCCTAAAGAGTTTCGATAGAGAGATCCTTACCCCCAATGGGTGAAATATGGGCCGGCGCGTCGCCGCCATGGCTGCTGCCACCACTGCTTGCCCCAGCCGCCAATGATGGAGCTGCGCGGGAAGTAGCACGAGTCTTGGGCGCCATTACTTGCAGAAATCGAGTGGAATCGACTGGAGATTTGGAAAAAACCGGGCGGAGAACACTCGGATCGCCTTAGCTCTGATCGCCTGAATCTCTAGGGTTTCTGAAAAATTCTCAAGTAAAGTGAGAAGAAAAGGAATAGAGATTTCATTTAAATGAGGGAAACCGCCTCTTGGAATTCGGTGCAGATTTCGGAGAAAATGACTGGTCAGTTACTCTCCAAAACGTGGAGCTATTAGCCTCGCGTGATAAAAAAAAGTGAAGATATTAACTCCGCGCTACTCTGCGCATCTCTGCGAAACGCGAAGATAACTTGGTATTTTAACTTCGCGTTCTCATGAAGAACTTGGATTTTTGGCCAAGTTAAGAGGATCAGTATCCGATCAAATCGGTATTAATGATCTAAGTTACGCAGAAGAGCCTTAGATTATTTTACCAAAATTATTAGCCATATGTTTGTTGTGCAAGCAAAATCATTGAAGCCAACATATAGAGAGGAAAATAATTTATCTTTATTCATGAAGCAAGAGATTACAAAGAGAGAATTATAGCTCTCCCAAAAGCTTCTACATGATCATCAACTCATCAATAATCTAACGGTGAGATTTTTCTACGGGGTATTGAAGCTTAGTTCCCTGGTTCACATGCAAAAGATCTCCTCTGCAAATATCAACTATGATCTGTCATCTAAAATGAAGCACGAGAGGAAAGGGAAGTGCTACATCGAAGCACAAGCTGAACTGCAAGTGCTGCAATTCTGAACTGCAAGCGCTGCAAGCCCTCACTTGAGCTTGAAGCTCCTTCAATAGTTCATCTCCAGGTGCTAGAGCTTGAAACCTGCAACTATGTTGTAAAGCATATGCTTCTGACTTCCTTAGAGTAACTTCTACTGATGAAGATCGATGGATCCGCATACACTCCTCCTCGGAAAGGATTGGACTTACTGCAAAAGGAACAGAGTTTCCAAAAGAGTGAAAACGCAGAGCTAAGCTAACTCCGCGCACAGTTGAAGGAATAGCCTCGTGCTTTAAACGCAGAAGATGATGCGATAATTCCGCGTAAAGGAGAGACAAGATTTCTTTCTGCTCTTTCCTTCTCTTTCAGACTCATTGCGACTGCTAATCAAAGATAGCCTCGCAATTCATCGTGACTGCTAATCAAAGATAGCCTCGCAATTCATCGCGACTGCTAATCAAAGATAGCCTCGCAAATTCATCGCGACTGCTAATCAAAGATAGCCTCGCAAATTCATCGTGACTGCTAATCAAAGATAGCCTCGCAATTCATAGCGACTGCTAGAATAGCCCCGCGTTTTAAGCGCAGGGATGATGCGATAACTTCGCTTAGAGAAAGACCAGAGTCGCTCTTTGTCTTCTCCTTTGAGCCTTACGGCCGAACGATGGCGATCTTGCCGATAAGATAAGCAATTGGCCAGTTTTAAACCAAGTCAAAGCATCACAAAATGGTTCTTAAAAGACCGAAAGATGAGGTTTTTACCTTCAAGAGTTGCTGAACAGACTGGTTCGCCGCTACAACTACTTTCATGGCTGCTACCGTCGCCGCTAACATCGGCCGACGTGCACGAAGCCATACTCTTCTGGAGCAACATCCTAATGATAAAAATCTAACAGAGTCGAACGGAGATCAGTTGAAGATCGTTCGGCGACATCGCTCGCTCAATCTCCAGAGCTCTGGATTTCTCAAATTCTTTGAATGAATGAAGAAGAAGACGAGCCAGAAGCCCTATTTAAAGGGGATAATCCGTCGCTTGGTATTCGGTGCGGAAATTCAAGGTGATTAATGAGGCAGTTACTCATTTCACTGAAGACGAAGTAAAGTTGATTAGCTCCGCGTAGGCGGGCTAAACCGGAGATAGACTTGGTATTCTAACTCCGCGTCTCAGTTTAAGTATCCAAAGTATTTCGAAATTTACTAAATTCTAAGCCATTTCGAAAACTTTGGAGGGGGTTCTGTTGGCAGTGAAAATTTCTAAGTAAAAAGGATTTTCCACAACAGAACGCGAAGCTAATTCTATAGCTCCGCGTATGGCTACTTTTAGCCTCGCGTTGAGTAAAACGCGGAGATGATCAATAGCTCCGCGTTAGCTCCGCATTTTTGGTTATTTAGCTCCGCGTTAGCTCCGCGTGAGCAGATAATCAGAATCTCGAACTGATTGAGATTATGATTTGGGTTTATCCAAATACCAAATCAAGTCCAATCAGAATTCTTAATCAAGAGATTTAAATCAATATTAAATAATTGATTGGAATCCTTGATGAGAGGAAACTCTCTCAAAACTTCCCGGGGCTATAAATACCTTCTTGGTAAAACCCTAGGGCGGCTTCCTTTGGGTCTTTCTTTTTCGGCTTTGGTCTTCTTCTTTTCGGCAATCCAGAGATCAGAGACCATCTCCTTTCTTCTTCTCAACTGAGTTGATCCTTCGGCAAATCAAGTACGCGAGAGAGCCTTGAAGCCTTTTTGTGATCATCATTGTCTTGGAGAATTCAAGTACGCGAGAGAGCCTTGAGTTCGGGAAAGACAGAGAAGAAGATCGTCTATCAGTCAGCCGATTTCTTCAAGAGAGAAGAAGTTCGACGTACCGATCGTCAACGGGAACTATTATAGATCCCATCTCCACTGATCCCACGATTACATTGTAAAAGAGAGAGATTGAACTATAAAATCCTCTCGTTTGTTCTTTTTTTTATCTTGTTCACTTCTATTGTAATTTAAGTTAATTCGATGGAAGGAAGCAAAGGAAATTCTGCTGCGAACAGTGCCCCTTCCAAAACAAAAATCTGCAATCCTAACACAGAGTCATATGATTCAAAAATTGCAAAATGAGGCGCTAACATAGAGTCACATTTCCCTGCAGAAGCAGCAGTGACACTAATACAGAGTCACAGATTTCTGCAAATACGATAGAGATTCTAATACCAAATATTATATCCAAAGTATTCCGAAACTCCTCAAGGAATCATGAGAGTTTTGGAAACTTTGGAGGGGGTTTTGTCAGCGAAAAATTCTGGAAAACTAAGCAGATCCACGAATTCAGAGACAGAAGCCCTCAACTCATCGGATCCGCGAATCTAAAAGACTGAGATTCGCAACCCAGACGACAGAACAGGTTCGTGAATCTAAAGATGAGATTCGCGACATCCCATAACTTTTGGGTAGGGGTTTAATACAAAGTCACCTGACCCGAACAGAAGAATTGCCATCTCGGATCGTGGGGCTAACTGTCAGACGAATGCAGCGGCGTTACTTCGATCGTGGGAGCAACTGCCGAGCAAATATGGCGGAAAGTTACTCTAAAAACCCATGTAAAAGGCGGAGGAGCGAAAGATACAGACACAGATGGACGTCTTCTTCCAGAAATTACCTCTGGTGATCAAGAGTTGAGAACCTTTATTTTTCCTTTAGCCAACTGAGAGAAATTGTATGGAGTGTCAACGGAGAGCAGGATCGTCCTCCATAGCTACCTAGAAACCTATCCTTAAACAAAGAGAAAAAGCTATCTTCCTCGTCTTCTGTAAATGTGAAACCGTTAGATTTTAATCTTTTATTGAAAGATTGTCAGTAAAGAGACATTAAATTTTTATGGCGAACACACACGCTGACTTTAAAGAAATTTTATCCTCGAGATTAATGCAAGTGTCAGGAATCTTGCGATTAACGCAAGTCTTACTGGCTTCGCGTTTATCGCTAAGCTCAGTCTTAGCCTCGCGTGAAGAATCAACATCACACGCTGGCTTTAAAAAAAGTTTATCCTCACGATTAACGCGAGTGTCGGGAATCTTGCGATTAATGTAAGTCTTACTGGCTTCGAGTTTTTCGCTAAGCTCAGTTTTAATCTCGCGTAGAGAATCAACATCACACGCTGGCTTTAAAGAAAGTTTATCCTCGCGATTAACGCGAGTGTCAGGAATCTTGCGATTAACGTAAGTCTTACTGGCTTCGCGTTTATCGCTAAGCTCAGTTTTAACCTCGCGTGGAGAATCAACATCACACGCTGGCTTTAAAGAAATTTTATCTTCTTGATTAACGCGAGTGTCAGGAATCTTGCGATTAACGCAAGTCTTACTGGCTTCGCATTTATTGCTAAGCTTAGTCTTAGCCTCGCGTGGAAAATCAACATCACACGCTGGCTTTAAAGAAAGTTTATCCTCGTGATTAACGCGAGTGTCAAGAATCTTGCAATTAACGCAAGTCTTACTGGCTTCGCGTTTATCGCTAAGCTCAGTCTTAGCCTCGCGTGGAGAATCACCATCACACGCTGGCTTTAAAGAAAGTTTATCCTCACGATTAACACGAGTGTCAGGAATCTTGCGATTAACGCAAGTCTTACTGGCTTCGCGTTTATCGCTAAGCTCAGTCTTAGCCTCGCGTGGAGAATCAATATCACACGCTGGCTTTAAAGAAAGTTTATCCTCGCGATTAATGCGAGTGTCAGGAATCTTGCAATTAACGCAAGTCTTACTGGCTTCGCGTTTATCGCTAAGCTTAGTCTTAGTGTCGCGTGGAGAATCACCATCACATGTTGGCTTTAAAGAAAGTTTATCCTCGCGATTTATGCGAGTGTTAGGAATCTTGCGATTAACGCAAGTTTTACTGGCTTCGCGTTTATCGCTAAGCTCAGTCTTAGCCTCGCGTGGAGAATCACCATCACACGCTGGCTTTAAAGAAAGTTTATCCTCGCGATTAATGCGAGTGTCAGGAATCTTGCAATTAACGCAAGTCTTACTGGCTTCGCGTTTATCGCTAAGCTCAGTCTTAGCCTCGTGTGGAGAATTAACATCACACGCTGGCTTTAAAGAAAGTTTATCCTCGCGATTCACGCGAGTGTTAGAAATCTTGCATTTATTGCAAGTCTTACCGGCTTTGCGTTTATCGCTAAGCTCAGTAGTAGCCTCGCATGGAGAATCACATGCGGCTCTAAGGAAATTTTATCCTCGCGATTAATGCGAGTGTCAGAAATTTTGCGTTTATCGCAAGTTGTACTAATTTCGCATTTATCGCTAAGCTCAGTAGTAGCCTCGCGTGGAGAATCACACGCTAGCTCTAAGGAAACTTTATTCTCGCGATTATCGCGAGTATCAGAAATCTTACGTTTATTGTAAGTTGTACTGGCTTCGCGTTTATCGCTAAGCTCAGTAATAGCCTCGCGTGGAGAATCACATGCTATTTCTAAGGAAACTTTATTCTCGCAATTATCGCAAGTATCAGAAATCTTGCGTTTATCGCAAGTTGTACTGGCTTCGCGTTTATCGCTAAGCTCAGTAGGAGCCTCGCGTGGAGAATCACACGCTAACTCTAAGGAAACTTTATCCTCGCGATTAACGCAAGTGTCAGAAATCTTGCGTTTATTGTAAGTTGTACTGGCTTTGCGTTTATCGCAAAGCTCAGTAGTAGCCTCGCGTGGAGAATCATATGCTGACTCTAAGGAAATTTTATCCTCGCGATTAACGCGAGTGTTAGAAATCTTGCATTTATCGCAAGTCTTAGCTTTGCATTTATCACGATCTTGGCTGGTCTTGCGATTAACGCGAGCCAGTTTGCAAGGGACTATAGCCTCGCGTTTTGTGAAGTTAGCCTCGCATTCAATGCGGGCTTTGAGGGCCTTTTGCCTATTTCTCCGATTTCTATTTCGAAGTTGGGTTCTGATCAATCCAGTTCCCGAGCTTTCTTCGACAGTAAAGAGGCCATCCTCTACTAGGGCTTCCTGCCCAAACGACGGCTCTATGGCCGTGGTCTCCAAGGGTCCCGTTTACCGGTGAATTTCCGATTACCCGATCCTCGAGTATTGAAGAGCACGCGACGATAGCGTCGCGTTTTGGTCAGGTTATCTGACTCAGAGGAGAGATACTCCTCATACTTCTGCTGGTCGATCTCTACGACTAGCATGTTCACGTCGGATCCGATCCTCTCGATGTCAGATTGCGCCACGATCTCTTCTTTGGTGAAGGAGATGTCTCCCACTGTGGTCGCCAGTTTGTTCGCAGTAGAAATTTGCTTTCCTTCCATTGAATACAACTTAGATTACAACGAAAGTGAACAAGAAAAGAACAAATGAGAGGATTTATAATAATCGCTCTCTTTTACAATAAAACGTGGGACTCGCAGCGATGGGATCTAACTAGTAGTTCCTTTTGACGATCTGACGGCGATGATTATCTCTCTTGAAGATGACGGCCAACTTGATCTTGATCTTTTCTGGTTTTCACGAATTCAAGGCTCTCACGTGTAACTCTACTTCTCCAAGATGCGAAAAAGATGATCCGAAAGATTGATGATTATCTATGGATTGATCCATTATTGATTTATGATTTTCTATGGATTAATCTATTATTGATTCATGATCTTCTATGGATTGATCTATTATTGAATGATCATCCCTAAAGTCTCCTCAAAGAGAGTATTTATAAACTTTAGTGGTTATGAAAGTTTCCATAGGAATAGGAATAAAGATTTCCATAGGAATATTAAAAGAAGGTTTTTGTATTTATCAAGAATTCTAATCAAATATTTAATATTGATTTAAATCTCTTGATTTGGAATTCTGATTGGACTGAATTTGGATATTGGATAAGCCCAAATCTCAATCTCAATTAATTTATGATTCTGGTTATCTGCTCACACGGAACTAATCGCATCAAAACGCGGAGCTAAGAAACCAGAACGTGAAGCTACTGATTAGCTCCGCATTTTGCTCAAACGTGAGGCTAAAAATAGCCAAATGCGGAGCTACTGAGTTAGCTCCACGTTCTATTGTGGAAAATCCTTTTTTACTTAGAAATTTTCACTGTCAACACCAATTAGATTTACAATAAACATAAAAGGGAGGGTAACAAATCAAAAGTTAGTTTTTCTTCTTGGCTTGGCAATAGGTCGCCCATGTTATTTTTTTCACCGGTCCTGCATACATTGGAGGTCACACTACCTCCATGAATCACTAGTTTAGCCTAGGGATCTTCATACATTGCGTTCAACCATCATGATCTAGTATGCACGTCAAATTATTTAATTTTTTTTTACATAAACTCGTGAATAAGAGTTCTCGAACTCACTCTGAGCAAAACATAAAAAAGTTACAGATGTCACATGACAATTTTTTGAAAAAACTGAACCGAACCGCTAAATCTATCCGAACCGAACCGATCAGTTCGGTTAGTTCGGTTCGGTTCGGGTGAAAAATCGAAGATTTATTCAGATGTCAGGTCGGATTTCTGTGGCGTTGGCACCAATCAAAACTGACCGAAAACCGAATTTGTATAAATACCCGATCCATTAACCTATTAACCTCATTTCTATAGTCTCTCCCCCCAATTCGGTTTTGGTTTTTTAAAACTGAGTCAATGCATATTTCTCTTTTTTTTTTTTTTTTTTTTTTTTTAATTCTAGTGGGCTTGTGGGCTGCAAACCCAAAAAACCGAAAACCGACTGAACCGAACCAAACCAAATTTTCGGTTTCGGTTATTAGTGGATTTTGGTTGATTCGGGTTTGGAGATTTGGTTCGATTTTCGGTTGGGATTTTTCCACCCAAATCCGAATTGAACCGACCGATACTCAGCCCTACCTAAGCCACAATGATGTGTGGAACCTAAATTGATGCACAGTGGAGGTGGGGACAGATTGAATTTAAAATACTTTACAGTTACTATTTTCCTAATTAATTACAACTTAAAATACTCTACAATTACGAATATTTTGAGGCCAAGCAAGGCCTGCGGGAATGTTTGGATGGATCTATGGCTTGGATGCTTAAAAAGGGAAGAAAACCTTATGATTTCTTTTAGATAGAAAATCCATTAGATTTACCTATATTTCTTTGGATTAAAATCAAGAAGTTTATTTGGATTGTACATTAATTCATCACATTTAATTAATCATTATCCCCATAATACTTCAAAATGGTTATGAACCCATGATAAATCCTTTGGATTAGGAGTATGCAATTTTTTAGACTATATAACCTTTTAGATTTTTTTTCTAAATTTAGTAGTTAAACAAGCAATTCAAAGAAATTGATCTAATCCATTGTTAAAAAAAAAAAAGGAATCTCGGATTAAACTTTTTTAATCTTAAGGATTATAAGTTAAATGGATTAGCTTGTTACTACAATCCTAGGAATTATAACCCCAAAATAATCCAATTCATTAGACTAAAAAGAGAGGTCTTAATCTATTGTCTTTAATCCAAAGAATTTTTCTTTGTTATTAACTTCTTTTTGGCTAGAATTCAATGGCTTGAGATAAAATGTAATGGGAAGCCAAACAAATTTTAGAATCTATATCTTAATCAAGTTGAACTAGAGTTCGGCTTATAGGCACCAAATTAAATATGAAGCGCTTTATCCCAGCGTTTTTCTTCTTTACCCATGACTACTTATTGTAATTGGCCTTAACATTGATTAATAAAAGATTTGGCGAAACATTAGTGTTTCCTAAACCAATACTTATTTTCAAATATTTTAAATTTTTATTACATAAGTAACCCATTAAATTACACGCCCTATTTTGTCACATAATTTTGAGAAAATACGTACATATCGGTAGGGCTGAGCAGAAAACCGAATCGAACCGCAAAATCGAACCGAACCAATCGGTTTGGTTTATTCGGTTTTCGATTTGATTCGGTTTAAAAACCGAAATTAATTTTGGATTTCGGGTCAGGTTTCGGTGGCTTTAGCTCTAACCGAAACCGACCGAAAAAACCGAAATTTTACTATTGTAGTTTATTCTTTTTTTATTTATTTTCAATATATTTTTCTTTTAAATTTTTGATGAAAAACATGTTATTGTTATTTTAATAGGTAGAAATCGAAAAAAATAGAAAGAAAAATTATTATCTTTCCTATAAAATACAAGTGTTTATCACATATTTAGTTTCAAATCCAAATAATCGAAAACCGACCGAACCAAACCGAACCGAAAATTCGGTTTTGGTTTCAGTTTTTTTAGAAGTTCGATCGGTTTCGGTTTCGGTTCTACTAGTTTGATTCGGTTTTCGGTCGGAGTTAGTTTTTTCCTCCAAAACCAAACCGAACCGACCGATACTCACCTCTACATATCAGATTAGAAGAGACAAGACGTCTATTTGAAATGATGATCATAAGGTCAGTGATGCACTTTTTCTTTTATTTTTTATCTGACTGAGACTGTTATGTTGTACAGACATAAGCTCATAACTATGTTGCTTTTTTTGTTTTCATTTATGTACTGCTTCTATAACATATCATTAATGGAACACGGAGGAGTAAATCATGCCGCTTTCACTAAAAAAAACGTGCATATCTCATACTGAGTTTATTAACACAGACTACAGACTTGACAGGGTCTAGCACAGTTTTGCCTCATTTATTAATCCAACATGCAAAAATTGTTTTGAACACCCAGCTGACATGTTCAGAGGGACGGGCGGTCAGAATTCGGAGTTTTCCAATCGGATCTGAAAGTATTAGATTCCAACCATCGTCGGAAAATTCTTACGACCGATTTTGGTCGTAGTCAGGCGAAACCGTTGGAGTTGGTTGTGAAGTTCATTTTCGGATGTTCAGTTGGACGGACGGTCGGAATTCGGAGTTTTCCTATTGGATTGAAGGTATTGGTCTCCGACCGCCGCCGAAAATTTTTTACAACCGATTTCGATCAGAGTCGAGTGAAACCGTTGGAGTTGGTTGTAAAGTTCCTCTTCGGATGTTCAGTTGGATGGACGGTCAGAATTCAGAGTTTTCCGATTGGATCCGATGATATTAGGCTTCGACCGCCACTGAAAAATTTTTATAACTGAATTCCGACCGATTGCGGTCGTAGTCGGACGAAACCGCCAGAGTTAGTATTCGAGTTCATCCTTATTACGTATCTTTCCATCTATCTGAAGTAATAATAATTACGAATCTGTTAGAATAAAAGCTCCCATAACGTCACAGACATGACAATAACCCACGAGTTCTTTTGCCTCCAATTTCTTCATCTCTCACAGGCCTTCAAGGCTTTAACATAACAACAATACTGATTGTAGAACTAAACCCACAATCACCACCCCACCCATAAATATCTCTAAACAGAAGAAAACTAAGCAGGATGTGATCCTCAGTAACAGAAGAGATGAGATTGGGTGGATTCAAAAGCAAAATCTTGACCTATCAAATTTAAAAATTTAAATTAGAAAAGTAAATTTTTATTTTTAATTCAAATTTTCGAGCAGGACAAGCAATTAATTGGCTGTTGGAGGTACGGCCTATTTACATCCCTACCAATAGTCCTATGTTGAAGTGCATTTTCAGATAGGAGTTATCCACTTCCCTCGACATGATTAGCCTTAAGAGCTCAAGGATTAAAAAAAAAAATCATGAGATTTTGGATTGTATGGTGAGAAAAATTCAAATTATGAAAAATAAAGCCACAAAGAACAAACAGCCTCCCGGGGAGGCTAACAGCCCCGTGCGAGGCTAATAGCCTCGCGTGGATTACAGCCTCATGCGCAAAGCTGATTCCAGTTTCTAAACAAGATTTTCTTTCGGATTTTTATTAGAATTCCAACTCCAATCATATTCAATCATTCCAAATTAAAAATTCCAAATCTAAATACAAGTTCAGAGATTGAATTTAGATAGATTCAATCCTTATCTCTAAAAAAAAAAAAAAAAAAACCTAAAACTATAAATAGGGGCCAAGAAAGGAATTTTGAGGATCTTTTGAGAATCTTTGGAGGATTTTTGGAGACCCTTGAGTTGATTTTCTACGCGAAGGCACACCGCAAGAAGCTGCTAGCCAGAAGTCTTCATCGTCATCTCTTCATATTCAAGACTAATCCAAGTATCAGATTATCAATAGAGTACGAAGTCGACACTCCATACCTACGTTGAAAACCCACTTTTTTTTTGTAAAAGAGAGAGACGTTACAAAAGTCTTCTCGTTTATTCTTATTTTCTTTTCATTATATTTTGGAGAATTCTTGTAATTTCATAAATCCAAAGTAATAGAAGGAAGCACGGCTTTCGCGGAAAACATGAACCTTATTTAACTATCAAGTAAGCTATTGTAAATTGAAGGAATTCTTAGAAATAGGAGTATAAATCATTAGTTGGATGGTGAAGTCATATCCAAGTACCATGATTTTGACCCATGAACACTTAAAAGGACGTGGGATGGAGTGGATCACCTATAGAAATTATCCAAATTGCTGAAAATGCACTTCAACATAGAAAATTTCCTCTAAATGTCATTGTAATCTCATTACATTAACCAGGTTTACCCAAAAGCATAACTAAAATATATAACTAGAAGCCTTTATCAATTAGTATTTTTTTTCCCAGTAAAAGAATCAGTAGAGAACAAGTGAGAAATGATTTGAACTAAAATATATGCCCATTTTGAAGGTTTATGATAGAAATCCTACGAGTAGTAGCTGCAAGGGCACACTCGTACAAAGACAGACTCCACTAAACTAGCTTGAATTTACAATTTTATATTATTTTATTTGGACAAGTATAATCCTCTTTTTTAAGTTCAAAAAAATTAGAGATAAGGTTTGAATTTGGGTTTGGTACGGGGGCTGGGATTGGGGGGTATTTCTAGATGGGCACTAGATTTTTCCTAGTGAGCCCATTTTTCCTAGTGCGCACGTCTTAACTTTTTCAAAAACCTTATTTTTCCTAGTGAGCACACCTATTTTACCAAATTACCCTCACATCTCCCTCTCTTTCTCTGTCCGGAGTATCCAGCCCGGACAGAGACTCTCTGTCCGGGCTGGATACCCCGGACAGAGGCTCCCTGTCCGGGCTGGATACCCCGGACGGGGGGTGGGGGTTGGGGCGAAGGCGAGCGGAGAAGGTGAGGGCGGCGGCGGCGAGTGGTGAGGGCGAGAGCGAGGGCGGCGGCTAGCGGCAAGGGTGAGGGCGGCGGCGGCGGCGAGCGGGGAGAGCGAGGGCGAGGGCGGCGGCTAGCAGCGAGGGTGAGGGCGGCTGCGGCAAGCGGGGAGGGCGAGGGCGAGAGCGGCGACTAGCGGCGAGAGTGAGGGCGGCGGCGGCGAGCGGGGAGGGCGAGGGCGATGGCGACGGCTAGCGGCGACGGCGGCGGCGGCGGCGGCGAGCGGGGAAGGTGAGGGAAGGGCATTTTTTGACAAAAAAAATAATGGCAAATTGGTAAATAAAACGATCTTTTAAGTGGGCTCACTAGGAAATTTGCCGTGCCCATCTAGAAACTCCCGGATTGGGGGGAGGGAAAGGGGCAGGAGGAGAAAAGACTTGGGAGAGAAAATGGTATTTTCAGGAAAAAAATAAAAAACCAAAAAATAGGTGTGCCATTAAAAAAAAATTGATATTTTCAAAGAATATACCCAGTGTCATTTGGAGAAATGGGGTGTGTCCCATTCTATAAAGCATGGGGAGTTTCTAAAGGAGCACAACTGTTTTTTCCTAGTACATCCCCTAAAGAACTGTCGAATCTGAAAGTTCCGATCAAAATACAGTGGGCGCACTAAAAAGTGAGGTATGCTACTTTGGAAACTCCCTAAAGCCTGAAGCAGTTTCACGGGCTTCTTGGGCCTGATCAAGGACTCAAGCTTGCCCCCCACGTTAGCCTACACAAATTTTGATCTCGCCATCAAGCCCAGACTTGATGCTAATCAAGAAACGAAAATATATGGTTTCTCTCCCCCCCTCTCTCTCTCTCTCTCTCTCTCGTAAAAAAGAGTGAATGAATTGGTTGACTTAATTTTGGGTTTGGTTTCCCACGTGTTGGATCTTCACGTGGATAATTGCCAAAATTAAGTTGGTCGGGTTAATTTTTGGTTTGATTTTCCACGTAGATAATTGCCAAAATTAAGTTGGTATACTCACAATGAAAAAGGAAATTGTTAAATTAGTTCTTGTGTGACACTATTTTGGGTGCCTATTTGTAAGATATCTGCTTTTTGCAACACATCCTACAGTAAAGTGAGTTACAACATAAGGGAAAATGATGCTCACTAAGTCAACTGTGGTGCGCATTTAGAATTTCCCCTTTCACACTATATTCGGATGTCTTCCCAAGTCGGGAGATTTTTTATTAAGAAACCTCTCGCTTTACACAACATTATTGTGATTCGCTAAGCTAGATCTACGCCGTCAAACTAATTCAAGTCTCCTCTGCTTTTTTGTCTTTTCTTTCTTATTCTCCATATTTCTAGAACCGAATATATATTTTCTAAAAGGAATCTTTTTTATTCTTTTGGGAGAATAGTAACGATGGTTTCTTTCCATGCTCAGTTTTTTCCATGACAATCATAGGGCTGGAATAAGCCATTGACTGACTTTTGAGATAGAGATGATAATTGGTGCGTCCATGAGCCAAATTTTAATATTATTTATATAAAATTTTAAATTAAAAAAATAAAATTTTCTTTTTTAATTTAAAATTTTATATAGAGCGAGTAAAAAATTGATTTATGAACGCGTCCATTATCATCTCTACTTTGAAAGCAATAAAATAAGACTAAAAATGGTGGCCTAACTACTTCTAACAAGAATAAGGCACAAACTAATCCCTTACTATCTTTTTTTTTTATTTATTTGTTCGTCTGTATTTGATCGCCTAATAGAAATTATGTTAATTTTATTGAGAGGAAAGTCTATTTTTAGAGGGTTTTTATTCTTTTTTTTCCTCATAAAATATATTAAAAATATCATTCAATGCTCAACTTATGATTAAAAAGACATGACTCTAGCGGTGACAAGCTCCAAGCTCCAACGGGAGTTTCTAAAGGAGCACACCACTTTTCCTAATAAGCTTATTAGATAGTTATTTTTCGTTCGGACTTTCAATTAAAAAGTGGACTCACTAAAAAAAAATATGGTGTTCTCCTTTGGAAACTCCCGCTCCAACTTGGAGTCTCCGCAACAACTTCGTTTCTTTTTGTCTCCAGTCAAGAATGGCGAGCTTTGACCAATAAAAAAACAAACAAAACAAAAGGACAAAGGGCGAAGACCAAGACAACAAATAATATATGAGTCCACGGGAGGATGAGCATAATGATAAATTTGGGATTCGATAGAGATAGCTTCTGTATCAAAATAAAATAATAATAATAATTAAAGAAATATCGGTTGTAGTTAGTTTGCTGAGATCACAATGAAGGAAATTTTTTTAACTTGCACTCACTAACTCTGATGGTAACCATTCGTTTTAGTAGTTAAGCTAATGTTTTAGGTGATGATTGACATATGAAGCATGTGATTAAATTCAGGGACCAGAGAATTTATCTAATACCATTGGATATGGAAACTTTTGATGGATTGTGGCATCTATCTAGATAGATGCTTATTTAATCAACCATTGATAGATTAAGACATTTTAATAATTGATTGGAGGAGTAAAAACAATGGGAGAAGAATAGTTTTTCTATTAGAAAATTATGGAAATGAACTGGCTATTTATGTAAGTTTTATATGTTAACAATGCATTTTTTTTTTTACAATTTCTAATATTTTATTTATTTTTTATTATTTTGCATTATGAGCACAACGGTTCACTCATGTCCAATTTTTGAAATTTTAACTTTGATTTGCCATTATATTAAATATATACAAAATTAATGATTTTTGATAGTATAGTATCTTAGATCACTTGTTAGAATTCTAAATGTCTTCAAAACCTATGAAATTTGATCTGAGTAAGTTAAAGAGGTAGAGGAGATCACGATCTAAAAAATTTGAAAAATAATAATAATAATAATGGAATTACTTGGGTTGATAGCTTACTTATCTGTAATGTGCTTATGAGTGTAGTTCACTAGCCTGAATATAAGCCCATCTCGAAATTTAGAAAATTGTTGACTAAAAATATTTTATATTCATAATATATAGCTAAACAAGAAAAATTAACTCTTTGCTCGAATTATGAACATTTAGATTCAATGGAGTATAGTAGCAAAATATATAAATGCATAATATTTCTTACTCTCATTGGAGCTTCGGAATTTTATTACAGCGGCAAGATTGGACGTTAACGGTTTGGTGGAGAAAAGAAAGCATGAAGCATAGTAAAAAATAACTTTGTGCACTTCTTTCCTTTCTGATTAGAGACCGTCACTTTGACAACTCCATTAACACTTGCTACAATCACTTTTACTTGTTCACTAACCCACTTGCAAATGGTTTTTCTCTTGCTGGACACTTTTCAGAATTCCCAAGTAGAATCTAGTGGTCTGACTCAAATTAAAGCTTAGTCACGTCAGCTCCTATTGCTAACTCATCTAACTTAATGATTATTTAGAGCACTAAGTACTCAACTGAACTAAAGCTAACAAATCAGTGGCTAACTTCTCTAGCTTAATTATTACTTAGAGCGCTCGCACGGTACAATTTTATCTTTCAATTACACCACTGACTAGCCTGGTTTCTTAATTCTATTGTCCCACTTGCCTCCACTCACCTGAAATGGACACTCCTAGTACAATTTGTTAGTTGTTTACAACAAATTGTTTATATGTAAGTATAGTTCAATATCGGATATAATAAAGAAAATTTATGAGTTTAAATATAAAGTTGGGGTCTTGATTTAACAGTTTAAATTTTTTGGTCAAACTGGTTCTGCCCATCATGCTCCTGGTTGGACCCGATGTTTCCCAACAATTAGTGTCAAATCTTAGATTCGGATCAAAAGTCCAGGTTATGGCCAAGTTTGATTTTCCACGTGTCTGCCTCCACGTGAATAGTTGCTAAAGTTACATAGAAAGTCTATAGGTTTAATTAAATACAAAGTTAGAACTTTGACCTAACAACTTAAGTTTTTGGATCAGACTGGTTTTCACTTTTGTGTTTAGACCCATCATATTTCTGATTGGATCCGATGTTTTTCCTGAACACAATTTTATTTTGGTAGCTTAAACTTTAAACAAATCCTAGATGCCATATTACACTTATCACTAGGTTGCAATGAGGATACCAATATGAGCAAAAAGAGACGGTGCAATATATGTGTGTGTGTGTGGAGATATCACAAGAAATATAGTTATTATAATTAATACTCAAATGAAAAATGTACTTGTACTTTGTACTCTGCTGCTTTATATTCATAATCTAGTTTTTTTTTTTAAATTTTTATTTCAGGTACCTATATCAGTAATTATATTCTTTTCCAATGCTTTATATTCATAATCTAGATGTTTAATGCTACATTAATGGTCGAAGAAAGCTCAAACATATAATATTTTCATAATATTATATAAATCAATAATATCAAGGTAAACTTTTCCGATGCATTTTATTTTATTTTGCTAAGAAATTCTCGGAGCAATTGTTAAAATGTGTAATATTTCTTATTCTCATTGCATTTTCCAAATTTTCTTCCCGCAACAAAGTAGACGTTAGTTTGTACTAAGCGTGTGTCTACATGTATGTATAAAAGAAAAATGGAAATGAACTGATAGTTCACATAACTTATCTATACTGTAGTTTATTTTTACCATCTCCAATATTTTTTCTAAACTGACGGCTTACCTATATATAGTAATCTCATGAATGCAGGAAGCTTATATAAACTCACTGTTTATGCTTAAAAAAACAACAAAGTGGACGTTACTGGTTTAGTGGAGAATTAGCAAAGCAAGAAGTATAGTAGAGAATAGCTTTGTGCACTTCTAATAATAAGTCTATCAGAAATCCTCACTTTGACCGCTCCATTAACAGCACTAGCTACAATCACTATTGCTTGTTCACTAACCCACCTCCAAAAGGTCTCTTTCCTTTTGCCAAGCACTTCTCAGAATTCGAAAGTTGATCGAATCTATCACTAGTGGTCGTAAAATTAAAGCTTGCCCTGCAACTAGTCATGAACAATTCTAGTTAGCTCCTATTACTTACTCATCTAACTTGATGATCATTTGGAGCTCAACTGAACTTAAGTTTGCTAACTTCTCTAGCTTAATTATTACACTCGCTCTACAGTTTTATTTAATAAATAGCTTTACAGTCAAGCAGATCTGGCTCACTCTACAGTTTTATTTAATAAATAACTTTGCGGTCAGGTGGACCTGACTGCAAAGCTATTTATTTTCATCTTTTTTGAATTTTTCTCCACTAATAGGCATTATGTAACATCTCAAAAATATGTCACTCTATTTTTATTGTTTTATTTGTCTTCACTTTGATCCTAACTATCTGGAAACCTTGACCAATATTTGAGCTTTTTTAGCCTGACTTAGTCTTTACATTAAGCTACAATTTTCTGTGTTTCATTAGTAAGTTATAACATAATCAATATGTATACCGTGCCCTATAAAAAAACCACTAAAGTGGCAAGAGAGAGAGAGAGGACCAACGCAGAGGGTTGGTCCCCCAGCCATTTGTAGCTTAGTCACGAACATGATCTGGCATACAAATCCCATTGAAAAAGAGGTCCTCTAGATGATCCTGCAGTGCTTTAATATCAATTCCTTTAAAAAAAAACATACTATTATCTACTTGCTAATGACACGTGGAGGACTTCCACCAACTATTTTGATTAAAAAAAAAAATCCTTTCAAAAAGCTTGGATACAATGAATAAAATTGACTAGTATCCATACATTCTGGTATCAGCAATCTAAGTTACGCAAATGAGCCTTAAACTGTTTTTACCAAAATTATGAACGACTTACATCATCAACTGTTGTGCAAGAAGAGTTTGTAGCCAACAGATAGAAGAATCAAAGAATTATCTTTACTCATGAATTGAAAAAAATAATATAAATAAAATTACAAAAGAATTCAAAAATTATTGGGTTCCTTTATTACAATAAATAAACAAAATATATATGTATAGAAAAGAAAAGAAGAAAACAAGGGAGTTAAGGTTCTCCCAGAAGTTTCAACTTATTCGTCGTTTCATCAATGACTCGACGACGGATTTCTTCTACAGAGTGTTGAGCCTGCCGACGCAACTCATCGTCATTTATAGCAAGTTGCTGGGACAACCGTTGACGAGCTTATTCAATAGAACGACTCCTCATCATGCCCTCTTGTTCAAGTTGTCCCTGCTGAAGGATCAACTCTTCTCGCCTCTTCACAGACTCCCCTAGCCGAGAGTCGCTGGCTTCTAAAATAGCTTGAGCTTTGGCGATAGTCTCCCGGGCTCTAAGGATGGCTGCCTGACTCCCTTCAATCTCGAAGTCCACCATTTCTAGCCCTATGAGGACTGATTCTTGACTGGCTCGTAGTTCTGCTAACTCCCGAGACCAGTCGTCTTCTTGACGCTTCAACTCCTTTTGACGAGCTGTTAGCTCTACTCGAAGCACGCCAGTTCGATTTCAATGATCACTTCCATATCTGCTTGGCGAACTATATTTAGCATTTGCACCTGCTTTTCTAAAGCTTCTCGGCGGGCCCGATAAGAAACTGCTCGGTCACGTCCTCCAATCCTTTCAATGTTGTCCAAATAACTGACCAATATTGGGCGTCCAAGCTCAAGAAAGTCCCTCCCGTCCAAAATCATTCCAATGCATCTCCTTAGCAGCCACATAAAATCGTTAACACTGTGATTGAAGAATTCTTCAAGGGGACCAGCAGTGTCCAAGTTAAGCGCAGGTAGTGCTAAGGAAGATGTGATTGGAGGAGTTGTAGTTTCCGCAGGAGTAGAAGAGGAGGAAGCTCGTCCTTGCACCATATCCATGATGTATGAGCAAGGCCAGTAAGGAACTGGCTGAACTAGAAACCCGATGAGAAGTGTCACTGGTACCAATCATTCGAGCAGCTTCACCAATAGGAGTAGATTCTGATGGAGTATCTCCGCCTGAAGCCCCTCCTGTAGCAGAAGTGACCTCAAAAGAGAACTTCAAATTATCTTCATCTCCCGTTGGCAAGCGAGCTGGAGCAGGAGGAGCGGATGGAATCTCTACAACTATAACTGTTGAAGGTGTTAGTATAGCTGGTTGGGGAGCAGACGGCGCGCCAACGACGACTTGAAAGGTAACTTCAGAGCCAACGGTCGGTGTTGGTGACGGTAGGCTTGGAGATGGGGGAGTTTCTGTTGCCACAGCAGCAACGACCTCCGTCCTATCATCACTCCCAAGCTAATCAACTACAGGAGTCGAAGTAGGAACATAGTAAGGGGCTGGAGTAAAATAGTCCATGCCGAACTCCTCTGCAGAACTACCCAGTCCGTCCACCGAGCCAGTGGTCCCTGAGTAATCAACTAACTCCTCAGACTCCACTCTGGTAGTCGAATGCATAGGCGAACAAAGCTGACTACCTGGATCTCAAAAGCAGACAAAAGTGTCACACATATATAAAAAGAATAAAAAGTTAAAATATAAAGTTAAAAATCAGAATCATACTGGTAGATACAAGTCCTGTAGTTGGACTTGAGGGAGGAGTTACGGCTATCTCAAGAAGTACACACATTTCGCTACCTTGAGGTAGCGTTGTAGTGTGTTTAGTAGATTCTATAGCTGGCAGGTTCGGGGCCTCAGCAGCACTTGAAACTTAAGTGGATTTGTTTTCCTCTACCGGTGTTGTTGGCAGAGTTGATGTAAGGAAGTCCGTGGCAAACTGGACCGCTGCTTCTTTAGGAATCACCAGCGTCTCTCCGGCCAGTTTCTTTTTCTTTCGAGCTGGTTCGCCTCTAGTAGACCCACAACGCTTTATGGTGTGGCTTCGTGGACGAGTGCTATCATCCCTGAGGGGTTGAGGAGCATCTCCAGCACCAGCGTTGTCTGTTCGTAGCAAAATTTTTACCTCCTTCCATTGAATACAACTTAGATTATAACAAAAGTGAACAAGAAAAGAACAAACGAGAGGATTTATATTTATCTCTCTCTTTTACAATAAAAAGTGTATTTTCGCAGCGATGAGATCTATATAGTAGCTCCTTTGGACGATCTGACGTCGATAATCTTTTTACTTGACGAAGATGACGGCCGACTCTTGATCTTCTCTGCTGATCTTGATTCGTTCAAGGCTCTCACGCGTAACTTGAACTTCTTTTATGCTCCAAAAAATATCCTCTAAGGCTTCTTCAACTGGGTATTTATAGTCTTGGTCAATATGAGAATTCCTATTTAAATAGAATTTGTATTCATCAAGAATTCTAATCAAATATTTAGTATTGATTTAAACCTCTTAATTTGGAATTCTGATTGGACTCAATTTGGGTATTGGATAAGCCTAAATTTCAATCACAATCAATTTAGGATTCTGGTTATCTGCTCACGCGGAGTTAAGAACATCAAAACGCGGAGCTAAAATACCAGAACATGGAGCTATCGATTATCTCTGCGTTTCATTAAAATGCAGGGTTAAATAACTAGACGCGGGGCTGTTAGCTCCGCGTTCTGCAAGGAAAACTTCTTTTACTTAGAAATTTTCCCTACCAACAGAACCCCGTCAAAAGTTTTCAAAATGACTTAGAATTTAGCAAATTTTGAAATACTTTGGATCATCAACTTGGAACGTGGAGTTAACAAACATCAAGTTATCTTCGCGTTTTGTTCGTTTACGCGGAGCTAATAGCCCCGCGTTTTGCTGAGTAACTGCTTCGATTCTCGCGTCGAATACCAAGGGGTGGGTTTTTTCATTTAAATAGAGTCTCTTTCTCTTCTTCCTCACTCATTCGAGAGTTTATCAAGAATCCAAGATCTCCCAGGCGGCCAGGTGACCGGCGACCCGATCAGATTTTCATTGTTTTTCTTCGATTTTCCGTCGATCTCTTCCATTAAAATGGCACCCAAGAAGATTGTGAGTTCGCGCGCCTCCTCTCCTTCGGCGACCGGCGCGAGCAGCGGCGGCAGCGGCCGTAGTGGCGATCCAGTCCACGCCGCGCCCATCAGAGGTAAGATTCTTCATTCTTGGACCCTTAGGAATCGTTTGGGAGTGATTTGTCTTGGTTTTAACCGGCCAATCACTTTTTCCTCCAGCGAAATCACCGTACTCCGGCTGTACGGCTTGGAGAAGAAGAAAGGCCTCTAGTCTTCTTCCACACGAAACTATCGTGTTATCTTCGCATTTTTAAACGCAGAGTTATTCTTGCTAACCGTCGCGTTTTAACGCGAGGTTACAATTTAACTTCGTGTTTTGTGAATGCGGAGTTATCCCCTTAACTTCGCGTTTTTTATCCAAATGCGAAGATATCTTGTTATCTTCACGTTTCCTTGAAACGCGAGGCTATTTTCTTAGCTTTGCGCAGAGTTATCTTTAGCTCCGCGTTTCTATACTTAGAAAATTTTCTGATTTGTAAAATTTTTCTAATTCTTGATTCTTCTCTTGCAGTTGGCTACTCAGTGGACCCACTCTCCCAAGGGCATCACTTTGGCTATCTTGGGGGTGCGGATTCGGCGACCCAATTCTGCTTCACCAACGATCTCCCAGTATATAAGCCAGGTCTCAGAGAGCGTAGGGAGAAGCTGATAAGATACAGTCCTGCAACTTCCCGAGAGATCATCACCGATGCTCCATTTGAGGCAATGAACCGAGAGGCATTGGAGAAGCCAGCGTTCCTCTTCGGAGACGCAATGGAGCATTCGGACGAAATTCTTTTTGAAGAGGAAAGCAAGTGGTTATATCAGGCCGGTAACCTGCTCATGTTTCTGCCCGACATGGAGCGTAGATATCCTCTGGTGTATCTCCAGAAGTTATCATCCCATCGGGTGTTAGAATGGGAGCTAACTCGGGAGTATGATAGAGTTGCGACCGGCAAGTTCAGCACAAATGAGGCTTTCCAAGATCGTCCCCTCAGATGTGTCACTGGACTACTTCCGGGCAGAGTCACCAAGGAACACCCTGTTGATGAAGTCCCAACTCGGGCTAAAACCTTTCTTAGCAAGTTCTTGACCAAGGGTGGACAGTACTCCGCCAAAGATTTCCGGATGCCCGGATGGATCCATTCATCGGGCAACATGTGGTGGTTCAGGCTTGTCAAATACGTGCTGGACACCCATGAGCAGACCTTAAAGGAAATCGGCTTGTACAAAGCCATAAGAAATGTCCAGTTCGGCTTGCCTCAAAGTTCATACCATGTTTTTAGCGTACTGGAGATGTATAACCCCGAAACCGGTACATTCTTTACACCAGTAGGTGAGCTGGGACTCGCTCTCCACGAGATGTTCGAGGTGTCAGGGTTATTAATGGCGAGGTCCCTTACGAGAAATATATCCCTACCGCTGAAAAATTGAAGATGTTGAAAACGAGGGATGAACACATCTACCAAACCTATTGGGAGATGATGTGTCATTACCATATATGTGCCGATCTAGCTAGAGTGAGAAATCAAGGGATCGTTCATAAGAAATGGGCAGACTATCTCTTCATTAATTTAAAAGAGAGTCTGCCTATAGTTCGCGGACGCCCGTCTGTTGGTATTGAGGAAATAAAGGAGCGCATCTCCAAGCTAGAAGCCACCACTTATACTACTGAATCTAATGAAGAGGGATTCAGCCCAGGCACTGTTTTCCAGAGCTTCCACTACCAAGTACAGTTTCCAATTTCAGAGAAGGGTCTACTTGTGGATTCCTTGATGCTCTGGTTGAAGAGATGCGTCGTTCCATCTTTGCCTAAAGAGGCTATCGCCAAGAACGTCGTTTATCCAGCCGTTCTATTGGCCTATGAACGACCTTTTGGGCTCTTGTCGGTAATGGTCAGTAACCTCCAGAGCAGACTCCGGGCCCTCTATAACAGCTTCATGCCAGCAGAAAAGAACAAGGGTAAAGCTGGAAAGGGTAAACCAGTAAAAGAGACTGCTACATTGAAGACACCGAACCCCAGGGTGGAAATGCCCTACACATACTTAATGGCGTGGCTAATCATACACTGCCCGTCGCTGATGAGTGCTGCGGATTACAGCCCTATCGACAAACCGTTCTTCGTGGAGAAGTACGAACTGTTCACAGCAAAAATCTGTTGTTGCTTTCCTTCCATTGAATAAACTTGAATTACAAATAGAAGTGAACAAGAGAAAAGAACAAACAAGAGGATTTTATAAGTCAATCTCTTTCTTTTACAAAGTTTTGCGTAGGATCTGCGGCGATGGGAACTATAGCAGCTCCTTTGGACGATCGGGCGTCGAAACTCCTCTCTGTTGATGATGGTGGCCGACTGATCTCTTCCGGTCTTCACGAATCCAAGGCTCTGTGAGTAACTTGAATTCTCCAAGAAGAAGAGATCTTCGAAAACTTCTGATGCCGAAAAGAAGACCTCTAGGATTTTACCAGAAAGATATTTATAGCCCCAGGTCCATGCAAGAGTTTCTATATAAATATAATTCTCTCTCGTCAAGGATTCCAATCAAATATCTTAGTTTTGATTCGAATCTTTTAATTTAGAATCCTGATCGGACTTAATTCGGGTATTTGGATAAGCCCAAATCATAATCTCAATCAGTTAAGGATTCTGGTTATCTGCCCACACGGAGCCAATCGCATCCAAAACGCGGCGCTAAATAACCAAAATGCGGAGCTAACGCGAAGCTATTGATAGCTCCGCGTTTTACTCATCGCGAGGCTAAAATTAGCCAAACGCGGGGCTGCGGAGTTAGCTCCGCGTTCTGTTGTGGAAAATTCTTTTAACTTAGAAATTTTCACTGCCAACAGAACCCCCTCCAAAGTTTTCAAAATGGCTTAGAACTTAGCAAATTTTGAAATACTTTGGATCTTTAAACTGAAAACGCGGAGTTAAAATACCAAGTTTATCTCGCGTTTAGTTCACTTGCGCGGAGCTAAATAGCTTCGCGTTTCAGTGAGTAATTGCTCATTAATTACTCAGTAATTACTCCTGCTCTAACTTTCTTCTATGCGAAGTTATCGCGTCATCCTCGCGCTTGAAACGCGGGGCTATTTCTTCAGCTGTACGCGGAGTTAGTTTAGCTCTGCGTTTTCATACTTAGAAGATTTTTCAAATTTTGTCGAACTCCTGATTCCTCTTTTGCAGTGAATCAGATTCAGTCTGATGACTTGCTAATATCTCTGGCCAGTGTGGAGTGTAGCTTTTTCCTGATATATCTTTAAAGGCTAGCTGTGCACCGATCTTCATCAGCAAAAGTAACTCTAAGGAAGTCAGAAGCATATGCTTTACATAATAGTTGCAGGTTTCAAACCCTGGTTCCAAAAGATAAACTTTTTACAAGAACTCTGCGGCAGCTCAAAACGATAGAGATGATCATCTAAAGGCTTGTAGCCTGTCGAATCCAACCTGTGTATCTTCATTAGAATTCTTGTAGCAGTATATTCAGATAATCCACTAAGAACTTTAAACAGATCATAGTTGGCATTTGCAGAGGAGATCTTTTGCATGTGAACCAGGGAATTTCAACACTCCATAGAGGCTTGATGTCGGATTATTGAACCTTTTGGGAGAGCTATAACTCCCTCTTCTTCTGTAATCCTTTTCTTTTATGAAGTAAAGGCAAATATTTTCCTCTCTATCTGTCGGCTTCAAGAATTTGCTCCTCAACAAATAGATGGTTCATTATTTTGGTAAAATAATCTAAGGCACATTTGCGTAACTTAGATTTGTTAATACTGAGGTAATCGGCTAAAGATCACCAAATTTCGGCAGAGGCGCCTAATTGCCCATGCCTGGTAAGAAAGAAGTTCAAGTGCTCATCTGCGTAACTTGAACAAGTGGAGGCGGTCCAAGGCTCTCATGCGTAACTTGAACTGGGCACACCAAGATGATCGGGCAAGGATCATTTAATTTCGGTAGAGGCGCCTAATTGCACATGCCTAGTCAAAGTGCTCTCACGCGTAACCTGAACGGAGATAGGAATAATCCAAATCATACTGTCAGAGGTAAAAGTTTAACATGACAGGTCCACGGGATTTTTAGCAAACCCCAGCTATCAACGGATTTGATTAGCCTTTACCAATCGCCATTTGCGTTGGGCTAGCCATGCTATTCCCCTCAGCATGGTGAGTTTGTCGAGAAATTGATTTCCTCTCCCCTTTGCCTTTAATCAGCATTGGGTAGTTGATTCATACTTTTACCCCTAGTATGATAGGGTTGGTAAGGAACTTGATCTCTTCTTCCCGCTGCTTTAATAGCATTGGACAATAAAATATTTTTATTTATAGCACCAAATTAGCCATTCCAATGGCTATTGAGAATAGCAGAAGCATGATGTTTATCATCATCAATATTTTCGACACCCCCAGCCAAATCCGGCTGCTAGCCAATGAGGACGATTCGATCGCAGCTGTGGTTCGAAACATACCCAAGGGGCCAGCTTGCAAGCGCGGGCTGCCCACGCTTGATGTCGATATTGGCTTCCCTACTGGTACAGGGATCGCTTTGGTAGGGAACTTATTGGTTTCAACTACCAAATTTGCCATATTTGCAGAAACTTTCTTTTGATCCTCTTTAAGTGTGAGAACTCCGGCTTCTATCAATGCCTGAATTCGGTTCTTAAAAGGATAGCAATCCTTAGTTAGGTGCTCGACGTTCCGATGGTACAGGCAATAGTTAGGGTCGTTGGTTTTACCAACGTCTTCCGGTTTTCCATTTTCTGGAAGTTTTAGTAAGCCCTTTCTGAGGAGGAGATGGAATAGAGTACCAGTCTACTCAGTCTTGAATGTGTAAATTTTATCTTGTCGGGGCTTATTTTGACCTGCACCTCTCGGATTCTGAGGTCTTGGTTTCGGATCTGCAACTGACACCATCACAGCCTTCCCTTTATTTTCAGGATTCTGTGGATATGGCCTGTTATTCACAGAGTTTCTCGTGCTACGAGATTCTGCAATTCGGCGAATTATATCTTCCACCTGCTCTCCCTGCCTTAGCAGATCTTTCCAAGTTTTGGACTCTACAGCTCCCATTCTTATCAGCACACCGGTCCTGAGATTATGCTTACAGGTTTCCACCAGTGTTTCCTGGGTCATACCATGTCGACAATACACGGACTTTTCCCTGAAGCGTTCAATAAAATTTTTGACCGTCTCTTCTTCCCCTTGTTTCGTTGCAAGGAGGGAATGAGCCGATATTTCGGTATCATCCTCAAAGAAACGTGCCAAGAACTGTTTCTCAACATCATACCATGTGTTTATGGTTCCCAGAGGCAACTGCATAAACCATGTAAAAGCAGGCCCTCGCAAATACTTTGGTCATTACGGGATTATTTCCCATTAGATGACCTGCCTGCGATAAGAAGTAATACATGTGCTGGTTTGGGGATCCCTTCCCATCATATGACTCCAATTTGAGGGGTTTATATTTTTCTGGATAAGGGGCGAAGTCCCACTCAGGCGGATATAGTCTTGAAACCCTCGATTCCTTCAATTCTTTCTTGTGCATTAAGGCATCCAGTTGGCTTTACAATTTTTCGATCTTTTCTCCATGAGGATCATGGAAAGAGTATTTGTCATCATCCTCATATATCGAATAAGCCTTTTTTTCTTTAATTTCTTCATTTGTCTTAGGTAGCGGTGCCGAAGAAGTTTTAGCCTTATCATCGGCTATTTTCTGGGTATTTCCGACCACTTTTAGAAGCATTAGTTTGAGGTCATCAATGGCCTTCTGCTGACCTCGAATCATCTGCTCTTGGGCTTCCATTCTCTGGTCAATGTCATCGGACCTGTCCACCATATGTGACGCTGATTTTCGTGGTCGGGAAGATGCACGAGATTTTGGGGAAGCTATAGCTGAATTGTCGATGTCATCATCATAAGAACCTTTTGAAAGTTTCTTATAATTTCGAGAAGCGACAGCACCTGATTTGATCCAGGTAAAATGATGAGGTTCTTCATCGTCTGCATCTGATTCATATTCTTTCTCCATAATCTTTTTGCCTTTACCGACCATATTTGAGGTCACTGCGTTTAATTCTTTTTCTTTGATTTGATATCTCAGATCATTCTTTCTCCTCTTTGGAGTATCTTGACGAGGCTCAGTTATTCTGTTAAATACAAATACTCTCTTCTTAGTACAATAGCAATTATCCAATACAGCAGATATGGCTGTTACGAGCTTCTCACAATGACATGTTGAGTGTGGCTGAGCTTGAGTTATATTTCTCATTTTTGTCAAATAATTTCTGAGATCGGTGACCTTGGATGACGAAGAATCGTAGGGGCCACCTGGTTGTTGAGAGGGTTTAGGAACCCATTGAACCTTCTTTAGATTACTGGAGTCCAGTTCTGGTCCATTGACGCGACTATCAACCCTGATTCTATAGTCGGGTTGATCTACGCGGGGCTTAGAAACAGCTTCGCGTTTTGGAATGCGGGGCGGAAAAATAACTCCGCATTTTGCTACGTTAGCCTCGCGTTTTACGCTGGTTTGGCGTGCCTTCAGAAGTTTCTCTTCTGGAATTTTAGCCCCGCATGGAAGAAAATTCCTGCACGCTGGCTTATTCTTATGATTAACACAAGTCATAACTTCGCATCTAGCGCGATTTTTACGATTGACGACAATCTGCCAATCATCTTCGCGATTCTCGCGAGTGTCAAGAATCTTGCGTTTATCTCAAGTACTATTGGCTTCGCGTTTCTCACTAAGCTCAGTATTAGCCTCGCGTGGAGAATCACACGCTGGCTGTAAGGAATTTTTATCCCCGCGTTCCTCGAGAGTATTAAAAATCTTGCGTTTCTCGCAAGTGCTACTAGCTTCGCGTTTATTGCTAAGTCCAGTAGTCGCCTTGCATGGAAAATCACATGTTGGCTTTTCCTTGCTTTTCAGGCAGGTCATAACTTCGCGTTTAACGCGATAGATGCTAGTCTCGTGATTAGCACGAGCCAGTTTGCGAGGGACCATAGCCTCACTCTCTGGAAAGTTAGCCTCGCGTCCAAAGCGGTCTTTGAGGGCTTTCCGCCTCAGTCTCCGATTCCTGTTTCGGAGCTGGGTTCTGGTCAATCTAGTTCCCATGTCTTTTTCGGCGATAAGGAGGTCATCCTCTGCCAGGATTTCCTGCCCGAACACTGGCTCTATTGCGGTGGTCTCCACGGATCGCCATTTCTCGGTGGATTCCTTTTTACCCGTCGCTCGGGTACTGGAGCGCACGCGACGATAGTATCGTGTGTCGTTCAGGTTACCTGATGATCCAGAGGAAAGGTATTCCTTGTACTTCAGATTGTCGATTTCAACGACGAGCATATCTACATCGGATCCGATCCTATTGACGTCCGATTGTGCCACAATCTCTTTTTCGATGAAAGAGACGGCTCTCACTGTGGTCGCCAGTTTGTTCGCAGCAAAAATCTGTTGTTGCTTTCCTTCCATTGAATAAACTTGAATTACAAATAGAAGTGAACAAGAGAAAAGAACAAACGAAAGGATTTTATAAGTCAATCTCTCTCTTTTACAAAGTTTTGCGTGGGATCTGCGGCGATGGGAACTATAGCAGCTCCTTTGGACGATCGGGCGTCGAAACTCCTCTCTGTTGAAGATGGTGGCCGACTGATCTCTCCCGGTCTTCACGAATCCAAGACTCTGTGCATAACTTGAATTCTCCAAGAGGAAGAGATCTCCGAAAACTTCTGATGTCGAAAAGAAGACCTCTAGGGTTTTACCAGAAAGATATTTATAGCCCCAGGTCCATGCAAGAGTTTCTATCTAAATAGAATTCTCTCTCGTCAAGGATTCCAATCAAATATCTTAGTTTTGATTCGAATCTTTTAATTTAGAATCCTGATCGGACTTAATTCGGGTATTTGGATAAGCCCAAATCATAATCTCAATCAGTTAAGGATTCTGGTTATCTGCCCACTCGGAGCCAATCACATCCAAAATGCGGCGCTAAATAACCAAAACGCGGAGCTAACGCGAAGCTATTGATAGCTCCACGTTTTACTCATCGCGAGGCTAAAATTAGCCAAACGCGGGGCTGCGGAGTTAGCTCCGCGTTCTGTTGTGGAAAATCCTTTTAACTTAGAAATTTTCATTGCCAACACGAACGTTCCACATGGAAGAGTAATTATATGTAGATAATCCGCAAAACGCTCCGCCACCACCAGAACTATGAGATCTTCTGCTACTTCCCAGACTTCCCTGAAGGAGAGTATGGATCTAAATTCAAAGATATTCTGGGAGCCAATAACTTTACCAGTTTATCTTCGGGGGCCTTCTGGTGGCTGTTGAATATTCACCCCGGTCACTAGGTGTACAGGCAAGACACCATGTGCTATACAGAGCCGTATATCCCCAGCCGATTTGCTCGTCAATTTTGATATACGCAGCTCTATATAGGGAATCCAAACAAGGGGCTGGCGTACAAAGAAAATCTGTACGCAGGAGCACGGGGCTGGTTCCATTTCGTCGTCGGAGGAACCGGAGCTGAGTTTATGCTACCCTAAAAATTGCCGGAGTTGAGCATGGCGTTAAGCTTCTGCACATGGTACAACGTTGCTAACGCTGATGTGCCTAACTTCTCCATCAAGCATACCTGTTGCAAGGAGATTGAAGCTTATTACTCTTGCCATAAAGGAGCAAAGAGAGTCCAAGTGAAAGGAATGGATGAATTCCTTGGCACGACGGCCGACCCATCAGATGCTGGCGACTCTGATGGTGATGATGATGATGGTGACGATGATGATGCTGATGTTGGAGATGCTCCCCAGCCTGCTGTTACTCGTTCCCAGAGTCTGACCGTTAAACGCCGCGGACCTGCCAGAGGTGGGCCAGCCAAAAAGAAGAAGAAGCTGGTCGGGGAGACCCTGGTGATTCCTGAAGAAGCAGCGGTCAAGTTTGCCACAGACCTGCTTACTTCAACTCTGCCACCAACAACAACGGAGGAGAGTAGGCCTACGGAGGCTCCTAGTGCTCCTGATACTCCGGTTCGTCTGCCAACTTAAGAATCTGCTGAGCACACTACGACGCAACCTTTAGATAGCGAGATGGGTGTGCTCTTAGAGACGACGACGACTTCTCCTTCAAGTCCACCACAGGACTCGTATCCCCTGGTATGGTTCTTTTTATATTTTTGTATTTTAACTTCTTTTTCCTTTGTATATATATGTGACACTTCCTGTTTGCTTTTCTGAGCCCCAGGTAGCCAACTTCACTCGCCGATGCATTCAACTACTAGGGTGGAGTCAGAGGAGCTGGTCGACTACTCTAGCACATTGGGCGGATTGGGTAGTTCTGCTAATGAATTTGATGCAGACTACTTCACACCGGCCCCGCATTCGGTTCCTTCACCAACTCCTCCCATCGATGAATTAGGGAGTGATAATAGGACCGATGCTGTTGCTGCCATGTCAAGGGATGCCCCTCCATTTCCGAGCCTACCGTCTCCAACACCAGCAGTCTGCTCTGAGGACGCCTTTCCAATTGTGGTTGGTGTGCTCTCTGCTCCTCAGCCAGCGGTATTAACGCCCTCAACTATCGTGGCTATTGAGACACTTGTGACCCCCCTACTCCGACTCACTTGCCAGTAGGGGATGAAGACACTTTGGAGTTTTCATTTGAAGCCACTTCTGCCACGGGAGGAGTTTTGGGTGAAGACACTCCATCATCTACCCCTGCTGGTGGCACTGCTCGAATGACTTGTACCAGCGATAATTCGCCTCGGGTTCCCAGTTCTGCCAAGTCTTTACTGGCTCTATTGGCCCCTCATATCATGAATCTGGTACAGGGACGAGCTTCCTCCTCTTCGATTCCTGCAGAAGCTACTCCTCCCCTGGCTGCATCTTCCTTAGTGCTACCCGTGCTAAATACAGACACCGTGGACGCACTTGAAGAATTCTTCAACCACAGTGTTAATGATTTCATGCGGCTATTAAGGAGATGTATTGGGATGATCCTGGATGGAAGAGATTTTATCGATCTCGGACGCCCAATGTTGTCCAGTTATTTGGACAATATTGAAAGGATCAGAGGACATGACCGAGCAGCTCCTTATCGGGCCCGCTTAGAAGCTTTAGAAGAGCAGGTGAATACGCTAAACACAGTTCGCCAAGCGGATGTGGAAGCGATCACCGAGATCGAACTAACGCGGCTACGAGCAGAGCTAACAGCTCGTCAGGAGGAGTTGAGGCGCCGAGAGGAAGACTGGTCTCGAGAGTTGGCAGAACTACGGGTCAGTCAGGAGTCGGTTGTCAGAGGGTTGGAGATGGTGGATTTTGAGATTGAGGAGAGCCAAGCGGCCATTCTTAGAGCCAAAGAGACTATCGCTAAGGCTCTGGCTATTTTAGAAGCCAGCGAGTCTCGGTTAGAGGAGTCCGTCAGGAGGCGGGAAGAGCTGATCCTTCAACAGGGACAACTTGAGCAGGAGGGCATAATAAGGAGTCGTTCCATTGAAGAATCTCGTCAGCGGTTGTCCTAGCAACTCGCAATAAATGACGATAATTTACGACGACAGGCTCAACATTCCGTAGAGGAGACTTGTCGTCGAGTTATTGATGAGACAACTAATAAGTTGAAACTTTTGGGTGAGCCTTGACTTCCCTTAATTTATTTATTCTTTATTCTTTGTAAGAACTCATATATTCTTTTGAATTCTTTTATTCTTATGTAACTTTATTCTTTTGATTCATGAATAAAGATAACTCTTTTGATTCTTTTATCTGTCGGCTACAAATTTTTCTTGCTCAACAAATAATGTCATAAAATTTGTTTGAACAATCCAAAGCTCATCTGCGTAACTTAGATCGTTAAAACCAACCAGGTTACAATTATTGACCACTGTAAAGCTCTTTAATAGAGCAAACTGATAGTTTGGTAAAAGCGTTTAACTGCTTACACCGGGATGATCGGATCAGGACCATTAACTTAGACAGAGGCGCCTAATTGCACATACCTTAGTCTAATAAAGAAGTCTAAGTACTCATATGCGTAACTTGAACAAGTGGATGGTTATACTTCTAGAGATATGAACCAGATGTGATAATAATTTTAAACTTTTTTTAGTGCATAATATTTTTTCAAAAATTTGTCGTTGATTGGCATCATTATTCTATCGCCATTCTGGTTCATTAAGTGATAAGCTCCACTAGAGTATACCGTCTCCACGATGAACGGTCTTTCCCACTTAGATTCAAATTTACTCTTAGTCTTGTGGGTCAGAATTATTGGTCTTTTAATAGCCAGAACCAAGTCTTCTTACTTCAAGATCCTTTGTTTAACGTTCTTATTGAACACTTGCGAGACTTAGGCTTGATACAACTCAATTTGTTGTTGAGTCCGGAGATGCTTTTCATCCAACGCTTCTAGTTCTCGCAATCTTTGTTGACAGCGTTCTTCTATCGTCATTTTTGTGGCTAATGCCACCATTAATGATGGTATCTAGACCTCCAGAGGCAAGACGGCTTCGCTTCCGTAGGCCAAGGAGAAAGGGGTGGCCTTTGTTGTGGCGCAAACGGTGGTGCGATAGGCCCACAAACACTCTCCCAGTTTTTCATCCCAATCTTATTTGTTGGAGGAGATGAACTTCCGAAGGAGTTTAATAATTATTTTATTGAAGGCTTCAGCCAATCCATTTGCCACGGGGTTATATGGTGTTAGAAGCGATTTCCTTGATTCTGAACTTATCACAGAACTGTGAGAACTCCTGGCTAATGAATTGTGGTCCGTTATCATGAATGATTCTTCGCGGGACGCCAAAACGGTAAATGACATGATGCTTAATGAATTTAATTACATTTGTCGTTTTTACCTCTCTCATGGGCATTGTTCGCAGCAAAAATCTGTTGTTGCTTTCCTTCCATTGAATAAACTTGAATTACAAATAGAAGAGAACAAGAGAAAAGAACAAACGAGAGGATTTTATAAGTCAATCTCTCTCTTTTACAATGTTTTGCGTGGGATCTGCGGCGATGGGAACTATAGTAGCTCCTTTGGACGATAGGGCGTCGAGCTCTTCTCCTTCGAAGATGGCGGCCGACTGTAGAACTGATCTCTTCTGGTCTTCACGAATCCAAGGCTCTGTGCGTAACTTGAATTCTCCAAGAGGAAGAGATCTCCGAAAACTTCTGATGCCGAAAAGAAGACCCCTAGGGTTTCACCAGAAAGGTATTTATAGCCCCCGGGTTCATGCAAGAGTTTCTATTTAAATAGAATTCTCTCTCATCAAGGATTTCAATCAAATATCTTAGTTTTGATTCGAATCTCTTGATTTAGAATCCTGATCGGACTTAATTCGGGTATTTTGATAAGCCCAAATCATAATCTCAATCAGTTAGAGATTCTGGTTGTCTGCCTACGCGGAGCCAATCGCATTGAAAATGCGGCGCTAAATAACAAAAACGCGGAGCTAACGCGAAGCTATTGATAGCTCCGCGTTTTACTCATCGCGAGGCTAAAATTAGCAAAACGTGGGGCTGCGGAGTTAGGTCCGCGTTCTGTTGTGAATCCTTTTTAACTTAGAAATTTTCACTGCCAACAGAACCCCCTCCAAAGTTTTCAAAATGGCTTAGAACTTAGCAAATTTTGAAATACTTTGGATCTTTAAACTGAAACGCGGAGTTAGAATACCAAGTCTACCTCGCGTTATGCTCGCCTACGCGGAGCTAATCAGTTTCATTTTTTCAGTGAAATGAGTAATTTCTTCATTAATTACTCTGAATTTCCGCACCGAATACCAAGTGATGGATCGTCCTGTTTAAATAGGGGCCTCGACTCATCTCCTTCTTCATTCGGAGGAGTTGAAACATTCAGAGCTCCGGCAACTGAGTGAGCGATGTCGACGAATGATCTCCAATTGATCTCCGTTCGACTCTCCATAGATTTTCATCATTAGGATGTTGCTCCAGAAGAGTATGGCTTCGTGCATGGCGGCTAGCATTAACGGCGACGGCAACGGTCGTGGAAATAGACACTGCGGCGAACCACCAGTCCATGCCGTTTCTATTCAAGATAAAAGTCTTAACTTTTGGTCTCTTTAGAACCATTTTGGGGTGTTTTGGCTCAGTTTTAACTACCCAATTGCTTGCTTCACTGGCGAGATCGCCATTCTTCGGCCGTAAGGCTTGAAGGAGAAGGAGAACTCATAGAGGAACTCTGATCTTTCTCTACGCGAACTTATCGCGTCATCCTCGCGCTTGAAACGCGGGGCTATTAAAGAGAAGGAAAAAGGCAGAGAAAAACTCTGTTGTCCCTTTACGCGAAGTTATCGCGTCATCCTCTGCGTTTTAAAATGCGAGGCTATTTTCATCCGCATTTTAAAACTGCACGCGGAGTTAGCTTAGCTCCACGTTAGAAGATTTTCCAGGTTTTTGTCTAACTCTTGATCTTCCTTTTGCAGTAAACCAGATCCTTCTTGAAGAGAAGTGCATGCGGGTCTATCGATCTTCATCAGCAAAAGTAACTTTAAGGAACCCAGAAGCATATGCTTTACAACATAGTTGCAGGTTTCAAGCTCTGGTTCCAAAAGATAAACTTTTGAAGGAGTTACAAGAACTCTGCGGCAGCCCATTAAGTTTTCTTGAAGATGACGATCTCCGTAAGGGCTTGAAGCACTTCAACTTGTGCATCTTCATTAGGATTCTCATAGCAGTATCTTCAGATAATCCACTAAGAACTTTAAACATATCACATTTACAGAGGAGATCTTTTGTATGTGAGTCATGGAATTGAACTTTAACACCCTGTGGAAGAGTCTCGCCGTTAAGTTATTGATGAGTCGATCATGTAGAAGCTTTTGAGAGAGCTATAACTCCCTCTTCTTTTTGTAATCTTTTCTTTTATGAATAAAGGCAAAAATTTTCCTCTCTATCTGTTGGCTTCAAGAATTTTGCTTGCTCAACAAACAGATGACTTTATAATTTTGATAAAATAATCTAAGGCTCATTTGCGTAACTTAGATTAATAATACCAAAATGATCGTTCAAAGACCATTTAACTTAGATAGAAGCGCCTAATTGCACTTGACAAAATCCAAGCTTTCATGAAAAAAGCGTAGCTAGAATACCAGGTTAGCCTCGCGTTTTGCATAGTTGCGCGAAATTAATAACTCCGCGTATCCATTATCACGCGAGGCTGATAGCTTCGCGTTTTGGATAATAACTGATCAGTCACTTTCTTCGAAATTCGCACCGAACACCAAGAGGCGGTTTCTTTCATTTAAATATAATTTCTCTTTCTTCTCCACTCACCTAAAGAATTTTCAAGAAACCTAGAGTTCTAAGCGATCGGCGACCAGGCGATTCCAGGCAACCGGGCGTCTTTCTGACCGAGTTTCTCTCTATTTCCCATCGGTTTTCTTCATCCTTTCAAGCAATGGCACCCAAGCCTCGTGTTTCTTCCCGCGCGGCCTCATCGTCAGCGACTGGCGCAAGTAGCGGTGGCGTTGGTCAAGGCAGCAGCGAGCCGGTTCAAACTACACCCATTGGAGGTAAGAATCTCACTTTTCTGGTGCTTTTTGAAACTTTTTACAGTATTTTGGCTTGTTTCTAACCAATTGCTCATCGGCGAGATCGCCGTACTCCGGCAGAATGGCTTGGAGGAGAAAAGCCTCTGGTTTTCTTCTTTACACGAAGTTATCGCGTCATCCTCGCGTTTTAAAGCGCGGGGCTATTTTGAGTAGCAATCGCGTTGAAACGCGAGACTATTTTGAGTAGCAATCGTGTTGAAACGCGAGGCTATTTTGAGTAGCAATCGCGTTGAAACACGAGACTATTTTGAGTAGCAATCGCGTTGAAATGCGAGACTATTTTGAATTCCGCGTGGTCTAATTTTTAGCTTCGCGCGGAGTTACTTTTAGCTTCGCTCGTTCTAATTTTTAGCTTCGCGTGGAGTTACTTTTAGCTTCGTGCTTCCATACTTAGAAAAATTTTCCGTTTTTATAGAAATTTTTCTAACTATAATTTTCCATTTTTCAGTAGGGTATTCGGCAGAAGCACTCCCCCACAAGCACTACTTTGGTTTTGCTGGGGGTTCTGATCCATCAGCCCAATTCCGCTTTACCACTATCTTGGCCGCATACAAGCCCGACTCAAGAGGGCGCAAGGAAAAGTTGATTAAATATCATCATACTACTGCGCGCGAGATTATCACTGATGCAGCCTTTGAAGATGTAAATAGAGAAGCATTAGAAAAACCCGCATTTCTTTTTGGGGACCAGATGGGGCATTCGGATGAGATCCTCTCTGAAGAGGATTGCATGTGGCTGTATAACTCTGGCGAAGCTTTAATGGTTCTGCCTGGCATGGATCGTAGCTACCCCCTGGTCTATCTTTAGAGATTGGCGATACCCCGTGAGTTAAAGTGGGGATTAACTCAGGAACAAGACGGCGTCCCAACAGGTAAACTGGGACCTCGTGGGGCTTATCAAGACGGCCCTACTAGATGTATTACTGGCTTGCTTCCAGGCCGTTTTGGCAAGGAGCTTCCAGTAGGAGAGGTTCCAACCCGTGCTGGAATTTTCTTGAGTGAGTTCTTGGCGAAAGAAGGCCAATACCCGGCTAGCGATTTTAGAATGCCTAGCTGTGTTTACTCCTCTAGCAACATGTGGTGGGCCCGCCTTGTCCAATACATGTTGGATTCTCATGAGCCTATTCTGAAAGAGATTGGCTTGTACAAGGCCATCAGAAATGTTCAATTCGGGTTTCCTCAGAGTGCTTATCATTTCTTTTATTTTCTCGAGATGTACAACCCCGAGACCTGCACTCTCTTTACGCCAGTGGGTAAGCTAGGGTTTGCCCTCCACGAGATGTTTGAAGTATCTGGGCTCTCAATGGGCGAGGTCCCCTACGAGGAATATATCCCCACCACCGAGGAATTGAATATGTTGCTGGCGAAGGATGAGCGCATCTGCGCCACATATTGGGAGATGATGTGCCATTACCGCATCTGTGCTGACTTGGTAGGTGCGCACAACCAAGGTATCGGTCACAAGAAGTTGACTGATTACCTCTTTGCCAATTTAAATTCTAAGGATAGTTCGACAACTGTCCATGGCCATGCTCCTATTTACATTACTGAGATTGATCGTCGCATTGCCAAATCTCAGTTAATGTATTATACCACTGATTCCAACGAAGGTGGATTTGGTCCTGGTATCTCTTTCAAGAGTTACCACTACCAAGCTCAGTCCCCGGTGTCCAACAGAGGCCTTATTGCCGGGTTCCTGATGTTATGGCTGAAGAGATGCGTCGTGCCATCATTGCCAAAGGAGGCAATTGCAATGACTGTAGTATATCCAGCAGTTCTCCTTGCATATGGCCGACCTTTCGGACTCCTTCCTGTTATGGTGTGCAATCTACAATACGGATTGCGAGCACTCTGCACCGACTTCATCCCTGCTGATAAGGGCAAGGGGAAGGGGAAAGGAAAGTCGAAAGAGATTACTCAAGTGAAGACTCCGAATCCTAGGGTGGAGCTTCCTTACACTTATCTGATGGCATGGCTCATTTTGCACTACCCGTCTCTGATGAGTGCTGCTGCACGCCGCTCCGGTGATAAGTGTTACTTTGTGGAGCTCTACGAACGCTCTTCATGGAAGCACATTATATGTCACAAATCCGGAAGACTCTTCGATGTCATCAAAATTACGAGATCTTCCAGTGCTTCCCTGACTTCCCTGGTGGCGGATATGGAATGAAGCTGAAGGACGTTGCTGGCGCAGACAACTTCACCGCCTTATCTTTAGGAGTGTTCTGGTGGCTCCTCAATATCCGTCCTGGACACTTGGTGTACCGTCAAGACGTCAAGTGTCTCATTGAACCATATACCCCGAGCCGCTTTGCTCGCCAGTTCAGGTACTCCCAACTTTATGTGGGCAACCCGAGCAGGAATTTTGCTTTTGAGGGGAACTTATATGACGGCGCCCGGGGTTGGTTTCATTTTACCGCTGGTGGGACTGGGGCCGAATTTACTCTACCGCAGAAATCGCCAGAACTGGCCATGACCCTCAGCTTTTGCACCTGGTACAGTGTCGCTAATACTGATGTACCTCACTTCACTATCAACATAAGCTGTTGTAAAGAGATTGAGACTTTCTACATTAGCCGTCAGGGTGCTTCCAGAGTTAGAGTAAAAGGAATGGATGAATTCCTTGGTGCCGCAGCCGAACCATCAGACGTCAGCGAGTCTGGCGATGATGACGATAACAATGATGATGACAATGATGGAGGTGCTCCTCCTCCTATTGTTGTTATCCCCTGGAGTCCGACCCTCAAACGCCGCGGTGCCCCAAAGAAAGGGCCTGCTAAAAAGAAGAAGAAGCTGGCTCCAGGTACTCTGCTAGCTCCTCAAGAAGCAGCTGTCAAGTTTGCTTCGGATCTGCTGGCGTCATCTCTACCTCCAGCGTCGGCAAGGGGGAGTGGACCTGCTGGGGCTTCAAGTGCTCCCGCGGTTCCGGCCCCTCCGACGGTAGTACCTGTTGAACACCCTGCGGCGTTACCCTTGGGTAGCGAGACGGGCACACTTTTGGAGACAACGGCGGCTCCTCCTTCAAGCCCAACAACTGGTCTTGTCTCCCCTGGTATGGTTTTTCCAACTTTTATATTCTGTTTTCTATTTACTCTTCCTGTATTCTGCACGTAACTCTCTTTGTCTTGTTTCTCTGAGGTATAGGTGGCCACGCCCTCTCGCCGATGCACTCGACCACCAAGGGAGAGTCCGACGAGAGAGTGGACTACTCAGGCACTACAGGCTCGGCAGGTGGACTTGGTAGTTCTGCCACTGATATGGATGCGGACCACCTCACAACTACTCCTCTATCAGTTCCTTCTTTGGTCCCCCCAATTGACGATGTTGGGAGTGACGAGAGGACAGAGGTAATCATTGAAGCTGCAACGAGAGAGGCCACACCATCCCCAAGTCTGCCGTCTTCGACACCTGGGGCTTGCTCTGAAGAGGCCTTTCCGGTAGTTATTGGTGCACCCTCTAATCCTCAGCCAGTGAAACCAACGTCTTCTACCGCTATGGCTGTTGATACGCCGGTGACTCCTCCGGCCCCAACTCTCCCGTCAGTGGGCGATGAAGAAAATTTGAAATTCTCATTCGAAGCCACTTCTGTCACGGGAAGAACTTTGGGTGAAGAAACACCATTGTCGACCCCTGCTGGTGATGCCGCCCAAGTATCCTGCTCAAATAATGCTTCTCCTCAAGTCCCTAGCTCTACCAAATCTGCGTTGGCCTTACTGGCCCCGCATATTATGAACCTGGTACAAGGACAGGCTTCTTCATCTTTAAATCCGGCGGATATCGCTCCTCCCCCTGGGACATCTTCTTCCGCGTTGCCTGTTTTAAGTGAAGACACCGTGGGTCCCCTCGAGGAACTCTTCAACCACAGTGTTAATGATTTTATGCAGTTGCTACGAAAATGGATCGGGCTGATCTCTGGCGATACAGACTTCCTTAATCTCGGTCGTCCTATGCTTTTCAACTACTTGGACAATATTGAAAGAATCGGGGGACGGGACCGAGCAGCTCCCTACCAGGCCCGCTTGAATATTTTAGAAGAGCAGGTGAATACGCTAAACACCGTTCGTCAAGCGGACATGGAAGCGATCACCGAAATAGAGTTAGCGTGGCTTTGGTTGGAGCTAGCGGCGTGCTGAGAGGAGTCAATGCGACAAGAAGAGGGATGGTCACGAGAGTTGGGAGAACTTCAGGCTGGTCGAGAGTCCATTCTTAAGGATCTGGAGGTGGTGGAGTCCGAGATTGAGGGAAGCCAAGCCGCTATCCTTAATGCCCAGGAGATCATTACCGAAGCTCGAAAGGCCTTAGTGCCAAGCGAGCTTAAATTAGGGGAATCTGTTAAGAAGCGGGAGGCACTGATCCTCCAACGGGAGCAAATTGATCAGGAGGAGTCTACAAGAAGCCGTGCTATGGAGGAATCTCGTCAACGGTTGGCCCAACGACTAACCGTAAATGACGACGATCTACGCCAGCAGGCTCAACATTCTGTAGCGGGTGATTGACGAGGCGATGAATAAGTTAAAGCGTCTGGAAGACCCATAGCTTTCTTTTTTTTTTCTTCATTTATTCTTTTATTCTTTATTCTTCATTCATTTTGTAACTTGTAATAAAGAAAGAACTTTTTTGTAGCTCCATTCTTTTATTAATGAATAAAGATAATCTTTCTGATTCTTCTACCTATTTTAAATACCAATCTTGGCTTGCTCAATAGATAACTTGTCATTGAAAGATTTAGCTGTTCTGGGTCCAGCGATCCAAGGCCTATTTTGCATGTCTTGAACTCATACTGTCAGAGGTAAAGATTTAACATGACAGATTTTATGGGATTTTTAGCAAACCCCCAGCTATCAACGGATTTGATTTGCCTTTACCAATTACCGTTTGAGTTGGGCTAGCCATGTTATTCCCCTCAACATGGTGAGTTGTCGAGAATTTTGTTTGGGCTTAAATACCAAACTTTTCCTCTTCCCTCTCTGCCTTATTGGCGTTGGGTAATTCATACTTTTTACCCCCAGCATGAAGGGGTTGGCGAAGAACTAATCCTCTTCCCATTGCCTAGTCGGCATTGGGTAGTTCATGCTTCTTACCCCCAGCATGAAGGGGTTGGCGAGGAACTAATCCTCTTCCCATTGCCTAACCGGCGTTGGGTAGTTCATACTTCTTACCCCCAGCATGAAGGGGTTGGCGAGGAACTAATCCTCTTCCCATTGCCTAGTCAGCGTTGGGTAGTTCATACTTCTTACCCCCAGCATGATAGGGTTGGCGAAGAGTTTGATCTCCTCTTTCCGCCGCTATAACAGCTTTGGGCAATTTGTTTTATATTTTCAAGAATGAGTGGAGGCGGTCCAAGGCTCTCATGCGTAACATGAACTGGGCACACCACGTTTAGGTCAGAGGCGCTCAATTGCGCATGCCTAAGAAGGAGTCCAAGTGCTCATCTGCGTAACTTAAACAAGTGGAGGCGGTCCAAGACTCTCTCGCGTAACTTGAACTGGGCACACCACGTTTTTAGGTCAGAAGCGCTCAATTGCGCATGCCTAAGAAGAAGACTGGCGGCGGTTCAAACTTGAGAACCGGACATACCAGGTTTAGGTCAGAGGCGTTCAACTGCGCATGCCTAAGAAAAGGACTGGAGGCCGTTCAAACTTGAGAACCGGACATACCAGGTTTAGGTCAGAGGCGCTTAACTGTGCATGCTTAGGAAAAGGACTGGAGGCTGTTCAAACTTGAGAACCAGACACACCAGGTTTAGGTCAGAGGCGCTCAACTGCGCATGCCTAAGAAGAGGACTGGAGGCGGTTCAAACTTGAGAACCGGACACACCAGGTTTTAGGTCAGAGGCGTTCAACTGCGCATGCCTAGGAAAAGGACTGGAGGCTGTTCAAACTTGAGAACCAGACACACCAGGTTTAGGTCAGAGGCACTCAACTGCGCATGCCTAAGAAGAGGACTGGAGGCGGTTCAAACTTGAGAATCGGACACACCAGGTTTTATGAACTAGATGGGACAGTTACTCTGTCGCCATTTTAGTTGTCAAGCATAGTATTTCTTCAAAAATTTGCCTTTGATCCGCATCATCATCATGTCGCCATCTTGATTCATTAAGCGATAGGCTCCACTGGAGTACACAGTTCCACAATAAACGGTCCTTCCCACTTGGGTTCGAATTTACCCTTAGTTTTGTGGGTTAGCACCATCGGCCGTTTAATAGCCAGAACCAAGTCTCCTTACTTAAAGGTCCTTGGCTTAACATTCTTATTGAATGTTTGTGTAATTCGGGCTTGATACAACTCAATTTGTTATTGAGCCATGAGACGTTTTTCATCTAACGCCTCTAGTTCTCGTAATCTTTGTTGATGACGCTCTTCTGTCGTCATCTTTGTGGCTAAGGCCACTCTTAGTGATGGAATCTGGATTTCGAGAGGCAAAACGGCCTCGCTTCCATAGACCAAAGAAAATGGTGTAGCTTTTGTAGAGGAGCGAACGGTGGTGCGATAAGCCCACAAGCACTCTCCTAACTTCTCATCCCAATCTCGTTTATTGGAGGAGATGAACTTCCGAAGGAGTTTAATGATCGTCTTGTTGAAAGCTTCAGCTAACCCATTAGCCGCGGGGTTATAAGGCGTCGAAGCGATGTCCTTGATTCTGAATTTATCGCAGAATCTCGAAAACCTCTCGCTGACAAATTGTGGCCCATTATCATGAATGATACTCCGGGGGACGCCAAAACGGTAAATGACATGATGGTTAATGAATTTAATAACATCTGTCGTTTTTACCTCTCTCATGGGCACGGCTTCGGCCCATTTTGAAAAATAATTGGTTATTGCCAGAATAAACCGATGTCCTCTGGATGACGGGGGAGTTATAGGCCCCACAATATCCATTCCCCATGCCTCAAACGGCCAGCTAGCAACAGTATTGTGCAAGTATTCTGAGGGTTGATGGATGAAATTGGCATGTATTTGGCATGCATGGCATCGCTTAGCATATGCCATAGCTTCCGTAATCATGCTCGGCCAGTAATATCCTAGCCTTCTTATGCGGTCTCCGAGTTTCGGACCGGGCTGATGAGCTCCACATACTCCATCATGTGCTTCTCTCAGCACTTCTTCTGCTTCTGCTCTCGATATGCAGCGTAGCAGCAGACCATCTCTTGACTTCCTATACAAAGTCTGAAGCTTATGGTCATAATAAAATTTCTGGGCCTTCCTCTTTATCGAGGTGGCTTCCTTTGGATCTTCTGGTAGGATCCCATGTAAAGCATAATCCACAAATGGAAATCGCCAATCATGGGGCTCCAGGGTACAGCCTGTCTGGTGTACTTCCCTGGTTTGGAACACCGTGTCCGGATGGAGGAGTTCCCTGCTACCAATAGTGATGCTTTTAGCTTCACCTGGCTGGACTGCCAAAGTTGCAGCTAATGCGGCAAGAGCATCTGCATAAACGTTCTCATTTCGAGATATGTGACATATGTAAAATTGTTCAAAATATCCTGCTAGCTCAATGGCTAGCTGATGATAGTGGATGAGGGCTTCATGTTGACTTCATACTCACCCGTCATCTGATTGACGATGAGCTTAGAGTCTTCATATGCCTCTAGATGGTTCACCCCTAGTTGCAGAGCTATTTTTAGGCCGATAATGAGCGCATTATATTCCGCCACATTATTCGTACATGGTTCCGTTAATGAGTAACCATTAGGCAATATATGTTTGTGCTGGGATATTAGCACAACCCCCACTCCAGCAGCAGATCGTCTGGCAGCACCATCAAAGAACATTTTCCATGGTTGTTCCTTGCTAACTGTGTCGACCTCTGACGTCTGTTTGGATTTGGACCAAATTGGATGGTCTACTAAGAAATCGGCAATCGTCTGTCCCTTTATGGCTTTTTGAGGAACAAAGTGTATGTCATAGGGTGACAATAGCAGGGCCCATTTTGCTAATCGGCCGTTTAAGGATCTCGGTCTTGTCATCAGTATCTTCAAGGGGTTAACCCTTGATATGACATGAATTGTTTGCCCTGAAAGGTAGTGCCGTATTTTCTGAACAGCGAACACTAGGGCTAAACATTCATTTTCAATCGGGGTATACCGCTGTTCGGCCCCAATCATTGTTCTACTTAAATAATAGAGGGCATGTTCCTGACCGTGCTCATTATATTGAGCCAGTAGTGCTCCTAAAGCATTATCCATGGCCCTTACATATATAAGGAAGGGCTGCCCAGGGGTTGGTGCCATACGTACAGGAGGCTTAGTAAGGTAGTCCTTCAGGTCATCAAATGCCTGTTGACATGCTTCATCCCATACGAAAGATACCCCCTTTTTCATAAGTTTAGAGAATGGTTGGCATCGTCTGGATAAGTTGGAAATGAAGCATCGAATATAGGCGAGCTTTCCTTGCAACCTCCTTAATTCTTTAAGATTACGGGGTGGCGGCATTTCGCCGATCGCCTTCACCTTTTCAGGGTCGAGGAAAATTCCTTTTGAAGTTATTATAAACCCAAGGAATTTTCCGCTGGACACCCCCATGAATGACTTAGCTGGATTCATCTTCAAGCGATGTTTCCTCATAAGATCGAAGACCACTCTTAAATCATGAAGATGATTTCTTTTGTTTTTGCTTTTGACTGCTAGGTCATCCACGTAGCATTCTACGATTTTGTGCAAGTGTTCTTTGAATATGACACTCATTGCGCGTTGGTAGGTGGCACCGGCGTTCTTTAATCCAAATGGCATTACCGTGTAATAATAGACCCCCAGCGGCGTTCTGAAAGCTGTATGCTTTTCATCATCTGGGTGCATCTTAATCTGGTTATATCCTGAGAATCCATCCATGAAGGACATCCTCTCGTAACCACAAGTATTGTCAATCATCACATCGGTGATGGGGAGCGGAAACTCATCTTTAGGACATCAGTGTTCAGATCTCAAAAATCAATGCATATCTGGATTTTGCCGTTCTTCTTACGAACCGGCACTATGTTAGCTACCCAATCAGGGTGTTGCTCTTCACGGATGAATCCGGATTTTATGAGCTTATTGACCTCAGCAACTGTTGCCTCCATCAATTCCGGTCGAAAACGCCTTTGCTGTTGTTTAACGGGCTTGGTGTCCTCTTTAATATTTAACCGGTGTGTGACAATTTGAGGGTCAAGTCCGAGCATATCCTCGTAGCTCCACGAAGAGATATAAGTTCTTCTTTCTCCAAGGGAGTTAGCGTTTCGCTTACGAAGATGGGTTTCAGATTTTCTTCTGTTCCCATGTTGACCTGTATCCATCTGTCTTCTGTGGGCGGGTCACGCTGTTCAAAGCGGACGTCCCACAGAGTGTCCATATGCTTGGCCCAGGAATCATCTTGAGCATCAATTGGTTCCTCGTCGTTTTCTAATGCCGCTGAAACTATATTGGCTATCAATGATTGAAACCAAGGACCAGTACTTATATCCGAATCATGGTCGGGTGAAGATGTTTCTTCCTTAACCGAAGAACTCTCTTCATTTTTAAATGGTGATGAGGGTGGAGTAGATACATAGCCCAACCCCCTGTGCGTCTTTTGATAATAATCCGAACTTTTTCCTCTTGGCCTGAACAATGGTACAAGATTCCGTCGCTCTTTTCCAAAGTTTAATCCCGGTTTCTGGGTAAAGTTATAACCCATCCGTTCCATTATTTTCCAGGATTTCTGTTCATATAAGTGAAATTACGGTGATGTTTGTTCATCACTTTCACTACTTGCTTTCGTCGCGGTGATGCAATCACCCTGCCGAACATGATCGGCTTTTGGGATTTTTGTTGGGAAGGCACTTCGAAGTAGTGACCTTTTCCCTTAACTATTTCAGACCGAGAGAGGAGGGATGACCTAAGTGGCAAATGATATGCTGCAAGAACTTCAAGTTCCGATAGGCCATCCACTTCAGTGGAAGTGCAAGATGGTTCAGATTCAGTTGCTACAGTATGCTCATAGATTAATTTTATATTTTCACTAATAATCCAACCACTATTTATTACATCATCCACATTATTATCCAAACTCAAACTAAAATCTAAATGGGGGTAGATTTCATAGTCACCCCCATCATCTTCTTCGTGAAGCTCATACTCAGTGTCGGCTCATTGCCGCTGTCGTCAGGCTTCGGAGGCTCGTTCAGCTCGTCGTTGGAGACTTCGTGGGCTGGCTTATAGAGTGCAGCATCCGTGAAGTAATTCTCCAGCCCTTTGAATGGTTGCTTGTCTGCAACTAGTGTCCGGACCTCTCCTTCTTCATCGCAGTACTTCATGCATTGATGAAGAGTCGACGGAACTATCATGTGAGCATGGATCCAAGGTCGTCCTAGTAAAATATTGTAGGAGGTATCGGCATCAATAACATAGCACGTGACCTCCGTTCTCAAGTCTCCAATTTGACATCGGAGTCGGATCTTTCCGAGGGGACTACTGTTATTGGCATTAAACCCATATATTGTTGTATTGGTTAGTGTCAGACGATGGAGGGAAATTCCCAACAGCTGCATCAACCTTCTGGGCACGACACTTAGTGTAGAACCCGGATCTATTTGAATTCGGTCCACCTGGGTGGATCCGACATATCCGGTGAAATATAAAGGTCTATTGTGCTTTATATTCCTCACCTGCATGTCTTCTGGAGAGAAGGTGATTTGTGGGATCTGCCTCTTTACTTGATGACAGTTGGGGCAAGAATCCCGTCCCTCTTCGGCTGGCTCGACAATCTGAGCTAGGAATGACTCAGAGTCTGCCAATGCCTCTCTCAATGCTTCACGCGTTGACTTTGATAGCCTTAGTAGTTTGTAGAGCGTTACTCGTGTTGGAATATTGGCCAGCTGGGCTATTATGTCAAACTTAAAGGTGGTCTCTTTGGCCCCTTCATCTCCAATAGGATCCTTTTGAAAGCGAAGTCCTTTCTGCTTAGCCGGTTTTGCAAGTTCTTCATATATGCCTTTTGGATCTACCCTGGTGTAGTCTTTGAGATATGTCTTCCCGGATCGAGTGCCGGAAGGGCCTGCCCCATCTTGATGAGTGGCCATAGTTTCAGGTTCTTCTTCAGAGTCTGTGAAAGCTCCCGAAGCTAGATATTCTTCCTTTAACTCTGCGGAAATGACATTAACAGTCCGCTTCTTCTCTTGACCCGTGGTAGTCCATTGCTCATCTTCCAATAAGTCAGGGTGGACCCACATAACTTTTCCCTTCTGAGTTGTTACGGGGACAAGCCCTTCCTGGGCTTTCTGATGAGGATCAAAGTTCTTTGTAACCAACTTACCCTTCGGGATTGGGGTCACACCTGTGGGGAACTCATGCGTTCCAACCACTATAGTTGCCATATTGGCGGTGACTCTCTTCTGTTCTTCCTTAAGAGTCAGAACTCCAGTTTCTATTAGCGCCTGGATTCTGTTCTTAAGGGGATAACAATCCCTAGTAGGGTGCCCCATGCTCCGATGATAAAGGCAGTAATTGGGGTTGTTGATCTTACCAGCGTCCTCCGACTTCTTATTTTCCGGAAGCCTCAACATTCCTTTCTTCAGGAGGAGGTGGAAGAGCGTAGATGTCTGTTCCGCCTTGAAAGTATAGGTCCTCTCTTGTTGAGGCCTATTTTGCCTGGGGCCCTTTTGATTTTGGGGCTTTGGACTCAGAAGATTTGTCTTCTGCGGAGACGCTTCTGATACCATCACCGCTTTTCCTTTACTCTTATTATTATTGTTTTGGGTGTATGGCTTATTATTTCCAGTATTCCTTGATCCTTGGGATTCTTCAACTCGTCGAATTAAGTCTTCGGCCTGCTCTCCTTGCTTAAGCAAATCTCTCCATGTTTTAGACTCTACGGCCCCCATTTTCAGGAGCACATTAGTCTTCAGGTTGTGTCAACACGTCTCGACTAGAGTTTCCTGGACCATTCCGTGCTTACAGTGCACAGACTTCTCCCGGAACCTTTCTCTAAAATCCTTTACTGTTTCTTGTTCCCCTTGCGTAGTTGCAAGGAGGGAATGAACCGTAATCTCGGTATTATCCTCAAAGAAACGTGAGAGAAATAACTTCTCAACATCGAGCCAAGTATTAATAGTACCCGGGGGCAACTGCATGAACCAAGTGAAAGCAGGCCCTCGCAAAGTACTTGTGAATACTCTGGTCATAATTGGGTCATTACCCATCAGATATCCTGCTTGGGACAAAAAGTAGTAAATATGCTGACTGGGCGATCCCTTCCCGTCATATGGCTCTAATTTGAGCGGTTTGTATTTCTGAGGGTATGGCACCTTATCCCATTCAGATGGGTATGGTCTTAAGACCCCCGACTCCTTCAACTCCTTTTTGTGCATCAGAGCTTTGAGCTGATTTCGTAGTTTTTCTATCTTCTCTCCATGTGGATCATGAAAAGAGAATCTATCATCATCCTCATGTATCGAATGGGCTTTATCCTCTTTTTCCTCTTCATTCAGAGTTTCTTTGCCCTTTTTAGCGTTATCTTCGACAAATTTTGAGAGCATCAATTTGAGGTCTTCGATCGTCTTTTGTTGCTCTCGGATCATTCTTTCCTGGGCTTCTAACCTCTGATTAATATCATCAGCTTTGTCTGCCATGTGACGTTGCCCTTCGTTGTCGAGATGTCGTAGAGAACAGTGGTGAAGCTATAGCTGAGTTGTCGCTATCGTCGTCGTAAGATCCTCTTACAAGCCTTTTATAATTTCGAGGCGGGACGACTCCTGATTTCAGTCGAGTGAGATGATGAGGTTCTTCGTCACTCGATTCTGAATCATCTTCCGTCTCAACCACTTTCTTTCCTTTTCCCACCATGTTGGAGGTTACAGCCCTCCATTCTTTTAGGGAAGCGGTTCTTATTTTCTTAGTAGGGTTCGCATTTGACTCGGTTAATCGGTCAAATACCGATACCCTGCTTCTGCTGCAGTCAAAATTGTTTTTTACAGCAGATACTGCTGTCATAAGCTGCTGGCAGTGACAAACAGGCTCAGCTTGAATTTGTTCTATTCCTCGCTTCTTGGACAAATACTCCCTGAGATCAATGACGTTAGTTGTGGAACTACGGGGCCCATCCATCCTTTGAGATGGTTTAGGAACCCATTGGAGCTTCTTAGGATCTTTGGAGTTGATCTCCACTCCATTGATGTGAGGGTCAGTCTTGTTTCTGCAGTTAATTGGATCTGTGCGAGGCTCAGGAATAGCTTCGCGTTTCTTCTCGCAGGGCTGAAGAATAGCTCCGCATTTCTTCTCGCGGGACTGAAGAATAGCTCCGCGTTTCTTCTCGCGGGACTGAAGAATAGCTCCGCGCTTTATCATCTCGCGGGGCTGAGAAATAGCTCCGCGTTTCATTTCGCGGGGCTGAAGAATAGCTCCGCGTTTTGCCACGCCAACCTCGCGTTTCTCGCTGGCTTGGCGTGTCTTCAGAAGTCTAGCTCCTGGAACAGTGGCCTTGCGTGAAAAGGATTTCTTGCACGCTGGCTCGCCCTTGCAATTATCGCAAGTGATATTTTCGCGTCTAGCGCGATTCTTCCGATTAACAACGATTTGCCAACCGTCCTCGCGATTCTCGCGAAGGGTTTTGCTCTTTTCGCAAGTATTACTGGCCTTACTATTATTACTTGGCTCAGTATTAACCTCGCGTGATGAGTCACAGGCTGGTTGTATCAAATCTTTATACTCGCGTTTCTCACGAGTGTCAAACATTTTGCGACTAGCGCAAATCTTGCTGGCTTTACGTCTCTCGTTAGGCTCAGCAATAGCCTCGCATGGAAAATCACACGCTGGCTTTGAGGAGAGTTTATACTCGCATCTCTCGCGAGTGTTGGAGTTTCTGCAACTAGTGCAACTATTGCTAGCTTCGCGTCTCTCGCTAGGCTCAGCAATAGCCTCGCATGGAAAATCACACGCTGGCTTTTCCTTGCTTTTAAGGCAAGTCATAGCTTCGCGTTTAACGCGATAGATGCTGGTCTCGTGATTAGCGCGAGCCAGTTTGCGAGGAACCATAGCCTCGCGTTCTGGAAACCATAGCCTCGCGTCCAAAGCAGGCTTTGAGGGCTTTACGCCTCAGTCTCCGATTCCTATTTCGGAGTTGGGTTCTGGTTAGTCCAGTCCCCAGGTCTTCTTTGGCAGCGAGAAGCTCGTCTTCGGATAAGGCTTCCTGTCCGAGCACCGGCTCTTAGCCGCAGTCTCCAAGGACCCCCGTTTCTCGGTGGGAACCTTTTTACCCGTTACTCGGGTATTGGAGTACGTGCGACGATAGTACCGCGGCTCATCCAAGTCACCTGATCCTGAGGAGAGGAACTCCTCATACTTCTGTTGGTCGATTTCAACGACCAGTGTGTCTACTTCGGATCCGATCAAGTCGACGTCCGATTGCGCCATAATCTCTTCATCCGTGAAAGAGATGGCTCCCACTGTGGTCGCCAGTTTGTTCGCAGCAAAAATCTGTTGTTGCTTTCCTTCCATTGAATAAACTTGAATTACAAATAGAAGAGAACAAGAGAAAATAACAAACGAGAGGATTTTATGAGTCAATCTCTCTCTTTTACAATGTTTTGCATGGGATCTGCGGCGATGGGAACTATAGTAGCTCCTTTGGACGATCGGGCGTCGAGCTCTTCTCCTTCGAAGATGGCGGCCGACTGTAGAACTGATCTCTTCTGGTCTTCACGAATCCAAGGCTCTGTGCGTAACTTGAATTCTCCAAGAGGAAGAGATCTCCGAAAACTTCTGATGCCGAAAAGAAGACCCCTAGGGTTTCACCAAAAAGGTATTTATAGCCCCCAGGTTCATACAAGAGTTTCTATTTAAATAGAATTCTCTCTCATCAAGGATTTCAATCAAATATCTTAGTTTTGATTCGAATCTCTTGATTTAGAATCCTGATCGGACTTAATTCGGGTATTTTGATAAGCCTAAATCATAATCTCAATCAGTTAGAGATTCTGGTTATCTGCCTATGCGGAGCCAATCGCATTCAAAACGCGGCGCTAAATAACCAAAACGCGGTGCTAACGCGAAGCTATTGATAGCTCCGCATTTTACTTATCGCGAGGCTAAAATTAACCAAACGTGGGGCTGCGGAGTTAGCTCCGCGTTCTGTTGTGAAAAATCCTTTTTAACTTAGAAATTTTCACTGCCAACAGGCACGGCTTCTGCCCATTTTGAAAAATAATCGGTTATTGCAAGAATAAGCCGATGTCCCCTGGATGACGGGGGAGTTATTGGCCCCACAATATCCATTCCCCATGCTTCAAATGGCCAGTTAGCAACAGTATTGTGCAAGTATTCTGGGGGTTGATGAATATAATTATTATGTACTTGACATGCATGACACCGTTTAGCATATGTCATTGCATCTGTAATCATCTTCGGCCAATAGTATCCTAACCTTCTTATGCGGTCCCCGAGTTTTGGACCGGGCTGATGAGCTCCACATACTCCATCATGCGTTTCTCTCGGCACTTCTTCGGCCTCCGCTCTTGATATGCAGCGCAACAGGAGACCGTCATTCGATTTTTTGTATAAAGTCCAAAGTGTATGATCATAATAGAATCTTTGAGCCTTCCTCTTTATCGAGGCGGCTTCCTTTGGATCCTCTGGCAGCATCCCGTATAAGGCATAATCCACGAATGGAAATCGCCAATCACGCGGTTCCAGAGTTAAGCCTGCTTGGCACACCTCCCTGGCTTGGAAAACCGTATCAGGATGGAGGAGTTCTCTACTTCCAATGGTTATACTTTTAGCTGCACCGGTAGCATTACCAATGTTGCAGCTAATGCGGCAAGAGCGTCCGCATAGACGTTCTCGTTTCGAGATATATGATAAATGTAAAATTATTCAAAATATCCTGCTAACTCAATGGCCAGTTGATGGTAGGAGATGAGGGCTTCATGTCTGACTTCATACTCGCCTGTTATCTGATTGACGATGAACTTAGAGTCTCCATATGCCTCTAGATAGTTTATCCCTAGTTGCAAAGCATTTTTAAACCAATAATGAGCGCATTATATTCTGCCATATTGTTTGTGCACGGTTCTGTTAATGAGTAACCGTTAGGCAATATGTGTTTGTGTGGGGAGATCAGTACAACCCCCACTCCGACAGCAGATCGTCTGGTGGCACCATCAAAGAACATCTGCCATAGTTGTTCTTTACTAGTTGCATTGACTTCTGACGTCTGTTTAGAGTTGGACCAAATTGGGTGGTCCGCTAAAAAATCGGCGATCGCTTGTCCCTTCATGGCATTTTGAGGAACGAAGCGTATATCATATGGCGATAGAAATAATGCCCATTTCGCCAATCAGCCGTTTAAAAACCCTGGTTTTGTCATCAGGATTTTCAAGGGATTAACCCGTGATATGACATGAATTGTTTGCCCTGAAAGATAGTGTCGCATCTTTTGAATGGCGAACACTAGGGCTAAACATTATTTTTCAATCTGAGTATACTGATGCTCGGCCCCGATCATTGTCCGACTTAAGTAATAAAGGGCATGTTTATGGCTGTGCTTATTATATTGAGCGAATAATGCTCCTAACGCGTTATCCATGGCCCTTACATATATGAGGAATGGTCGTCCAGGGACAGGTGCCATAAGGACGGGGGGTTTCGTAAGGTATTCTTTAAGATCGTCAAACGTCTGTTGACATGCCTCATCCCATACAAAGGAAACCCCCTTTTTCATAAGTCTGGAACACGGGTGGCATCATCCTGATAGGTTGGAGATAAAGCGCCGGATATAGGCCAGTTTTCCTTGTAACCCCCTCAATTCTTTAAGGTTGCGAGGAGGTGGCATCTCTTTGATCGCTTTTACCTTATCGGGATCAAGCAAAATTCCTTCCAAAGTAACTATAAATCCAAGAAATTTCCCACTGGACACTCCCATGAAGGACTTAGTGGGTTTCATTTTCAAGTGATGTCTTCGCATAAGATTGAAGACTGTTCTCAGATCCTGAAGGTGGTCTTTATTTTTGCTCTTGACCGCCAAGTCATCAACATAACACTCTACCGTTTTTCGCAGATGTTTTTTAAATATAATGCTCATTGCATGTTGGTAGGTGGCACTAGTGTTCTTCAGTCCAAAGGGCATTACTGTATAACAGTACACCCTCAGCGGTGTTCTGAAAGCCGTGTGCTTGTCATCATCTAGGTGTATTTTGATCTGATTGTAGCCTGAGAAGCTATCCATAAGGAACATCCTCTCGTAACCGCAGGTGTTGTCGATCATTACATCGGTAATCGGGAGTGGAAACTCATCCTTAGGGCATGTAGTGTTTAGATCTCGAAAATCGATGCATATCCGGATCTTGCCGTTCTTCTTACAAACTGGCACTATATTAGCCACCTAATCAGGATGTTGCTCTTCACGAATATATCCTAATTTTATAAGCTTATTAATCTCAGCAACTATCGCCTCCATCAATTCCGGTCGAAAACGCCTCTGCTGTTGTTTGACTGGCTTGGCGTCTTCTTTAATATTTAACCGGTGCGTGGCAATTTGAGGGTCAAGTCCGGACATATCTTCATAGCTCCATGCGAACACGTCTATATACTTCTTGATAAGGGATATAAGTTCCTCATTTTCCAAGGGAGTTAGTGTGTCGCTTATAAAAATGGGCTTCGGATTCTCTTTCGTTCTCATGTTAACCTGTACTAGTTTATCCTCTGTAGGCGGGTCACGCTGTTCAAAGCAGACATCCCAGAGAGTGTCCATGTGTTTTGCCCAGGAATCATCTTGCACATCAATTGGTTCCTCGTCGCTTTCTAATGCGGCTGAAACCATGTTTGCTGTTAGAGATTGAAACCAGGCACCAGTACTTAGATCCGAATCATGGTTAAGCGGATATAAATCTTCATCGGCCGAAGAGCTCTCTCCGTATCTATATGAAGGGGAGGGAGGAGTGGACATATATCCTAACCCCCTTCGAGTTTTCTGATAATAATCCAGACTTTTCCCTCTTGGTCTAAACGAGGGTATGAGATTTCGTCGCCTTTTTTCAAAGTTTAATCCCGATTTTTGGGTAAAATTATAAACCATCTTTTCCATCATTCGTCGGGATTTCGGTTCATATAAGTGAAATTGAGGTGATATTTGTTCATCACTTTCACTACTTTGTCGTTGGTTAGGCGATGCGATCACTTTTCCGAAAACTATGGGTTTTTGCGACACCTGTCGCGGAGGTACTTCAAAGAAGTGATTTCGTCCTTTAGTTATGTTAGACCAAGAGAAGAGAGATGACCTGATTAGCAAGTGATATGCTACCAGAACTTCAAGTTCGGACAGGTCGTCTGCCTCGGTGGAAGTACAAAAAGGCTCGGATTCTGTAACTACAGCAGGCTCGTAGACTAATTTTATATTTTCATTAATAATCCACTCATCCTGTGCTACATTAGCTACATTATTATCAAAATTTACTTTAAAATTTATGTGAGGGTTTATCTCATAGTCACCCCCATCATCCTCTTTGGGAGATTTGTATTCAGTATCCGTCTCGTTGCCGCTTTCGTCGGGTTCTTGAGGCCTTTTGCAGTCATTATTGGAGACTTCGTGGGCCGGCTTGTAGAGCATAGCATCCGTGAAGTAGTTTTCTAGCCCTTTAAATAGCTGCCTATCTGCAACTAGTGTTCGAACTTCTCCTTATTCATTGTAGTATTTTATGCATTGGTGGAGAGTCGATGGGACTATCATATAGGCGTGTATCTATGGTCGCCCCAGTAGGATGTTATAAGACGTGTCCACGTCTATTACGTAGCATGTAACTTCCGTCCTCAGATCTCCGATTTGACATCGAAGTCGGATTTTCCCGAGGGGACAGCTATTATTAGCGTTAAACCCATATATCATAGTATTTGTTAGTGTCAGACGATGGAAAGAGATCCCCAATAGCTGCATCAGTCTTCTGGGAATGACGCTTAATACAGACCCCGGATCGATTTGAATACGGTCCACCTTTGTGGATCCGACATATCCGGTGAAATATAAAGGCCTACTTTATATTCCTTACCTGCATATCCTCTAGAGAAAAAGTAATTTGCGGGACCTGCCTCCTCACTTGATGACAGCGGGGGCAAGAGTTCTATTCTTCGTCGGCTGGCTCGACAATCTGTACTAAGAAAGATTCAGAGTCTACCAAAGCCTCTCTTAACGCTTCGCGAGTTGATTTTGACAATCGCAACAACTCATAAAGCGTGACTCGAGCTGGAATATTTGCCAGCTGAGCTATTATATCAAATTTGAATGCAGCATTCTTGGCTTTTTCGTCTCTTGCAGGATTTTTCTGGAAACGAAGCCCCTTTTGTTTTGCAGACTTCGCGAGTTCCCCGTATATATTCTTTGGGTCTACTCTGGTGTAGTTTTTGAGGTATGATTTACCGGATCGAGTGCCGAAAAGGCCCGCCTCATCTTGATGAGTGGCCATAGTTTCGGCCTCCTCTTCAGAGTCTGTGAGTGCTCCTGCAACTAGGTACTCTTCTTTTATCTTTGCGGAAATAGTATTACTAGACCGCTTTCTCCTCTGGCTTCTTAAGGTGGTCCATTGTTCATCCTTTAGTAAATCAGGGTGGACCCATATGACTTTCCCTCTTTGCGTTGTTATGGGGGCAAGTCCTTTCTGTGCCTTTTCATGTGGGTCATGATTTTGCATGATCAGTTTTCCTTCTGGTATTGGGGTTACCCCTGCAGGGAACTCATGGGTTCCTATCATCAGGGTTGCCATATTAGCAGTGACTTTCTTCTGTCCTCTTTCAGCATCAAGACTCCAGCTTCTATCAACGCTTGGATCCTATTCTTCAGAGGGTAACAGTCTCTGGTAGGGTGTCCAACATTCCTGTGGTAGAGATAATAGTTGGGGTCGTTAGTTTTACCAGCGTCTTTTGGTTTCCTATTTTCCGAAAGTTTCAACATTCCCTTCCTAAGGAGCAGATGAAAGAGTGTAGGCATCTATTCTGCCTTAAAAGTATAGGTCCTTTCTTGTTGGGATTTATTCTGTCTCGTGCCCTTTTGATTTTGGGGCTTCGGGTTCGGAGGATTTGTTTTTTGTGGAGCGGCATCTGACGCCATCGCCACTTTTCCCTTGTTTTTGTTGTTGTTTTGTGTATGCGGTCTATTGTTCTCAAGATTCCTGGCTCCACGAGATTCTTCAACTCGGCGGATCAAGTTTTCGACTTGCTCTCCTTGCTTAAGCAAATACTTCCAAGTCTTGGATTCTACGGCTCCCATTTTTAAGAGCATGTTCGTCTTGAAATTATGTCGGCACGTTTCCACCAGGGTTTCCTGAATCATTCTGTGTTTACAGTGCACGGACTTCTCCCGGAACCTTTCTATAAAATCCTTCACCGTTTCTTGTTGCCCTTGTTTTGTTGCAAGGAGGGAATGAACCGATATTTCAGTATCATCCTCAAAGAAACGTGCGAGAAATTGTTTCTCAATGTCAAACCAAGTATTGATAGTACCTGGGGGCAACTGCATAAACTATGTGAAGGCAGGCCCTCGTAAGATACTTGCAAATACCTTAGTCATTACTGGGTCATTGCCCATTAAATGCCCTGCTTGGGACAAGAAGTAGTAGATATGCTGACTGGGTGATCCTTTCCCGTTATATGGCACCATTTGAGCTGTTTGTATTTTTCATGGTACGGTGCCAGATCCCACTCAAGCGAGTACGGTCTCGAAACTCCCGATTCCTTCAGTTCCGTCTTGTGCATCAAGGTATCAAGTTAGCTCTGTAACTTCTCAATTTTCTCTTCATGAGGGTCATGGAAAGAATATTTATGTTCGTCCTCATATGCTGAATAAGCTTTTTCTTCTTTATCTTCTTCATTCATTTTGTTGAACGGAATTTCTTTTTCTTTCTTGGCTTTATCTTCGACAAATTTTTGAGTATTTTCAACCACCTTCAAGAGCATCATTTTAAGATCCTCGATCATCCTTTGCTATTCTCAGATCATTTGTTCTTGGGCTTCTAATCTCTTATCAATATCGTCAGATTTATCTACCATATGAGAGGTCGATTTCTATAATCTGGATGACGCCGAAGAACGAGGAGAAGTTATGGCCGAATTGTCACTGTCGTCATCATAAGATCTTTTTACAAGTTTCTTATAATTTCGGGCTAGGACAGCGCCTGTCTTAAGTCAAGTAAAATGATAAGTTTTTTCGTCACTTGATTCCGAATCATCATTCCTTTCTATGATTTTCTTCCCCTTTCCGACCATATTAGAAGTTACAACTCTCCATTCATTTTCTCAGGGAGTAGTTTTTGTCTTCTTAGCAGGGTTTTTGTCTGACTCAGTTAATCGGTCGAACACTGATACTCTGTTCTTGCTGTAACAACAACTATTCATTACAGCAGATACTGCGATCATAAGCTGCTTGCAATGACAAGGAGGTTCAGACTGAACTTGATTTATACTTCTTTTCTTGGTTAGATATTCTCTGAGGTCAGTGGCCTTGAATATTGAATTGTGGAGTCCACTCATCTGTTGAGAGGGTCCAGGGGCCCACTGGAGCTTCTTGGAACCATTAGTGTCAAGTTCTGGTCCATCAGTGCGATGATCAACCCTGATTTTGTATTCAGATTAATTTATACGGAGCTGAGAAATAGCCTCGCGTTCTGGTACGCGGAGCTGAGAAGTAGCTTCACGTTCTGATACGTGGAGCTGAGTAATAGTTTAGCATTTTGGTACACTAGTCTCGCATTTTACGCTGGCTTGGCGTTTCTGCAGAAGTTTAACTTCTGGAATGTTAGCTTTGTATGGAAGAAAATTCTTGTACGCTCGCTTATTTTTGCGATTGACGCAAGTCATAACTTCGCGTTTAATGCGATTCTTGCGATTAACGCAAGTTTACCAATCATCTTTACGATTTATGCGAAGGAAAGGAGTTTTGCGATTAACGCAAATTTCACTGTCTCTGCGAGTAACACTAAGATTAGTTTTAGCCTCGCGTGGAGAACTTTCATCAGACGCTGGCTTTAAACGAAGTTTATCCTCGCGATTTACACGAGTGTCAGAAATTTTCTTACTAGCTTCGCGTTTAACGCTAGGCTCGGTCTTAGCCCGTGCAGAGAGTCATCATCAAACGCTGGCTCTGTCAACATTTTATCCTCGCAATTAACGCAAGCTTCTCTGGTTTCAAGTCCATATAGCATAGCCTCGCGTGGAGAATCACACGCTGGCTTGTCCTTGCGATTAACGCAAGTTGCAGCTTCGCATTTAACGCGATATTGACTAGTTTTGCGATTAACGCAAGCCAGTTTGCGAGGGACTGTAGTCTCGCGTTCTGCTGCCAGATTAGCCTCGCGTTTAACGCGGGCTTTGAGGGCCTTTCGCCTGGCTCTCCGATTTCTGTTCCTGAGTTGTGTTCTGGTCAATCCAGTTCCCGAGCTTTCTTCAGCAATAGAGAGGTCATCCTTGGCTAGGGTTTCCTGCCCAAACGAAGGCTCTATGGCCGCGGTCTCCACGGGTCCCCGATTAACGGTGGATTTGATTACCCGATTTACGGGTATTGGAGCGCACGCGACGATAACTCTGCATTTCGATCATGTTACCTAACTCAGAGGAGAGATGCTCCTCGTACTTCTGCTGGTCGATCTCCACGACTAGCATATTAACATCGGATCCGATCCTCTCGACGTCAGATTGCGCCACGATCTCTTTTCAGTAAAAGAGACTTCTCCCACTGTGGTCGCAAGTTTGTTCGTAGCAAATTTTTTGTCTCCTTCCATTGAATACAACTTAGATTACAACGAAAGTGAACAAGAAAAGAATAAACGAGAGGATTTATATTTATCTCTCTTTTTTACAATAAAAGGTCGCAGCGATGAGATCTATTTAGTAGCTCTTTTGGACAATCTGACGTTGATAATCTTCTTGCTTGACGAAGGTGACGGCCAACTCTTGATCTTCTCTGCTGATCTTGATTCGTTCAAGGCTCTTACGCGTAACTTGAACTTCTTTTATGCTCCCAAAAAGATCCTCTAAGACTTTCTCAAGTGGATATTTATAGTCTTAGGTCAATATGAGAATTTCTATTTAAATAAAATTTGTATTCATCAAGGATTCTAATCAAATATTTAGTATTGATTTAAACCTCTTAATTTGGAATTCTGATTGGACTCAATTTGGGTATTGGATAAGTCCAAATCTCAATCACAATCAATTTAGGATTCTGGTTATCTGCTCAACGGAGTTAATCACATCAAAACGCTGAGCTAGAACACCAGAATGCGAAGCTATCGATTAGCTCAGCGTTTCATTAAAACGCAGGGTTAAATAACTAGACGCGGAGCTGTTATCTCCGCATTTTGCGTGGAAAACTTCTTTTACTTAGAAATTTTCACTACCATGTTTGCTCAAAAATTGGATTTCTCCTTCCATTGTAAAATTATTGGATTACAACGAAAATATTGAGATTTACAAAAAATCTGAGGAATTACAAGAACGGGAATATTGATTGATTCCCTTTCTTATGTGGGTTCGGGTGGTGATGGAGCCTCGCTAATGCCTCCGTGGACCGTCTGACTTGGAAGGGGATGGCTCTGCTTCGCTACTTGATATCACGAGCTCGCCCGAAATCGTTCCCTCAAAAATCCAAAAGTCCAAAATTCCAAAAGTCCCTCCCCTCGAGTCAGCTCCTGTCCTTTATAGACCGAGGAAACTTGAAATCCGGCTCGAATCCTCCCTGAAAAATCGGATCACGGAATATTAGCGAAATAAACAATGGAAACAGGCGGAAAACAACCCGCGGGTTGGCACCTGTGGGAGCGCTCCCGCGGGTGCCGACCCGCGGGATCGCTCCCGCGGGAGGCACAGCGGGAGCCATCCCGCGGGGCACCCGCGGGACTTCTCCCGCGGGTGGGCACCCGCTTTTAATTTTTTTTTAATAAATTTTTTTATTTTTAATAATTGCTTTTTTTATTTATTATTTATTTATTATTATTATTTTATTTATTTATTATTATTATTTTTTTATTTTCTTAATTATTATTATATATATATATATTTAGTATATTATTTTTTTTAGTATCTACATACCAACATTGTCGTCGCCGCCAGCATTATTATCATCATCTAAATCGCCCGCATCATTTGATTCGACAGCTGTGTCAAGAAATTCATCCATTCCTTTTACTCTAACTCTCTTGACCCCTTTTTGGCGAGAGTAGAAAGCCTTTATCTCCTTGCAACAACTGTGGTTGATGGAGTAATTTGATATATCAGCGTTGGCAACGCTGTACCATGTACAAAAACTTAATGCCATGCTCAAGTCTGGCGATTTCTAGGGCAGCGTGAATTCAGCTCCGGTGCCTCCAGTAACAAAATGGAACCAACATCGCGCTCCCGCATATAGGTTGCCCTCATACGCTAGCCCCTTATTCGGATTCCCTACATAGAGTTGCACATATTCGAATTGACGAGCAAAATGGCTTGGCGTATACGGCTCTATGTAGCACATGGTGTCTTGACGATACACCAAATGCCCAGGACGAATGTTCAGCAACCACCAAAAGACCCCCGAAGATAAGTTGGTGAAGTTGTCTGCTCACAAAATATCTTTAAATTTTGATCCATATTCTCCTCCAGGAAATTCTGGGAAGTAGTGGAAGATTTCGTACTTTTGATGGTGACTGAGCATTTTCTGGATTATTGATATATAGTTACTTTTCCACATAGAGCGTCCATACTTCTCCACGAAGAATGGTTTGTCAATTGGACAATAATTCGCGGCACTTATCAGAGACGGGGCAATGCATGACAAGCCACGCTATTAAATACGTATAGGCATCTCCATCCTAGGGTTCGGTGTCTTCACCGTAGCAGTTTTTTTTGTTGCTTTTCCCTTTGTAACTTTTCCTTTATTCTTTTCTACTGGAATAAAGCTGTGGCAGAAGGCTCGAAGCCCACTTTGGAGGTTGCTAACCATTGCCGGCAAAAGCCCGAACAGTCGTCCGTAAGCCAATAGAATGGCAGGATAAATGACGTTCTTCGTAATGGCCTCCTTGGGCAGTGAAGGGCCGATGCATCTCTTCAGCCATAGCATCAAGAAGCCAGCAAGTAACCCCTATCAAATATGGAGAACTGAGCTTGGTAGTGGAAGCTCTGGAAGACCATATCCGGGTTGAACCCTCCTTCATTAGACTGGTGGTGTAAGTGGTGGCTTCCAGATCTGAGATGCGTTGTTTAATCTCTTCGACGCTGACATGTTTGCGTCCACGAACCATAGGCAGACTCTCTTTTAAGTTTATAAAGAGATAATCTGCTCACTTCTTATGGCCGATTCCCTGGTTGCGTACTCCAGCAAGGTCGACGCAGATGTGATAATGGCACATCATCTTCCAGTATGTTTGATAGATTTGCTCGTCCATCGCCTTTAGCATGTTTAACTCCTCGGCGGTAGGGATGTATTCTTCATAAGGGACTTCACCCATTGATAACCCAGACACTTCGTACATTTTGTGGAGAGCGAGTCCTAACTCATCCACTGGTGTGAAGAAAGTACCAATCTCGGGGTTATATATCTTCAGGAGGCTAAAGAGATTGTACGAACTCTGGGACAAGCCAAACTGGATGTTTCTGATGGCCTTGTATAGACCAATCTCCTTCAAGGTCTGCTCATGAGAGTCCAGCACATACTTGACGAGTCGGAACCACCACATGTTGTCCGAAGAATGAACCCATCTGGGCATCCTAAAATCTTTTGCAGGATATTGGACACCCTTGGTCACAAAGTCACTAAGGAAGGTCTTGGCACGGGTCGGGACCTCCCCAACTGGGTGCTCCATCGTAACTCTACCAGGAAGGAGCCCGGTGACACATCTGATAGGACCATCTTGATAGGCCCCATTTGCGTCGAACTTGCCGGTCGCAACTCCGTCGTAGTCCCGAGTTAGCTCCCAATTTAACTCACGACGAGAAGACAACCTCTGTAGATATACCAGAGATAGTTCTGTTCCATATCAGGCAGGAACATCAGCAAATCGCCAGTCTGGTAGAGCCACTTGCTCTCTTCTTCAAAAAGAAGCTCATCTGAATGATCCATTGCATCTCCAAAGAGGAACGCTGGCTTCTCCAGTGCTTCTCGGCTCATGGCTTCAAAAAGAGCCTCTGTAATGATCTCCCTCGCGGTTGCAGGGTTGTATCTGATCAGCTTCTCTCTGCGCTCTCTTAGACCAGGTTTAAAGGCGGGGAGGTCAGTGGTGAAGCGGAACTGGGTCGCTAGGTCTGCACCCCCAGCGAACCCAAAGTGGTGCCTATGAGAAAGAGGATCCACCTAGTAGTCAACTGCAAGAAAAGAAAAAAAAGTTAGAAGAAATTCTAAAGAAGAAAATTTTCTAAGTATAGAAATGCAGAGCTAAAGAATAACTTCGCGTGATAAAGAGAATAGCTTTGCGTTAAGATAAAACGCGAAGCTAAGTAAATAGCTTCGCGTCAAGTTAAAACGCGAAGTTAAGGAATAACTTTGCATTCAGATAAAACGCGAAGCTCCAAGAATAACTTCACATTCAGACAAAACGCGAAGTTAAACCCATAACTTCGCATAGAAAACACGACAGTCAAAAGAAACTTCGCGTTATGTGTTAAAGTACAAAACATGAAGATAACGTGATAGTTTCGCATAAAAGACCAGAGATCTCTTCTTCTCCAAGCCATCCGGCTGGTGAACGGTGATAATTTTGCCGGTAAAGGAGACGATTGGCCGGTTAAAACCTAGTCAAATCACTCTAAAATCATTCTAGAAGGTCTAAAATGGGAGATTATTATCTCCAATGGGTGCGGCGTAGGCCACGCCGCTGTTGTGGCCACTGCTGTTGCCGCCGCTGCTCGCGCCGGCCGCCGACTGAGAGGTGGCGCGAGAGGAGGCGCTCTTCTTGGGGGCCATTACTCTTGAGGTCTTGAGGAGAATCGAGGAAAATGGCAAGAAATCAGTTGCAAAGAGTCTCAGTCGCTCGGTCGCACTCTGATTGCCTGAGCTCTGAACTCTTGGGTTTCTGAAAGTCTCTAAGTAAGGAAGAATAAGAAGAGACCCTATTTAAATGAAAAAACCTACCCCTTAGTATTCGGCGCGAGAATCGGGGCAGTTTGAGTAAAACGCGAGGCTATTAGCTTCGCGTGTTGAATGTAAACACGAAGATAAATTGGTATTTATCAACTCTGCGTTGAAGCATGGAACCAACTTGAAGATCCAAAGTATTTTAAAATTTGCTAAGTTCTAAACTATTTTGAAAACTTTGGAGGGGGTTCTGTTGGTGGTAAAATTTCCAAAAAATTAATTAAAAGGAGATAACTACGCAGAACGCGGAGCTAATTTCGTAGCTCTGCATTTTGGCTATTTAGCCTCGCACTTGAGTAAAACGTGGAGCTAATCCATAGCTCCGCATTCTAATGATTTTAGCTCCGCATTAACTCCGCGTGAGCAGATTTCATTAGAATTCTAAATTAATTGAGATTGAGATTTGGGTTTATCCAATACCCAAATTAAGCCTAATCAGAATTTATAATCAAGAGATTTAAATTAAAATTAAAATATTTGATTAGAATCCTTGATGAACACAACTACTTTCCAATCTATTCAATTAGAAACTATCATATTAATTCAAGTCTATAAATACTCTCTTAAAGAAGTCTTAGATGATCATTTAGAGTTTTTGTGAAATTCGAGTTACGCGTGAGAACCTTGAATTTGCGAAGACTAGCAGAGAAGATCGAGGGCCGGCCATTTTCTTCATCAAGAAAGAAGACTTTGACGTCAAGATCGTCAAAAGGAGCTACTTGATAGATCTCATCGCTACATAAATCCCACTTTTTATTGTAAAAGAGAGATATGAGTTATAAATCCTCTCGTTTGTTTTCTTTTATTCACTTTCATTGTAATTAAGCTATTTTAATGGAAGGAAGTAAGATTTTTGCTGAGAACACTAACTAGCAGCCTCATTATCTTTAATCAACGGAAAGTCAAATGGAAATTTCCAATCCCCATGCTTAAAAACGCACCAATCTCCTGGCAACTTCCCTCAGCTTCACTCGCCCACACCCAGAAATGGCGGCAAAACAACTCTCCTTCTTACTCCTCCTGCTCTTCTCCTCATCCTCCAGAGCTCAATCCCAAACTGATCCACAATCCAACTCCGAACAACAAATCCTTCTGCAAATAAAAAAAGAGTTCGGAAACCCACCCGGCCTCGCGTCCATATGGAACACTTCAACGCCGCACTGCAACTGGACCGGAATCGAGTGCACCAACGGCTCCGTCACCGGACTATTTCTCAGCAACAACAACAACAACTACAACTTAGCCAAACCTATTCCGTCGGCAATATGCAATCTGAAGAACCTCATCACGCTCGACCTCTCCAACAACTACCTCCCCGGAGCCTTCCCTACTGTTCTATACAACTGCACCAAACTCCGGTACCTCGACATCTCTCAGAATCTCTTCGTCGGTCCAATCCCTCTAACCGTCAACAGGCTGTCGAATCAACTCAATTACCTCAGCCTCTCTTCTAACAATTTTACGGGCGACATCCCGCCATCCATCGGTCAACTCTCCACGCTGCAGCATCTCCTCCTCAACGCCAATCTCTTCAACGGCACGTTTCCAGCTGAATTGGGTAACCTGTCGAATTTGGGGACTCTCAACCTCGCCAACAACCCATTCAGGCCTACGAAGATCCCTCCTGAATTCGGCAACATGACCAGACTGTCCTTCTTGTGGATGAGATCGGCGAATCTGTACGGCGAGATCCCGCAGTCGCTTGAGAAGCTGTCGAACCTCGAACACTTGGATCTGGCCATGAATTCACTGAGCGGGAGTATACCTGCAGGTATATGGATGCTGAAGAAGCTCAAATACGTTTATCTGTACCATAACAAGTTGTCAGGAGACATCAATCAGAAGATTGGAGCTCAAAGTCTAGTTGAGATCGACGTGTCAAAGAACAACCTGACCGGATCGATTCCAGTAGGTTTCGGGAAGCTGCAGAACCTCGCTGTTCTGTTCTTGTACCATAACCAGTTGACAGGTGAGATTCCTGCAGAGATCGGGCTGCTTCCTTCGCTCACCGATGTCCGTCTCTTCAACAACAAGTTGACGGGTAATTTACCTCCTGAAGTGGGGAAGCATTCGAAGCTCTGGAATTTTGAAGTCTCCGATAATTTGCTCTCAGGCGAGTTGCCGCAGTTTCTTTGTTCCAATGGAAACTTCACAGATCTTGTGGTGTCTAATAACAAGTTCACTGGTACTCTGCCATCTTGGCTTGGCAGTTGCAATACTCTTAACAACCTCATGGTTGAGAACAACAATTTCTATGGCGAAGTGCCAGCTGGCCTCTGGTCGACTGCGGTGAATCTCACCACTATAATCATGCACCACAACTCGTTCTCTGGCGCTCTGCCAAACGAACTGCCGTGGAACCTGACACGGCTGGAGATCCAATCCAACCGTTTCTCGGGGAATATTCCTTCCTCGGCGAAGAATCTCGCAGTCTTCACGGGCAGCGACAACTTGTTCTCAGGTAACATACCGGCGAATCTTGCCAAACTCTCCGGCCTACAGGTCCTGGCTCTTGATGGTAATCAGATAACTGGCGAGATTCCGAGCTCTGTATCTTCGCTGACATCTCTCACTCAGCTCAATCTGAGTAGCAATCATCTTTTCGGTGAGATACCGTCGGCCATCGGATCATTGCCCGTGCTCACCACGCTTGATCTATCAGGAAACCAGTTAACTGGGCAAATTCCAGCTTCCATGAGCCATATGAAGCTCAGCTTTCTCAACCTATCTTCCAACGATCTCTCGGGTGAGGTCCCATACCAGTTACAAGTGTATGATGAGAGTTTTCTCTCCAATCCAAATCTCTGCTCATCAACTCCTCTAATGAACCTCCGCACTTGCGGCCACAAGACATCTGGTTCGAGCAATCTCTCTACAGGACTGCTTGTTCTCTTCATTGTCATCGGCGCGCTCTTTTTCTTGGGCGCGGTCTCGCTGGGAATGTTCATTCTGAGAGAGCGCAGGAGGAGAAAACGAGGGGATGATCTTGCTGAATGGAAGCTCACCTCCTTTCACTCGTTCGAGTTCAACGAGTCTAACATTGCAAAAGGACTTACTGAAGACAACTTGATAGGCAGCGGAGGGGCAGGACTGGTGTACAAGGTCGTCCTTGGCAACCGGACAGGAGAGACGTTGGCCGTTAAGAAAATATGGAACAGCAGGAAGTTGGACTCCAAGCTGGAGAAGGAGTTCGAGGCGGAAGTCCAGATCTTGGGCACCATTCGGCATGCAAACATTGTGAAGCTGCTCTGCTGCATCTCGAGTTCGGACTCGAAGCTCCTTGTGTACGAGTACATGGAGAATGGGAGTCTGGACCGTTGGCTCCATGCCAAACGGCGAGCTGTCTGTCCACCAATTGTCCGAGTCGGGTCTGGGCGGTCCGTGGTGTTAGATTGGCCGACGAGGTTGGGGATTGCCATTGGAGCGGCAAAGGGGTTGAGCTACACGCACCATGACTGCTCTCCTCCCATTGTACACAGAGATATCAAGTCTAGCAACATCTTGCTGGATGCGGAGTTCAATGCCAAGATTTCTGATTTCGGGCTAGCTCGGATACTCAAGGCTGGAGGGCCTGAATCCGTGTCAGCCGTAGCAGGTTCTTTTGGCTATATGGCTCCAGGTAAGATCTCAATGCTTATCAATTTCACATATCTTTCAGAGTTCTTGTGATTGCGAATCAGTACTTGTTTACCAACTGCTGCCAATATGAAATTGCAGAGTGCGGATGGTTGAGGAAAGTGAACGAGAAAGTGGACATATACAGCTTCGGAGTAGTCCTCTTGGAGCTCACCACCGGGAGGGAAGCTAACCACGGGGACGAGCACAGTTGCCTGGCTGACTGGGCGTGGCAGCGGTTCAAAGAAGGAGGGAGCCTCATTGATGCAATAGACGAGGACATTAGGGAACCGTCCTATCTCGATCACGTTGAAGTGGTCCTTGGATTAGGCATCATCTGCACCACTCCGGTGCCTGAACACAGGCCTTCAATGAAAGAGGTGTTGCAGGTCCTTCAGCGTTGTGATCAGTCCAGTGGCAGTGTGCGGACAAAATCACCAGGACTGGGAGAGAATGATGGCACTCCGCTTATCCGAGCCAAAAGGGGGAGCCATCGAAAGGGCCGCTCTGAGGTAGATATTGAGGTAGATATCGATATGTATGTGTGAACCCTGCTGACATTTTTGACGTTAGATTCCCTTAAACAGGTGGTGGGACTGAAGCACGTAAGATTCCAGTTTGATGCTAGGTAGCTAGCATATACATGACGGAGTATAGAGTTCAGTAATAAACTTGCCTGCTGTTTTCTGATATCCGAGTCCAAGAGCATGATATCCACCATTCACAATGTAGCCATAGCTGCTCCTCAAAGGTCCTCCCAAGTTTTTCTTTTTCCTGTACTTTAGATTTAGTTGCAAATTGTTTTGCATGAACAGAACTTGGGCAAAATTCTCAGCAAAATCTGAATAAAGTTTGAGTCTGCTTATAACAACTAACTATAGGAATTAGCAATAAGGACTAAAAGTGGTTCATTTCTCATGCTCGGTGATGGAGATCAAGATTAGATTAGATTAGATTAGATTAGATTAGATTTGATTTGATTTGATTAGGATTTGGATTTGGATTGTACTAGATATTTGATTTGATTAGGAATTTGGATTTTATTAAAATTCTGTTTGTTAGAGTTTCCCTATATATAGAGGTTGTATGAAGTATTGAAGAGATGAATAATATTTTGAGAAATTTTCTTGAGAAATCTCTGGCGTGGAATTCGCTGAGTAAAAATCTTTCCTCGTGAATTCGTAGAGAGTGGGCGTGGGCCTGGGTGGATTCCCAAATCCCAAAAGTTTTCCCAAATTTATCACTTCTTCCCCAATCTCTCTAGAAAAAACCCTAATTTCAAAACCCTAACCCTAATTTCGCCTCCGTCCTTCGCCTCGGCCCCGCCTCCATTGCCCACCGCCGACGCCACCGTCCAGCAACTTCCAGCCGCCTTCGCCCGCCTCCGCCTGCCTCCGCACGCCTCCCGACCAACTCCGACTCCGTCCAGCAACTTCCGCCCGCCTCCGCCCGCCTCCGCCCACCTCCGCCCGCCTCCGCCCACCGCCCCTCCTCCTCTCAACTGATCCGACGCCTCCCTCCACTTCGACAGCAACCACCTCCTCATCTGCTTTCCCCCTCAACTGCAGCGAGATCCTCATCTGTTTTCCCCCTCCACTGCAACGAGAGAAAGGAGAAGAGACTTATTGGGTTTTGGGCTTGTTTGTTATTGGGTTCAGATTCACTTATTTAGACCCATATCCAAAAGAATAGAAGGTTGGAGTTATTTTGGGTCCGACCCACAAGTTTCAGATCTGACCCGCAAATCCAGATCCATTCCACTCTTGGTGCAGTTCAGTACAGCAGTGCAGACCCGTTTACAGTGCAGACCCGTTAAGGAAAAAAGTGGTAATTCGAAATTCATTTGGACGTGAATTACTTATCTCTTCAGGTGATACTTAACTTGAACTGAGTTTCAACTACTAAATTCTTTGTAAATATTATTGGATTGCAATAATTTGTGATTTATTGTTAATTGTTTCTCTCTAGTGATCTCATATTCATTTGCATTGAGCAATTGATTTATTAGAAGAAATTAATTTAATGCATGCATTTGGCTCGTCTGAGTTTTAGATTTTACGCTATCATCTGTATACTTGACTAATTTGCATTGCATGATCCATTTTGTATATTAAGCATGTCTCATTTTACAACACAATCTAGTCGCCATTCGGAATCAAATAAGTCTCATTATATTTATGATCTGCGTGCTGCTAGAGAAATAATAGATGAAAAATTCTAGTATAAAGATCCTGTATTTGATGGTTATTCCTCCACTCGCGACTTTATTGATTGGTTAGTAAATATAGAATGTTACTTTGACTGTTATGAAATGTCTAGCAAACGTAAATTTCAATTTGCTAGGAGACGAATAGTGGGACAAGCGAAAAAATTTTGGATTTCAGTAGAGATAGATCGTGAGGAACGTTATAGGACTCCTATAAACTCGTGGGAAGAGATAAAAGATATTTTTATTGAGAAGTATCTTGCTACCTATTATAGGACTCGTTGTTTGCCCGAAAAATTGAATCTTCCTTTATATGCCAATTTAATTTTGAATTACAGCAATAAAAGAAAAATTACAAAATAGAAAATCGAGATTACAAGAATGGGGATCGATTGATTTCGATTCCCCTTTATTTTTGTGGGTCTGGCAGCGGTGGAGCTTTGTTTCTGTACTCCGTTGACGATCCGATCTCTCTGAATTGAGGAACTCCTCTCTGGATATTTGGACTCTGGAAAATTGGACTCTTCCCGAAAGAATCTCCCCCCAATCCAAAAGTCCAAAAGTCAAAAGTCCTCTCTCCCATAAAATTCTTGTATTTTATAAACCGAAGAAGCTCGAAATCCGGCTCAATTCTCTCCTGAAAAAGCGGATCACGGATTATCAGGAAAATAAAATAGGAAATAAAACAACGGGGAAACAACGAAAAACAACCCGCGGGTGGCAACCCGCGGGTTGCAACCCGCGGGAATCTTCCCGCGGGTGGCAACCCGCGGGGGTTCCCGCGGGTTGCAACCCGCGGGTGCTCCCGCGGGTGGCATCCCGCGGGTGCTCCCGCGGGTGGCATCCCGCGGGATGCACCCGCGGGTGGCAACCCGCGGGTGCAACCCGCGGGTGTGCTCACTTAGCAAAAATTATTTTTTTTTTTTTTTTTTTTTTTTTTTTTTTTGGTATCTACATAACCCCCTCCAAAGTTTTCGAAGTTCTATATTGAACCGTACTGAATTTCGAAATACTTTGGATTTTTTAATTTTGGTTATAGACCTTTTAAAAGATTTGGTCGATAGAGATAACTGTTAATATATTTATTTATTCCATAACAAGCAGAGGTATGATTTTAACGTACTCATTAGAGGACAAGCAGAGGTATAATGTTAACGTGCTTATTTTAGGTCAAGCAGAGGTATAATATTAACGTGCTTATTTTAATCCTAACCGTTCAGTGACATCTAGTATGACGAATCAGGAAAAGACAGAGGTGACATTAAACGTGTCTTGGAGTTTAACCTATTCAGAGGATCTGGTCGTGATAGGGTCAAGCTGACTAAACAGAGGTGACGGTTAACGTATTTAGTTTTGGAATCGGACTATCAGAGGTAACTGTTAACTTGATAGGGAGATGATTTTCGTCAGAGGTAATTTTTAACTTAACGATATCAAAAGCACGTTCATCAGAGGTTATAATGTTGGACTTGATGAAGTGTGAATTTTCTTTTCTGTCAGAGGTGAAATCTTAACGTGACAGGGGATTTAATCGGATCTTATCTCATTTGATTTTGAATTATGATGTCAGATGTATGATTTTAACTTGACTAATATTTTGGAGTGTTGCTTGCTCTGTTAGAGCAAAATGACAAGAAAAGTTTTGCTGTCAGAGGTGAAATCTTAACGTGACAGGAGATTTATCTGATTAGGATTTTTAGCAAACCCCCAGCTATCAACGGGTTTGATTTGCCTTTACCAACTACCGTTTGAGTCGGGCTAGCCATGCTATTCCCCTTAGCATGGTGAGTTGTCAAGGATTTCGTTTGGGTTTAAATACCAAACTTTTCCTCTTTCCTTTGCCTTAGCAGCTTAGGGCAGTGATGTATTCTTATATTCGGATAAGAATACTGTTGTGACAGATTTGTCGTGGGATTTTTAGCAAACCCCCAGCTATCAACTGGTTTGATTTTGCCTTTACCAACTACCGTTTGAGTTGGGCTAGCCATGCTATTATCCTCAGCATAGTGAGTTGTCGAGGATTTCATTTGGGCTTAAATGCCAAACTTTTCCTCTTCCCTTTGCCTTAGCGGCGTTGGGTGATTCATGCTTTTTACCCCCAGCATAGTGGGGTTGGCGAGAAATTTATTCTCTTCCCGTAGCCTAGTCGGCGTTGGGCGGTTCATACTTATTACCCCCAGTATGATAGGGTTGGCGAGAAATTTATTCTCTTCCCGTAGCCTTGTCGGCGTTGGGCAGTTCATACTTATTACCCCCAGTATGATGGGGTTGGCGAGAAATTTATTCTCTTCCCGTAGCCTTGTCGGCGTTGGGTAATTCATACTTTTTACCCCCAGTATGATGGGGTTGGCGAGAAATTTATTCTCTTCCCGTAGCTTTAGCGGCGTTGGGCAATTCATACTTTTTACCCCCAGTATGATGGGGTTGGCGAGAAATTTATTCTCTCCCCGTAGCCTTGTCGGCGTTGGGTAATTCATACTTTTTACCCCCAGTATAGTGGGGTTGGCGAGAAATTTATTCTCTCCCCGTAGCTTTAGCGGCATTGGGCAATTCATACTTTTTACCCCCAGTATGGTGGGGTTGGCGAGAAATTTATTCTCTCCCCGTAGCCTTGTCGGCGTTGGGCGGTTCATGCTTTTTACCCCCAGCATGGTGGGGTTGGCGAGAAATTCATTCTCTCCCCGTAGCCTTGTCGGCGTTGGGTAATTCATACTTTTTACCCCCAGTATGGTAGGGTTGGCGAGAAATTTATTCTCTTCCCGTAGCCTTATCGGCGTTGGGCGGTTCATCATTTTTTTTTTTTTAATTTTATTTTATATATACATTTTTATTTCTTTATCTCTCTTTTTTTTTTGTTTGCAATGATGTCCTTTTTTTTTTTAGGTGATGACGCCTAACATTTTATTTTTTTATTATTTATTTATTTATTTTGGTAAGCGATGAGGCCTTGCAAATATATTTTTATTTATTATTATTTTTTTGTTTATTTTTATTTATTTACTTTTTTTGTTTATATTTTTATATATTTTTTAATATTTTTTTATTTATTTATTTTAATTAATTTTTTTTATTTTATTTATTTATTTTTTTGGCATCCGCGGGTGCATCCGTTGGATACAACCCATGGGTAGAGCACTCATACTGCATGTTTTTTTTTTTTCCTTTTTTTTTTAATATTTATTATTTTTTTAACTTTGTCAATTTTTTGTGGGCGATAACACCCTTTCCTTTTTTTTTTTTTTTATTAATATTATTTTTATTCTTTATTTTTTTTTTTTGTGCGGGAGAGAGGGAGAAAAGTGCGGGTGACCCAGATGGATCCCACCCATCTGTGGGTTGCGTCCCGCGCCCGCGCTTCCATCTGCGGGTTGTGTCCCGCGCTTCCATATGTGGGTTGCGTCCATGTGGGTCCCAAAATTCCATCTGCGGGTTGCATCCCGCGCTTCCATATGCGGGTTGCGTCTACGCGGGTCCCAAGATTCCATCTGCGGGTTGCATCCCGCGCTTCCATATGCGGGTTGCGTCCACGCGGGTCCCAAGATTCTATCTGCGGGTTGCATCCCGTGCTTCCATATGCAGGTTGCGTCCATGTGGGTCCCAAGATTCCATCTGCGGGTTGCAAGATTCCATCTGCGGGTTGCATCCCGCGCTTCCATATGCAGGTTGCGTCCACGCGGGTCCCAAGATTCCATCTGCGGGTTGCATCCCGCGCTTCCATATGCGGGTTGCGTCCACGCGGGTCCCAAGATTCCATCTGCGGGTTGCATCCTGGAGTTGTATCCAGTCTTGTCAATTTTTTTTTTTTTTTTTTTTTTTTTTTTGACAGACGATGACGTCTTGTCATTTTTTTTTTGGGCGATGACGCCTCAATTTTTTTTTTTTTTTTTTTTTTTTTTTTTTTATGGGCGATGACGCCTCATAATTTTTTTTTTTTTTATGGGCGATGACGCCTCATAATTTTGACGCCTAGGCTCCGAAAAAAAAAAAATTTAAAGATTGGATTGCGCCGCCCAAACTCCCACTGTGGTCGCCAATTCTTGTTTGCCCGAAAAATTGAATCTTCCTTTATATGCCAATTTAATTTTGAATTACAGCAATAAAAGAAAAATTACAAAATAGAAAATCGAGATTACAAGAATGGGGATCGATTGATTTCGATTCCCCTTTATTTTTGTGGGTCTGGCAGCGGTGGAGCTTTGTTTCTGTACTCCGTTGACGATCCGATCTCTCTGAATTGAGGAACTCCTCTCTGGATATTTGGACTCTGGAAAATTGGACTCTTCCCGAAAGAATCTCCCCCCAATCCAAAAGTCCAAAAGTCAAAAGTCCTCTCTCCCATAAAATTCTTGTATTTTATAAACCGAAGAAGCTCGAAATCCGGCTCAATTCTCTCCTGAAAAAGCGGATCACGGATTATCAGGAAAATAAAATAGGAAATAAAACAACGGGGAAACAACGAAAAACAACCCGCGGGTGGCAACCCGCGGGTTGCAACCCGCGGGAACCCCCGCGGGCACCCGCGGGAGCACCCGCGGGTGCTCCCGCGGGTGGCATCCCGCAGGATGCAACCCGCGGGTGCAACCCGCGGGTGTGCTCACTTAGCAAAAATTAATTTTTTTTTTTTTTTTTTTTTTTTTTTTTTTGGTATCTACACTCGTCTTTTAGATAAATTGAAAAATAGATTCACTCTAAAAATTAGAACACAGTGCCCTAAATGCGACAAATATGGACACTCTGCCTTTCATTGTACCATGACCAAGTATTCTAAGTGTCGCATATCTTGGCATTACGATTATGAGTGTCCCCTCAAGAGTGTACCCATAGATATCATGCCTCCTAATTACGTTGACGATTCAGAAGTTATTGAGATTTATGTTTCTAAGGAAAGTACTGTAGTTGAATCACAATTGGAATCGAACATATCTATTCTTATTACCGATACTCATATTCCTTTTATGCTTAATGATGATATTATTAATGAGGCACAAGAGTCTAATACATATTCACCAACTGAGATTCATATTCCTATTGATATCGATGCTACTGTAAAGAGTACTACTGATACTACTGATGCTCAGAATATTTTGGTAGAGTCTGGTGCACCCCCACATGATACTAGATCTTCAATTTTGGAGTCAAATGTAGATGAAGAGACCGAGTATGAAATAGTTGACACTAATATTACTACCGGTAAGTCTTTGAGCATCATTCCCATATTTTGGCAGGTTAATCCTAATATATTATTTTCTAGAGATTGTTTGGAGTTTCTTTTCGAGATTCATCAAATTCCCACACAGTGTAGTAATGTTATATTATTTGCGGTGATTGATGTATGTCATCTTAGGGAACCAACATATCTATTTTTTGGAGTTGTACCACTTGAGTCTGTTACATTGCATTTGCCTGATATGCATGTTATGCATGATGAGATCTCTAGACAGATAGCAATTTGCAATGATGAGTACAAATTTGTTGTATATCCACATAATATTTTACAGGAATTTGTACTTGATAATGAAGTGAAAGTTTTGGTTTCCCCTGAAAGGTTGCTTCCAGAAATTATGAACAAATTATACGTTTCACATTCATGTGTCTTTCCAGATCTACTGTGGTTCGATACAAGTTCACTGACGAAGCCAGTTCCCCCTCCACCACTTTTATTCAGATGTGATGCACGAGCTATGGTTCCTCGACCACCACCATGGCCTAATTGGGATACTTCGTGGATGCCGATCAGTTCAACCCAGATGTGTTTATCATTACTTATCTTTACATTCATCAGGGATGAATGCTTTGAAGCCGGGGAGAATTGATGGAGATCAGGATTAGATTAGATTAGATTTGATTTGATTTGATTTGATTAGGATTTGGATTGTACTAAATATTTGATTTGATTAGGAGTTTGGATTTTATTAAGATTCTGTTTGTTAGCGTTTCTCTATATATAGGGGTTGTATGAAATATTGAAGAGATGAATAATATTTTGAGAAATTTTCTTGAGAAATCTCTGGCATGGAATTCGCTGAGTAAAAATCTTTTCTCGTGGATTCGTGGAGAGTGGGCGTGGGCCTGGGTGGATTCCCAAATCCCAAAAGTTTTCCCCAATTTATCATTTCTTCCCCAATCTCTCTAGAAAAAACTCTAATTTCAAAACTCTAATCCTAATTTCGTCTCCGTCCTGCGTCACTCGGTCTAGAAAATTCTTCCATCCTCGAGGAGGTTAGGCGTAAATGCTTATATAAGCAATACCTGCAGATCCTCAGAAATTTGCTTGTTTCTATATTGGAGAGCAGAAGACATCTTAGTTTCATAAACAATTTGACGTTTCCCAGTTCAAAACTTGAGAATACCACCATATAAGTCAGCATTTTAAAACATGCAAAAGCTCATCAATCCCCTTCTTTCAACTTCGAAACTATAAGAAGATACAGCAATTATAGGTGAAGAAACAAGATAAATATAGGACAGCCCTGCAGCTGAACAAAATTGCTTGAAAGTGGCATCCTAAAATCAAGCACACTTCCAATTCCTACATTCTAAATACAAAAATATGTGTTTCCTCATTGTACAAGATTCAAAGTAATTATTGGGCGATGAAGAAGTGAAAAGCAAGTGAAAAAGAAAAAGAAAATATTTAAGAAGAAAGACAGAAGATCGAAACAAAGATCCCCAGGATTTTCTCTCTGAACACCAAGGACAGGTCAATGTACTGAAAATGAGTGGCAGCAAGGAGGGCAGCTCCAATGCCTAAGCCATCATTGGCAAGCTTGACAACAAGGGAATCTGAAGCCACTTCTCCAAGAAGTTCTTTGAGGGTGTGCTCGACAAGCATTTGTCGAATATGGTGTAGTGCTCAAACAAAGATCCATCAATAGCAATCACCATTCTCTGCTTGTCGAAACGTATCACATCCTAAATTCTTCAATAGCCTACTATGCCCGCAGCAGCTAGGCGTGCGCCTGTTTTGTGAGGACATCACAGACTCAACTACCAGTTTTCTTGTATCAAGGTAAGAGGTGCTCTGAAATTAAAACACAGCCATGAAGCAGCAAGATCCCTACAAAGTATGCCTATGAGAATTTGGAAAATTCAACAAAATAAATTCACCCTTAAGGTTTCCTCCAGCTTCTTGCCAACGACATTGAGATCAGATGATGTATCATGATGCCTGGAAGACACAACGGGTGTCCTGCAAATTAGACATTACTCGATTTCCGAAAAAATGTAAGGTGGTTTATGCCTAAATCCAATATCAACAGAAATAACTGAACACCTTGCTACATCCATCCAATTAAATTATTTTAGAAACAAATATAGTTGTATACTTATGGGATATGCACCAATACTTGGACATTCATGAACTAACGAGTACTTCTAAATTAGTCATACCCATACCGGACACGAAGCGGACATGTGTCCACTGATACTTAGGCACTGCCGCAAATTGCTCTGTTAACTGATTTAGCCTCTGCGACTTGATTTAGTCTGTGTCCCTATATCTATTCTTTTTTTCTTTTTCTTTTTTTTTTTCAAGTAACCGTAAATGGACAGGCCAATATAGCCCAACCAAAGTAACCGAATCAAAACTGAACCAAACATAACTGTTCAGTTGAGATAAGCAAAAATTGTCAATACATTGCCTGAACCTACATATGCTCACCCCTAGCAAAGACTAATATGGATTCGACAAAAATATCAGCTCTACATTTTTTTTTTTTGGCTGAAGTTTCTGATCTTCCTACATTTCTTCGAAAAGTAATACTCTTTGTATTAAATATTTCCGTAGATAATGCCTTTGTACTCTCAATAATTTTCCAGCTACTCTCCCTTTATTTCGGTCTTATCTATAGTGTTTGATCCTAAGCCTTACCATGATGGAGCAACAATTGATCCTGGATGGAAACGTTCTGCAGATAAGAAAATGGTTGCTTATAGCACTAAAATTTGAGTTGGCTATGTTGCCTCCAGGGAAATATGCTGCTGGTTCCCATTAGGTGTATGCAGTAAAGTTTTCCATACATTGATATAGATGAAGAATTAAAGACAATATTCTTTGCAAAAGGCTCTGAGGAGAATTATGAGATTGACTGCTTCAAGAATTTCCTCTGCTGCACACTTATATTCCACGTGTTCATTCTTCTTTAAGTTGTTGTCGTTGACAAGGGGTATAATAAAAAAAGTCCTCTTTGATGGTGATTTTCAGGAAGTGGTGTACATGGTTCAACCGCTTCCCTGTGAAATTCAAGTCTCAAAAGTTGATTAACTCAAAAGAGCTCCTAATGATTGAAGCAACCTCCCCCAGTTTGGTTTGATAACGTTCAGTACTGATGACGTAGGTTATGAACTAAACAGAGCTCAACCAATCATTCTAAACTTGCACGATATTCCTCTTATCAGTACAATTGCTGCAGTTTCCGGGGATGACACTTTAGTTATCAGCGATGATCAAGGTATTCTTGAGTTGACTTAAAAATTAGCTCCGACTTTCGTAAAAAAAATCATGGACTTTTTAGCTATTTTCTTGGGATAGAAGTGGCTAGGTTACATAATGATCTTTCTTTTGCCTCAACTGAAATCCTACTGAATTTCTGAGGAGACAAACAGGTAACGAATGAAGCCCATTAATGCTCACGGATCTGATATTCATTTCCGTCAACATTTAGAGCCTCGTGCTGAGTTGGCCCGTTACAGAAGACTCATTGGAAAGTCAATCTATTTAACTGTGACCAACTCCAACTTTACATTTCCTGTAGGACTGTCAAATCAGTTCATGCAGTTCACATCCGCTTTATCAAGTTTTATTATGCCTCAAGCCCTTATGTTGGTTTTCTCAACAATTAGATATTGTTGGCTATTATGATGATAATGATCCTGATAGTCTATCTAGTGGAACTTGTCATCCCACTGACTCTTGTTCAAATTTGGAATCACTACGGGCTGAGTGGTCTTGTGCCTGATCCTAGAGAGTCGACATAGATTATGTAGGAGCTCCTGCCAAGTGGCTAGTATAAACTTAATTTTGATAGTTCGGTTCAAGATGATAGAGCTAGTACTTGATTTGTCGTCTGATCTGATATTGGGGCTTTGGTTGGAACTGGTAATTTCCTTGTCACAGTCTTGTCTGTTCAGAAATGAAGATAAGCGGCTTGTGAAAGGTTTTTGTGTGGGTCTCAAATGTAATCCCTGGTGAACGTATTGTATTAGAATGAGATACTCAGAGCATTATTCACTCCATCCTAAATGCCTCGGATAGCAGTTGTCATTCTCTACTTCAAGATACTTGGTTTCTAAAGTATTCCTTTACACATGAATATATTCAACATACTTGGAGTGAGGGAAACATGTGCGCTGACTTTATGCCTTATAAGGGTTTTATGCTACACTCAAGAACTGTGTAGAAAGGGAACTTCCCTTATCGACTGATAGAACTTGAGATGAGGATTGTTTCCAGTGGTAAGTATGAAAGGATGTGGTCTTGGAAGAACTATATTAGCCAAAAAAAAATGGTTTATTTAGGAAAATAAGAAACAATGTTGATGCTCAATGCAATATTAAAGCCCGGTACCAAACTATTTTTTATATAATGTGTAATTCTCTGAGTTGATGTGGATTTAGTATGTTCTCAAGAAGACAGATGTCCTTCACTGTAACCCTATGGTGGTGTGTTATGATAATCAAATGGTTGTTACACAATTGCACTAAACATATTGAAGTTAAATCATCATTTTTGTCAACATTATGGTATTGATGCGAAACATCTTCACTTCACAAGTAACTTCCGATAATCGTCTTGGTGAAATCTAGCCTTATCTAAAAAGGGTTCTACTAGACTATGTAACAAGTTATACATGATTGATATATACATTCCCGCTTGAGGAGAAGGGTGAAGAATAAGGGTAACAGTCTAGTTTCAAATCCATTAATTTCTTAATTTATTTTGATCATTGAAGCAATTTGTTTAGTTATACAAATAAAGTATATCCCTATTTTAAGGGTTGGATGTATGTCTTTTCTATTACAGCATTGGCTACTAGATGTTTTGCATGTTGATAACAAAATGACAAAATTATTAGATAATTACCCGTATTCTACCATCTATTCATCACATATAAATTTAAACTTAGCTCATAGTTGTTAATATCATATGATACACACAAAATACAATATATATAAAAAAAATCAATATATATTTTATCTGTGATACTCAGTGTTCTAAATACCGGCCGGTATACCGGTTTTTACGAAGAAACGATACGAGATGTCGATTTTTTTATCACATCCCATTTTCGACCGGTATTGGCCGATATATCGGCCACGTGGCGATATATCGGCCGGTATACGGTATGTGAAATACTGGCCAGTATATGTAGTTATCGGTTTTTTATTAACAGGTTGCGGTTACGGTTGAAACCCGTTATCCCGTTAGACCGACCCGATAGGAAAAAAATAAAATCCGAATCCACCCCCAAATCGCGAGGAAAAAATCCTAATTTCTCCCGATCCGTTCTCCTCGTCTGCTCGATCTCGCCACTCGACCGATCTTTCCCAGTTGCCATCGCCGTCTCTCCGTCAGGTCCCCCTCGAGCTTCTGGCTCATTTGCAAACCTTCATCGCTCGACTGATCTCCCTCACCGTCGCTCCTGAGTCTTGAAGGCCGCTTTCCTCGCCGTCTCTCCCTACTTTCGTCACCGGCAATCCAACCTCTCCCTCCTCTTGCGTGCCTTCCAGCATCATCGACCTCCAATTTTGGTAAATGAATCTCCCCCTTTTTAAATCTCTTAATTTCTATTTTTGAACAAAAATTTCTTAGCTTATAATTCATCTAATTTTTCTTTAAATTTCAGTTTTTTATTTTACTTAGTGTGTTTGAGCTTTTAAATTATGAAAAAATTTAGGAATTTTCAGTTTGGACTGGGTTGTTATATTTGTTTTTGCTCGGTCCTGACTCCACAGTGAAGTTCATAACTGATTCAGAGAGTGAATCAGTAATTTAATTCACTGATTCACACTGAATCAGTGAATCGAATCACTGATTCACTGTGAAACAGTGATGATCAATGACTGGCATTTGTATATTTGTGTGTTTGATCTAATTTTACTTAGTGTGTTTGTGTGTTTGATCTAATCAGTGATGATCATTGACTCGGCCCTGATTGTGTAGTGAAGTGCATCACTGACTCACAGTGAATCAGTGATTCGATTAACTGTGAATTAGTGACCCGAGTCACTGATTCTATGTTCTGACTTCTGATTCTATTATTGGGTCTATTGCTATGTTGTAATAATAATTTAATATTTGTACTTGTATGTTTCTAATTGAGCAATTGTCAATTGAAATTTTGACACTGAAAATATGTATTTTCAAATTGTGTGCATATAGGATTTTTTAATTACAGGACATTAAACAATTGTCAATTTATAATTATTTGTACATTGTAATTTGTAGTATTTGTTGGATGTGTTAGGGCTTAAAATTTTGAATTATAGAACAATATGGTTTGGATTATGTAGTTTTAATGAAATAGATTATGTTTATTTATATTAGCTATTTAATCAATTTTTTATGTCTTTTAATAAAATTTGAGATCAGAAATTACTTGAAGGATATCTTCTTCTGGTGCTTTTAATGTCCAAGAGAAACGAGGAGGCAAAAATCTAGTTTGAGATTGGAGAAAAAAAGTACCTAATAAGCCCAATAAAGTTGAGTGCAATTTTTATAAGAATAAATATGGGGAAGGCATTACCCACTTGAAGGAACATTTAAATCATGTCAGCGGGAATATCAGAGGTTGTTCTTTGGTCCCAAATGACGTGAAGCAGAAAGCTCTGGCAATACTAAATAAAGCTAGAGAAGTAAAGGAGAGGAAAACAATAGAACTTCAAAATTTATTAAAAGAAATTCGTATTGGGGAAAAACAAGATAAGGAGACAACTCGAGAAGAGTCATCTTTTCGCAAAACAACAGGTCAAACTTCTAGCAAAACAACAGGACCGATGGATCAATTTGTTGTTCGATCGATCGAGGAGGCAGTGGAAGCAGCTCATAGACAACCTACTATGTCATCAGCCTAAAAAAAAGGCCAGAGGCGATGCAGTTCGATACATTGCCAGTTTTTTTATGGAGGATTTGCATTCAATATTGCTACGCTGCCATCTTTTATGCAAATGGTCCAAGCCATTGACATGTATAGATCAAACTTACAGGCTCTCAGCCCATACGAGCTAAGTTAGATTTGTCTCCAGAGAGGTCGAGAAGACAAATGCAACTCTTGAATTATTCAAACGGAGTTGCCGAACAAATTGTTGCACTTTAATGACTGATGCGTGGTCGGACCGAAAGAGAAGTCTAATGAATATCGTTGTGTATTATCCAGCCGGTATAGTCTTCTTATTGTCGCAGGATGCTTCTTTTGAGAGGCACGATGATAATTATATCCACAAATTTGTGGAGAGGGGAATGAACGAGATTGGTGTAGAAAATATTGTACAGATTGTAACAGATAATGCTTCAAACAATATGGTTGCAGCAAACATATTAGCTCTGAGACATCCAAATATATTTTGGACATTTTGTGCAGCACATACAGTTAATCTGATACTTGTGGATATTAGAAAGATTAAACATATTCGAAGTGCAAATATGATGGGGAGATCAGTCTCCGTGTTCATATACAGCCACATCAAGTCTCTAGATATTATGAGGAATGCGATTGGTGGAGAGCTAATAAGGCCGAATACAATTAAGTTTGCCACGGTATTTCTCTTTTTGTCATCAATCAGAGAGAAGAAGAAAGAGCTGCAGCATATGTTTATTTTTGATGAATGGATGGATTACAGTCTGTCCAGATCAGATGCAGGCAAGAAGGTATTTATTCAAATTAATAAAAATTGATATTATAAATTTAAATATGTTATTAATATTTTTTTTAATACATCTTTTTATGAATGTTTAGGTTATAGAAATAATTCCTAACAACAAATTTTGGGACAACACAAATATTGCGCTAAAAGTACTTACTCCACTAGTGAAAGTTTTGCACAGAGTTTATAGGGACAAGGTGCTTCAATGGGCTTTCTGTATGGTGACCTGAAAACTGTTAAAGAGGAAATAAGAGATACTCTGAGAGTTGAAGAGAAGAAATATTTTTCAATATGGAAGATTATTGATAAGAGATAGGATGAAAAACTTAAGCGTCCTCTGCATATAGCTAAATATCTCTTGAACTCTCTATATTACTATGCGAAACAGACTGAGATCGATGTTGATGGGTAATTAATGTCGGCCTTCGTTGAGATGTACATATTCTATCCAGATGATCATGACAGAGTTGATAAGATTGCACAGCAGCTTCTAATGTATTAAAATCAAAATGAATCATTTAGAATGTTTTTTGCAAAGGTAGCAGTAAAGAGAATCATTAATCTATGTATGCATTTAAATTTAAGAAATGCAAAATTCAATCTATTTTCAATTTAAGAAACTATTTTACTAATAACTATTTATAAATATTCATTGCTAGCTCAATGATGGCAAGTCTACGGGACAGATGCTCCCTAATTGAGGATGATAGCAATGAGGATTTTGAGCCTGACAACCAGTTCTTCGGATTGCAAATGGAACTGGAGCACATTTGAGATGGTACTATGATTTGTCATTTTCTAATAAAATATTTCTTTCTTTCAAACAGATATGTTCTCAACGAATTTAATATGATTATCTTTTATTTAGGTGCATACGAAGAAAAAAAACAGGCTAAGTTCTAAGAAATTGCATGACTTAATCTTTGTCAAGTTCAATGCAAGGATCAGGAGCAAACTTTCCATTCCAAACAGAGATCCCCTAGTTGTATATAATGAAGAGGAAAATGGTCACCGAATGGTTCATGCCTCAGAAACCGAATGGCAATCCTTATGAGACTAGTAATGATGAGGTCTTCCCTGAAGAGCAATTGACTTTTTGACAGGTGTTGATTGCTATGCGTGCTAATCCGAAGAAAAGGAAGAGTGAAAACGTTAAGGCATCCAAGTTTAAGAGTAGCAGAAATTCTAAGGGAATAGCATCCTCATCTTCAAAGTCTAAGCAGCAGCCCGCATCAGATGAAAATGATGAGGAAGAAGCATACACATTATCATATTCGTCATCAGATGATGAGAAGCAAGGCATGCCTTCGAATGAACCAGTGGATTCAGACTCTAGCTAGAAAACGTATTGTAAACATTGATATTTAAAGTTTCTAGCATGTTTCAGATAAACTCATTTAAAGGACAACGTTGTAATTTTGTAAATTATATCACTTTGTATTGTAGAAACACTTCTCTTTTTTCTTGAAAACTTATTTTTTATAATTTTATAATTATGTCGCTTTGTGCATATACGGACGTTCTAAACGGTATCTATAAATTCATAATTTGAATGCAAATAAGCCATGATAAGTACCATAAACTTGTTTTATATATTTTAATATATTCTATATAGCCAATTATATGATTATTTTTTAACCGGTATAATACTGATATGACACTCCGGTATTTAGGGTCATATCATGATATCCCGTCCCGTATCCGGTATGTATTTGGCTGACCAGTATGAAATCGGTATCTGATATTTAGAATACTGGTGATACTATTAAATTATGTATTTTACGATACAGGAAGTCTATTCTATTATATGTATCTTACGATACAAAAAGCATATCCTATGACATTCGCTGCTTATCTTACGAAACGCAATATGTCACGATACTTGACTTGATTTATAAATGGATTCCAAATTCAATTAAATAAACCTTTTTAGTCAAATACGAGATACAAATTCCGAACAAGTATTGTCATTCAACAATAGAGAACTCAAAGTTTATGATACTTTTTATGTTGACAAAAATATTTGAAGTTTTAAATATAAATGGAAGAATGAATTATTAATTTATAAGCAATATAAATTAATTAATTACTAATTCTCAATTCACATATCTAATGAGCTGATTTATTATAAACTAAAATCTTGATAAATTGAAGAATTTGTATAGATTTGAGAAGATGAAAAAATTAAAATAGATTTCTTTAGGATGACGATATTGATATTTCTATAAAGGACGACTAATTAATATTACATTTACTTATTTTCTATTTGTTCAAAGAGATAACGAATTTATTCTAAAACTTTGGTTTTTGTGAAAACAATATGCAACTAAAACTATGTTAACAAAGAGAAGAGATTGGAGAAATATATGTTCTAATTTAACTGTTGGACACAAAATTTGATTATGAATAGATTGATGATAAATAAAAACTTTACAAAGTGAAAGACATTACTTGGATGGTTTTCGATGTGTGTTTTAAGTTGAATGAGAAACAATAAATCTACTAAAAAGAAAAGGAGATATAATGATAAAAAATTTATCAATTAGTTGTGTATTTCTATTATTTAGTGTTTAACCGATTATATTATAATTATTGGTGGGATCTTTTAACTTGAATGCAATTATAAATAATAAATAGGAAAAAAAAAGAAAACTAAGAGTATACTAAAGAAGGGTTTGTGTGGAGCAAAGGAGACGAAAATGAGAAAAATGAATGTAATTTTCAACTTCAAGTGAATTTAGCAATAGATTTATTAATGTAGTATAATTTTAAGAATGACCTCATGATTATTGCAATTTGAATGCTAGTTACCTATTTATACATAGCTATTGATTTATACATAACATATTACCCGCTTTAATATTTGTTTTTGATTATTTACTTACTTATACTTTAAATTTGCCCATATGTTTAGTATATTATATATCATTATGTGGTTGATTACTTACCTATTATACATCGATTTATATATATCTTACGATACAATATGTGATACGATATATTGATAACAATTCACTCTGATCCCGATTTGACAATTTTGGCCTAGCTACTTAACAATCAAAATTTTGAATGCAACAAAAAGTATTGATTCCTTCAGATTTATTACAGAAAACATTAAAAACATACCTTAATATAAAAAGAACTTTGAGTTTATGAGGGAGAGTATCCCTGAAAAGGCCAGCCTTTTCAGCCATTTCCAACAGGGCTCTGCTACAATTTCACCCAAATACATTCCTGAAATTAACTTCTCAAATATCTGAAGATATTAGAAGAGATATCTGGGCAGGTCAGTTTGGTAAAAATCTAAACAGTTAAGCATAAAATCAGGCCAGCCCACACATAAAACGAGAAGTTTACCCTGCTCACCAGTATACAGGCTTGTGGCATCCAAGGCATGATCATGTTCCATAAAAGTAAGATGAGATGAGATGAGAGAAAGTTTCCCAATTCCATGTTAATTCCTCAAGAAGTTCATCATTGTCCAAGGTCTGCTAGAACTATGAATCAGGAAGCACCAATAATGAAGTAACCGAATTTATTTTTCTGCAACTCCTGTCAATCTTTTGAGTCATTGTCAAGTTCATTGCAGGGGTGACTATAGGCAAGTGAGATAATGATAAAAAATACAAGAAGAAATCAGTGGACAAGTAAACAGATACTAGTTATTGGTCATTCTATTTAAGGCTTTACGCTCATGAAATCAAGCAATGATGGAACTAACACGGGCATGCACACATATGCAGGCAGTAGCAGGCTATTTAATTCTTACCATCTCTCCAGATATAGGCAAAAGACCTTGCCACTTGGGAATTGCATGTGCACGCTCTTTATATGATGCATTAGTTCCAGTTCCCGATATCACGGCAACAATGACATCATCAACCTAATACTTGCCTCCAGTCAAAGTTTCAGTTCTCCAATTGTACCATTGACCTACATAAAAATAATAATCAAATGCTCTAATATCACACTCAGAACATATAAAATATGATTTTTTTCAGAGTTCAAAAGACATGGAGGAACTTACCAATGCTGCCACTTGCATATCCACTTGCATATCAAGATCTTTTATTTCCATTGCTTTAGTAATTCAGCCACAACATCTTGGCTGACCTGGAACAACAAGCATAGAAATAATTATGGAAATAGAGAAAGGTAACAATCTGATATTAGAAATTTGCCACATTTGAAAAACTGAAATACGCACAAGATCATATTTTTTTAGGGTTAACTACAATAACTACCCTTGTATGGGAGTTGTAGCACTTATACCCTTTGTCGAATTTTATTCGTAATTAGACCCCCCGAAACTAAACAGAACTACAGTTTGATATAGTCACTCTGGTTAAAAATAAAGTATAACAAAAAATTTTAAACTCAAAAAATATCCTATCCTCCTTTCTTTTATCTTCACACTAACTCATTCTTACTTTCTTCTTCAATCTCCTCCCCTCCCTTTGTAGGTATTCCCTCTCTCCCTGTCTCTCCCTCTCTCGCCCTCTCCCTCTGTATCTCCGTCTTACTCTCTCTCATATTTCTCATCCATTCTCCCTCGGTATTTGGTGATATTGGTAGTTCAAGTTGTTCTCCAACATCCAAAGGAAGGGGCAAGTTCCTTATAACGCCCCATTTTCAGGAGGGACAAGAAAACGGAGTGCGTTAACGGCGGGCACGTGTAAGTCGACGTGCACGAGGCCTATAAGTATGTAAAAGAAAAAAAATGAATTGAGCTGAATACTAGTTATCAACTAGGATCTTAGAAATTAGTCTACTGCCATATAAAAGAGAAGATATACATGTCTAAAACAGAAAGTAATAATTAGGTACTGATACAGAAGTTGGGAACTCCAACTAATCCTTCAAAAGAGGTATACATACCAAACCCAAAAATACAAAAAGTAGAGGCCTAAGAATCTACTGCTGCTCGGCCTGCTCCAGAAAGTACGGGTCGTGCGATGGCGGATCCTCGTTCACATGCTCAGTACCTGAGCGTGTGGAAAAACTCAGGGTCAAACCCGGCAAGTAAAACAATAAAAGATAGGGAGTGTATAATATAAACGAATAAGAAGATATGAGTATGGATATGAAAGTATGCACATGTGTGAAAAACATTAAACGATCAAGTAACAATATCAAGCAGAGATATACATGCATATCAAGTCTAAGTTAACATCTTATTTTAATTTATATTTGAACAAACTGGTGAAGAAATGACTCGTATCATAGGGAGTGTGCAATATGCACTAAAAAAGTAAAATATGACTTGATATAAAAAGCATATGCACATGTATGAAAACAGTAATGATTAAGTAGCAATATCAAGTAGGGATATACATGCATATTAAGTCTAACTTAATATCATATTTTATTTTATATTTTGAACTAACTGGTGAAGAAATGACTCGTATCGTATGTGATCGATATCAAGTACGGAGACTAATACATATCAAGTCTAGGTTAATATCATATTTTATTTTATATTTTGAACTAAGTGGTGAAGAAATAAACATGTATCGTGAAAGTACCCGTGCATACCTGGGACCCGGCCAAGATGCTGGCGCTGAACCAGCCGTGCCGCTAAGCACTCAAGCAGATACCGATTACTGAGTAATCGGTCGTCTCATCAACATGGACTAAACAAGAGATGATGGCTCAGTACCACCCGGGCGCCCCCGCGGATGGGCCCCTATTTCGGTTGCGCAACCTATCCTAAACCTTTCACGATACAATATTTGTCCACCCTTTAGTTATCCCATAACCCAAGATTTCAAGTTATTTTACATGCAAATCAATCCGAAAATATGATAAACTAATCATGTCAAGATTAATACATATACATGTCTAGTAACAAGCAAGATGTGGTCCATGTCAAAATCAAGTTAACATGCAAGTTAGGATTCATGGCACCATCAAGATATGTGTATATACTAACAAGGAAAATCCGGAATATTTTCATGTATCTTGTACGAGTAATTAGTATGTATATGTCAAAGTAAATATGATGGAATGTCAAAATCAAGTTAACAAGCAAATCCGGATCCATGACATTATCAAGACGTGTATGTACTAATAAGGAAATCCGACAAAATTTCGTATATGTTGTACAAGTAACTAGTATGTATGTATCAGTGCAAGTATGATAGAGTATAGAATGTTAGAATGAATGTTATGAAAATGATCATGTATGTAAACTACATATAAATATAAGTATACATATAAATACGTATGTGAATATTAAGATATAAAGATACCTAGAATGATCATATATGTGAATCATGCATATACAATTATGCATATAAACACATATATAATTTCATGTATGTTGTACAAGTTACTAGTATGTATATGTTAAGGCAAGCATGATAGTCATAGAATACTAGAATGTGTTATGCAAATAATGATCATGTATGTAAACCACGCAATACAATCATGCATATAAACACATTATGCAAGTGGGTACTAAATTGTAAGGATAGGAATTAAATAGGCTTAACACTTTTATAACAATTAGTTTAACAACATATTGATTTTCTAAATTCTAGTATGATTTCATAGTATAGAAAGTAGCAAATTTGTTAAATCTTAGACATGTATATATATATATATATATATATATATATATATATATATATATATATATATATATGTATATATTTAAACATGGATTAGCATAGAAAGAATTATAACCTAACATAATATCTCGTATGAAAGAAATATTTTAACAATTTAATGTAGAAACTTATTTATTTGAAATCTTCTTTTTAAAACATGATTATGAATACATACATATATATATATATATACACCTATGTTTTAATGGCAAGTGAAAAATGATTTAAAAATCATTGTATTATATATAAAGAACTTATATGAAAAATTCAAATGTATATCCAAACATGATGAATATTCATAAAGGTAGTATTTTTATAATTTAAAAGTAAAACATATAGTTTAACTTTACAACTTGTAGTTTAAGAATTAGAGATTATAAATAAAATGATAAATTCGATATATAAACATAGGGTAAAGTATAAAAAAATCATATTTTTATTTTTCTAGAATAATCATAGAGATTTTTGTATAGAGATATTATGTTTTTAAGTTTTAACAAATCAAGATTCTAAGTTAACCATAAACAATTAGAATTAGAAATAAAACATGAGAGGGAATGTGATTTTACTTGCCTTGATTGGTTAGAGAAGGTAAGCCTATCTTGAGGCTAGGGAACTTCTTCTTCTTTTCTTTTTCTTCTCTTTTCTTATTCTTTTTCTCTTTTTCTTCTCTTTTCTTATTCTTCTCTTTTCTTCTTCTCTTGAGTTGGAGTAAAAAAAAATAAAAAGGAGGTGAATGAAAAATGAAGGGGAGAAAACAAATGAAAGGGAAGAAAAAAATATAATAAATGAGAGATATGGGGGATTAGATGATGGTTGTCATGCTTGTCCAAAGGACAAGCATGGTAAAGTAAGGTATGGGTGTGAATAAAACAAAATAGGTATAGGACAAATGAATACTAATAATAGGTTATTAGAGTTGTTTAAAATTATAATTTCAAATTAAACTAACCCAAAAAAAGTCAAACTTCATCTTTACAAGTCAAAGAAGAAAGACTAGTAAAAATATGTGTAGGACTCATCGGTGATTAAAATAATATTATTTTAAGTGACTATCTTAAAAATTTCAAGAAAATCACAAAAATATAGAAAAATGAGTCAAACACAACACATTTATTTTGGAATTAATCTGATATCAAGAATGTAACTTATGATGAAATTAGGTTGTTACATCCTACCCTCCTTACAGAAAAATTTCGTCCTCGAAATTTAATTTAATTTTTTTTTTTTTTTTTTTTGGGAAACAAGAATAAATACAATAATAAGTTCATATATATGCATGTGCAAGCGGGAATGGATATTAATATTATGAATTGATATCTTACGTGATCACTCAAACAAGCGGGGATACTTCTTCCGGACATCATCCTCCCGTTCCCAGGTAGATTCTCTTGGCGAGTGACTATCCCATGACACGAGAACGAGGGGAATCGTGCGGTTCTTCAGAATTCTCTCCTTTCTATCAATGATGGCAATTGGTTCCTTCTCAAAAGTCAAATCTATTCCCAATTCCACATCGGAAAAATCTACAACACGGTTCTCATCTCCAATGCATTTTCTCAGTTGAGAAATATGAAATACATTGTGCACCGCATCCAACTCTGATGGCAAGTCAAGTCGATAAGCCAAGTTTCCAACTCTCTCGACAATAACAAAAGGACCAATATATCTAGGATTGAGCTTCCCTCTCCTACCAAATCTAACAACTCTCTTCATTGGTGAAATTTTGAGGAATACTCTATCTCCAACTTCGAACTCCAATGGCCTTCTGTGATGATCCGCCCATTTCTTTTGCCTATCCTGTGCAACCCTCAAATGTTCCCTGATGACCTTTACTTGGTCTATCGTCTGAGCGACTATCTCTGGTCCTAATATGCTGCGCTCTCCAACATCGTCCCAACACAAGGGCGATCTGCACTTCCTGCCATACAAAGCTTGAAATGGAGCCATCTTGATACTCGCATGATAACTGTTGTTGTAGGAGAACTCTACCATATACAAATGATCCTCCCATGAACCTCCAAAATCTAGCACGCAAGCCCTTAGCATGTCCTCTAAGGTCTGAATGGTCCGCTCAGATTGTCCATCTGTTTGAGGATGATATGCTGAAGAAAGATCTAAATGAGTCCCCAAACTCTTCATCAGACTGGTCCAATAGTGCGATCTGAACCTAGTATCACGATCTGAAACAATCCGCTCTGGAACTCCATGCAGTCTCACTATCTCTTGCATGAATCTCTTTGCCAACCTTTCTGTCGACTGGCCCATCCTAAAAGGAATAAAATGGGCTGATTTCGTCAAGCGGTCTACGATCACCCAAATTGCGTTATTACCTTTCGGACTTCTGGGAAGACCCGTCACAAAGTCCATGGCTATCTTCTCCCATTTCCACTCCGGAATAGGTAAGGGTTGAAGCAAACCGGCGGTCCTCTGATGCTCGGTCTTCACCTGCTGACAAATCAAACATTTTGATATTCCTTTTGGCCATGATAGCCACCAGAACATGCAGCATGGGGGTAAAAGGACTACCCTGTGTTTGGGATTTTTTAAAAACATCATCCCATTTTACTTCGGTTAGGAATAATTTGGCCAATTTGAGCCATGTTCAGTACACGTGCTATCAAATTTGACGATCGTCTCACTCTGTTTAAATTTCAGGGGTAACTGTGAGTAAAATTCGACAAGGATATAAGTGTTGCAATCCCATAATACAGGAGTAGTTATTATAATTAACCCTATTTTTTAGGGTAATATAAGCCTGTAAACTATTTGACACTCATGTGCATGGAGTCATGAACTAATACATAAGAGTTTGTGAACAATTTCAAACTCACAAATATGACATCATTTGTACCCCAATAATTAAATCAAAAATAAAACAAGAATAAAAAGCATTACCCAAGTTTATCTTTCCATTTCAAAGATCTATAGGACGGAAGTGAGCAATACTGTGATATAATCATTAAATCTGTCAAAAGCCCATTTGAGTTGGGGGCAAAGAGACCTAGCCAATTTGGCCAAGCATGATATTATCCGTCTTTACTAAGATGATGCTATGATGGTGACGAAGGATTACATATCAAGATCAATTTTATCTGATATAGCTTGTTAATTTGACAGAGGATGTGCTATTGGAAAATGAATAAATTATACACGCATGACTTAAAGCATTTAGTAGGTCTCCAAATTGATTGCTAAGTAAGATACTATTATACAACTTACTTGATGAAAAGGTAACCCAATATGACTATTATTATCATCAATGTTGCTTATGTACACTAGGGTTAACACATTCATGGGAGCCTATTGTCTTTATTCTCTTGCATGCGAAAGCGATTGGTAGCACCATTACTTTACACATGAGATTCTATATTTGATTAACACGGAAGATTCGAGATTCGACCATTCAAGATGAAGTTTGTCAAATATTTAAGATTTTTAGATTCATTTGCATGTACTATCATGGATAGCCGTTTTGTATTGAATGCTTATATTTGAAGAAAGTGTAATTTCACCTACTAAGCACTATTGATCCGTCTTGTACGTCCAATCTGGCTGAGATATGATGGTCTATATCTTGGTATGTCTGTGATAGTTGAAATTATTTTCATCATGCTCACTTTAATAACCTATGACTAATTACATATTTCATGCATTTAATAGTCGTTCTTATGTTTTTCCTTGGTTTTCGATGACTATTTGTTGGATTCGATGCTTTAATGGAGAGTTCATCTTGTACCGAAGTCTACTTAATGGCACTATTTTCTTACAAAACTATAGTTTTCCATAGTGCTTAAACTCACAGAGTGTTCTCTCTTTACTTTATTTTGACTTATAATTCAATAATTATCATGTTTTAACGGCCATTTTGGTGTTGTTTACCTCCCTCCGGTGGTATCTTTTGTTTATAATAAAAGAGGAAAAATTCATTGAATCACACATTAAGAAGAAAAATCATTGAGGGGAGAACTTGATTGAAAACTTGATTTGCTTGATTCACATTATAAGTTATGTTCCAGTTTGCATGCTTGAATTTAATATCATGAGTTATGATGTTCACATTACATTATTCTCAATGGCTTGGTCATATACCATTTTCAATGATTTAGTTTGTTATAGTCAAAAAGGGAAAATTATGGGACACATGTCCATAAATGATCCTATTTGATAAATAAGACCCTTTATTTGTAGTATGATATGATTGGTAGAATATGTATAGGTTAGCTAGCTATGTAATTATATCAAGAAATAAGACCGACACAACTGATACGACCGATATTGATGCGTGGATGGTGATACGACTTCAAGTTCGAATCTAAAGGACCTACATCTTGAAACAAGCTATGAGGTCAATTTCAAAGTTATAGAGCTTGAAATCATCTTCATAACAATACCGGTATAGCTAAAATGGAGCTTGGATCTAGAAAATATCATTATTTTAATCTAAGAAGGAGCACTGCTTGATGGTGGAAAAAATCCAGGCCCACTGGTGATACTAGTGATTGACCCACGGTGATCCATCTAGTGGCTCCTATGACTACAGTCATCCCAAGTCTAGCCACCGATTTATCCAACAGTGGCATACTTGACTGTAACTAATCTGAGGTTACCCACCAGTAACCCCACTGGTAGCTCAGGTCAGCAGTCGAGGGTTTGGATATTTATTTGACAAATTAAGATTTTTTTTTTTTTGACTAAATTTATTTTAAATCAATCCAAATCATGCCAGGATCATTTGATGGCTATGGTTTGAGATTAATCAAGTTCAGATCAGATTAGAAGTGAATTATACTCGTAGAGGGATTTTAAGGAGAAAAAAAAAGAACTTTTAAAGAATTTTAAGAAGAGGGCTGAGCTTTCGGACTTTGAAAGAGTGATTTTTTTCTAGCATCCCCACACTTTTAAAGACGCTCTACAATAAATCTTGATTTTTGAGAACTACATTACAATTAGAGTACAACATCTTCAATTGTCTTCCACAAACAACAAACCACAGTTTTCTAAATCGATCATCGAGAGCTGTAAAATCATTCTGTTTTGCAGTTAACTATATTATCAGTCTCAAAACCGTTTCTTTATAATCTGTGTGATTAGTTTTACAACGTACTCAAGCCGGTGTGACTAAGATTACAACATAAGTGATTCAATTGTATGGCGTACCAAAGCTTGAGAAACACCAGTAGGATGTTAAACGTACACTCTGTGTTTGAAAAGTTAACAATAACGACTAATTGGGTAGACTAAAATCTATCCTGTATCTACCTACTAGTGGTGGAAACCCTCTGATCGAGAAGAAGAATGTATGTAGAAAATTTTCTAAAGCACTATATAAATCTTGTGTTTTCTGTTGTGTGCTTTTGATTATTATAGTTGTATTTTATTTCCTTGAATAATAACTCTGTTATTTATTCTCTATGTTTCATTTGGTCAGTGGTTTTTTGATCCCTGCACTGAACAACAGCGTGTGAAACTGCATATCATATAACCTTCAGCCAAAAATTAAGTGAGTCGCCTTCAGGTATATACTGCCAGCCCCTGTTCCCTGCATTGGAGACTTGGGACAGCGCAAAGGCACCCAACATGAAATTTCTGAGCCCCAAGACAAACCCGATCAACTGCAAACAAGTCAAGTTCAAACTCGACATGTTCCGGTTGGTCTGGAGGACGACCTCCATGATTGTTTGTTGTCACAGTTTTGGTCGTCCCTTCCCTTTCTGCAACGTCACGGTCCAGCTCTTGGGTACAATCGGATTCCAGCCATTCTCCAGTTTCTGGAGACAAAAGATCCGCTGTAGATTTTACAGGTTTTGCAGCCTACTCATACTCCCATGTAGTTCATGACAATATGAGACAGCACAAACACTATGCTTGAGTGCTGAAATATTGCCCAAGTTTAGCAACATTAAAGCGACAACTTATACTTACCTACTAGCATAACAGTCGTCGTCCTGGAGGATCGAACTCTAATGCATGAACAAAACTAACAATAGTTTCGATGCCAAATTAATATTAAGAGGGAAGGGTGACGCCAAGGATGAAGCAGAAATATATGAGGTACCATCATAAACTGAACTGAATGAAGGTATGCATGTCCGATGATCATTCCAGTGGAAGCTAGTAATGGTGGTAATGTCACAGAAGTAGAGAGAAGAATGGGCCAGTCAAGAGCCACTTCTTGGCCTGTCCTATTCAAAATTTTGAATTAGAAATAAAATATTCCTAATTTTCTAATTCAAAATTTTAAATAGAACGCGACCACGAATTCACCCATGGAACTGCCCACTCTCATCCCTACGCAAAAGAGAGGGAACATGAGAAAGTGTGCATTTATGTCAAACAAGGTGGCAAACACTATACAGCATATGTATCTAGTGTGATATGTATGTCAATACAAGGGATAGTCATCAGTAGAAGCAGCAAAAAATATGAGAAGTTTCCAACGAAAATGCTGAAGAGTCTAAGCAAACAAAGAAGAAGAAGAAGAAGAAGAAGAAAAAGAAGAAGAAATAAACAGCTGGAACTGGGCGAATTAGTCATGTTCGTCAGTAGTTATTATGCTTTTAAATTCAAGTATGGATAAGAGGCATGGTTCTGCTAAAAAGAATGGTAGCATGCACATAAGCAAAATTTGTTGATTAATTGTGTTTAGTCCCACATCGATTGTGGGACTAAAGAGCTAAGAGAGGAGAGGCTATAAAATGGCCTCTCCCCCTCACAACTAAAATCATCCCAAAATCTTCTCTCCCTTGTAAATTATTACTTTTGTGTAGTAATAAAATTCTTCTGTCTTATCCGTGGTTTTTACCCAAGAAGGGATTTTCCACGTAAATCTTTGTGTCTCCATTTCTCTGGTCATTTGCTATTTTCCCACTCGTTTTTCCAAAACAGTGGTATCAGAGCAAGGTCAGTAAGGTCGTGGTACTTTTAGTATGCTCTGTGGCTGTAAGTGGATCCTCCATATTTGTAGTTGTCACCCTCCACATCAGAAAATAAGTATTTGCTTCTTTGTGGGACCAACTCGGTATACTTGCGGGGTCCACCCACTTGTTCTTGTTCTTGTGTGAGTAAGGTCAATAAAGTCGTGGTACTTATCGTATGCTCTGTGGCTATAAGTGGATCCTCCACATTAGTGGTTGCCACCCTCCACATCAGAAAATAAGTATTTGCTTTTTTGTGGAACCTACTCGGTACACTTGCGGAGTCCACCCACTTGTTCTTGTTCTTGTGGGGCCCACTTTCTTCCGCTTGTTCTCCCACTTGTTCTTGTGAGGCCCAATTTCTCGTGAATAGTGTTCATGTAGGGCCCACTTTTCGTGAATAGTGTTCTGGTAGGGCCCACTTTTCGTGAATAGTGTTCTTGTGGGGCCCACTTTCGTTGATAGTGTTCTGGTAGGGCCCACTTTTCATGAATAGTGTTCTGGTAGGGCCCACTTTTCGTGAATAGTGTTCTTGTGGGGCCTACTTTCGTGAATAGTGTTCTTGTGGGGCCCACTTTCATCCACATGTTTTGAATAGTGAGAGTTGTGTTGGAGTTGGAATATAGCAATGACAGGCAAATTTGAGATTGAAAAAAAAAAAAGGGAAGAAGACAGAAAAGAAGATTTGGGATCATCTCATCAAACTGTACGAGCTAAAATCTCTCCACAACAAAATTTTTCTTAAGAGGAAGTTGTACACCATTCGGATGTCAGAATCCACTGCAGTGACGGAACACATAAACACCCTCAACACTTTATTTTCACAACTCAAGAATTTGGGTTATGATATAAAAATAGGTGAACGTGCTGAAATTCTACTCCAGAGTCTACCGAATTCATATGATTAACTCATCATCAACAAAACAAGTAACTTGGCTGAAAATCGCTTCGACTTCAATGATATTGCAGCTGCAGTCCTAGATGAAGAGAAGCGGCGCAAAAACAAAGAAGAAAGGCAAGCAACTTCACACCAAGCAGGAGCATTGTCGGTGATGAGAGGAAGATCAATGGAGCCTGGCCCCAGTGGGAGTCAAAGTCACGGTAGATCACGGAGTAAGAAGAATGTCAAATGCTATAATTGTGGCAAGACGAGTCACTACAGAAGAGATTGTTGGAATTTGAAACAAAATTCCGGTCCTCAAGGAAATGTGGCAAACAGCTCAAATGATGGAAATGCCCTAGTATGTGAGGCAGCAACATCACATGAAGGCAGAAAAAAGGATGTATGGTTGTTTGATTCTGGAGCAACATGACTTCTCACAGAGAATGGTTTCATCACTATGAACCAGTCTCTGAGGGGATGATTTACAGCTGTAATGATCATGCCTTAAAGATTGTTGGAAGAAGATCCATCAAATTGAAGATATTTGACGGGACAGTTCGCACCATCCAAGAAGTGCGACATGTGTAAAGAATAAAGAACTTGCTGTCTTTAGGGCAGCTTGACGACCTCGGGTGCAAGACGGAAGGTGAGAAGGAGATCATGAAGATTGTGCCAGGCGCGCTTGTGATTATGAAAGGAGAAAAGCTAGCTGCAAACTGATGTATGGCAGGCACCAGGTATGTCTCTTGGAGGAGCAAAATATTTTGTCACATTTATTGATGACTATTCCAGGAGATGTTGGTTGTATCCAATCAGAAGTAAGGTAGATGTGCTTCCAACCTTCAAGATTTTCAAGGCGCAGGTGGAACTTGAGACTAGTAAAAGGATCAAATGTCTCAGGTCAGATAATGGAGGAGAATACACTGGTAATGATTTTGATAAATTCTACAAGTAAGAAGGCATCAAAAGACAGTTCACGACTGCGTACACCCCTCAACAGAATGGAGTGGCAGAGCGGATAAATAGAACGTTGCTTACAAGAGCAATGTTGGGAGCAGCAGGCTTAGAAAAAAATCTTTCTGGGCTGAAGCAGTCAACACCGCCTGTTATGTGATCAATCGGACTCCATCAACAGCAATTGAGTTGAAAACGCCGATAGAAATGTGGACAGGTAAACCAGTCGATTACTCTAATCTTCATGTTTTCGGAAGTTCTGTATATGTGATGTATAATTCCCAAGAAACTACTAAGTTGGATCCAAAATCCAGAAAGTGTATTTTCTTAGGGTATGCTGATGGTGTAAAGGGGTATCGTTTATGGGATCCCACTACCCACAAAGTTGTTATCAGTAGAGATGTCATCTTTACAGAAAAGAAGATCCAAGATGATAGCACTTCAAAAGCAGAGACTGCAGTGATACAGTTGAAAGATAATTCCTCTGAAGCAGTTACAGAGAACCAGATTCCAGAACCTATTGATTCTGGTTTGCAAGAGATCAGACGATCAAGCCGAAGAAGAAAAGCTCCAGTTTGGCATTCTGACTATGATGTGGATAGCAATGTTACATACTGCCTTCTAACTGAAGATGGAGAGCCATCAACTTTCCAAGAAGCAACGATCAGTTCGGATGCATATCAGTGGATGGCAGCAATGCAAGAGGAGATCGAAGCTCTTCATAAAAATGAGACTTGGGATCTTGTGCAACTACCACCAGGAAGAAAACCCATTGGCAACAAATGGGTATACAAAATTAAAAGGAACAGTGATGATCAACTGGAGCATTATCGTGCAAGATTGGTGGTCAAAGGCTACGCTCAGAAGGAAGGTATTGACTTTAATGATATATTTTCTCCTATGGTTAAACTTTCTACAGTTCGAGTAGTTCTGGCTATATGTGCTATCTCTGATTTACATCTAGAGCAATTAGATGTAAAGACAGCATTTCTTCATGGTGATTTTGAAGAAGAAATTTATATGCTCCAACCAGAAGGTTTTGAAGAAAAGGAAAATAAGAACTTGGTTTGCAGGTTGAACAAATCTCTATACAGATTAAAGCAGGCGCCAAGATATTGGTATAAGAGATTTGATACTTTCATCATGAGGCTAGAATACAATAGACTCTATGCAGACTCTTGTGCATATTTCAAGAGGTTTGATGATAACGACTTTGTTATATTGCTATTGTATGTAGATGACATGTTAGTTGCAGGCCCTAACAAAAATCGGATTCAAGAATTAAAGGCTCAGTTGGCTAGGGAGTTTGAGATGAAGGACTTGGGACCAGCAAACAAGATTCTAGGGATGCAAATTCACCGAGACAGAAGTAATAGGAAGATTTTGCTTACTCAGAAAAACTATTTGAAGAAAATTCTTCGAAGGTTCAATATGCAGGATTGTAAGTCAATTTCTACCCCTCTTCCTGTTAATTTCAAGTTATCCTCAAGTATATGTCCTAGCAATGAAGAAGAGAGGATGGAGATGTCTCGAGTACCGTATGCATCAGCAGTGAGTAGTTTAATATTTGCTATGATCTGTACAAGACCAGACATTGCACATGCAGTGGGAGTGGTTAGTCGATACATGGCAAATCCTGGTAAAGAGCATTGGAATACGGTAAAGAGGATTCTACGATATGTTAAAGGAACATCTGATGTTGCATTATGTTATAGAGGATCAGATGTAATTGTTCGTGGATATGCTGACTCTGATTATGCAGGTGATCTTAACAAAAGTAAATCCACTACTGGATATGTGTTCATTCTTGCAGGTGGGGCTGTAAGCTGGGTTTCAAAATTGCAGTCTGTTGTTGCAAGCTCAACTACAAAAGCAGAATATGTAGCAGCTACGCAAGCCAGTAAAGAGGCGATATGGTTGAAGTTGGCGATGGAGGAGCTCGGGCACAAACAAGAGAAAATTTCTTTGTTTTGTGACAGTCAGAGCGCTTTGCATCTTGCAAAGAATCCAGCCTTTCATTCAAGAACCAAGCATATCCGAGTTCAGTATCACTTTGTTCGTGAGAAAGTGGAAGAAGGAACAGTGGATGTACAGAAAATACACACTAAAGATAACCTAGCAGATTTTTTGACAAAAGGAGTCAACACGGACAAGTTTATTTGCTGTCGATCCTCTTGTGGCCTAACAGAGACGTAAGCAACATAATGACAAGGCAGAAAGGATGGTGTGAAGATTAATTGAAACTCAATTAAATCTTCAAGTGGGAGAATGTTGATTAATTGTGTTTAGTCCCACATCGATTGTGGGACTAAAGAGCTAAGGGAGGAGAGGCTATAAAATGGCCTCTCCCCCTCACAACTAAAACCATCCCAAAATCTTCTCTCCCTTGTAAATTATTACTTTTGTGTATTCTTCTGTCTTGTCCGTGGTTTTTACCCAAGAAGGGGTTTTCCACGTAAATCTTTGTGTCTCCATTTCTCTGGTCATTTGGTATTTTCCCACTCGTTTTGTCATAACAAAATTGATGAACACAATTCTGGATAACAAGAGTTTTCACTAGTTCCCAAGTTTCTTCTAACATGAAAATGAAAATTACTACAAAGAGAAAAAGGAAATTAGCTTACACAATGATCTTGCATGATTTATACAAGGAAAACACAGGTAATCTCTATGAAAGAATACTAAATCCAGAGTAAAGATAAGGCAATAGTAGCTGGCTTTTCCGATGCCAGTGCAGGCATAAATACCTTCAAGATACAAAAGAAAATCATCGATTCCTAAAAAGACATCCAATATCACACAAAGTAATCTTCAGCAGTGGAGAGTTTAATACTTGGATACAACTACTAACAAATGTAATGTAACAATAAGACTTGCTAAAATCTAATTTAAACCAAGTTAAATCAAATATTTTCTGAGGCCAACAGCAAGCAGTAAGAACCTGATTTTGCTTATAAACAATTTTTCCAACTTTCAAGAGAAAATTTGAGTTGGAAAGAAAGAAATGAATGATATCAAACTAGATTCAGTACTGAATGGTCTCGCAAACAATAAAAAATAGAATAAGGAAGAAGCAATGTATAATAATGAAGCTTCCTCATGAATTTGACCCTAGCATGAAAATTGGATAGAAGCGACTTGTGTATTCTATTTGGTTATCACTTACAAGAGTAATTAATTTATGCATGCATAAATATAATAATAGATGCTAAGATTTATCAATCACACAAATGAAAAAATTGTACAACACAGAAGTGGGAGAAGAATGGTAAGGTCTGTAAAGGGATAAAGAAGGAAACCATAGGGGAAAAAAAAAAAAAGAGGAAAACAAGAAAAAATGGGGGAGCAGATGGATTTAGATTCAACCCTATACATCATGACCTCACTAGAAACTGAGAAATAGTAGAACTCCTAAATTCATTAAAAAAGTTAAAATTAAATTCTTCGAGAGTTCATAAACATCAGTACAAGAATATATAGATATGTGACTTAAACTAGGAAGCTAACAACAGAGCTTTATGGAGGGAACTTTACAACAATGATAAAATGCTTTAGATGAAATAATATCATCCGATTGATCTAATAAGTAAATAGTAAAGAGATCTATGCATATCTGCAGTAGACAACTATCACACAGATGTCAATGCATTCTTTCATTGAAGTAACACAGATATCTGCACTAGACTACCACAACACAAATTTCATGCATTCACTCATCGAAGTTAACATTAATGGCATTAGAAGGATGTCCAATGATTTCTTGTGATGCAGATCAACTTGCATGTGCAAATTTTCAGCAGTGGTAGAAGCAAACTGCAATTTTGGACTTACAATCTCCAATATTTTTATAAGGAAATAAGACAACCGTTTCCAATCACCAATCTTGCCAATTGCCCATTAGATGAATTCCACCTTCCTTGTGTAAGTGATGGTATCTTTTACCACATCACACCCCAATAAACTTCTGAAGTATTGCACATCTGAAGTATTGCACAGAGTGGTTGAATAACAATTGTAACAACGTAATTTCAACATAACTTACATTCTTGATATCAGATTAATCCCAAAGTGAATGCGTTGCGTTTGTCTCATTTTTCTATATTTTTTGTGATTTTCTTGAAATTTTTAAGATAGTCATTTAAAATAATATTATTTTAATTACCGGTAGGCCCTACACATTTTTGACTAGTCTCTCTTCTTTTGACCTGTAAAAATTTAATTTGACTTTATTTTGGTTAGTTTAAATAGAATTTATGACCTTAAACAACTCTAATAACTTATTATTACTAATCATTTGTCCTATACCTATTTTGTCTTTATTCACCCATAACTTACCTTCACCATACTTGTCCTTTGGCTAAGCATGACAAGCCTTCCTCTTACCCCCCTATCTCTTCTTTTCTATTATATTTTTTTCTTCTTTTCCTTTCATTTATTCTCCTCATCATTTATTCTCTCTACTTCATTTTTCATTCCTCTCTTCCTTTTTTTTTTACTCCAATTCTCAAGAAGAAGAATAAGAAAAGAGAAAAAGAAAAAGAGAAGAAATTTTTTAGCCTTAAGATAGGCTTACATTTCCTAACTCATCAAAACAAGTAGAATCACATCCACTCTTATATTTTATTTTGTAACTAAATTCTTTTATAACCAATTTAGAATCTTTATTTGTTTAAATTTAGAAAGATGATATCTTTATACAAAATTCTTTATAATTATTTTAAATATAAAAATATGATTATTACACTCTACTCTATATTTATGTATAAAATTTATGATTTTATTTATGGTCTCCTATGCTTAAATTATAAGTTACAAACTTAAACTATATGTTTTTTTGAAATTACAAAGAAGCTATCTTTATGAATGTTCATCATATTTGGATATACATTTGAAATTTCCCATATAAGTTCTTCATGTATAATGCAATGATTTTAAATCACTTTCCACTTGCCATTAGAACATAGATATATATATATATATATATATATATATATATATATATATATATATATATATATATATATTCATAATCATGTTTTAAAGAGAAGGTTTCAAATAAGTTTCTACATTAAATTGTTAAAATATTTCTTTTATACGAGATATTATGTTAGGTTATAATTCTTTTTATACTAATCCATGTTTACTTGAAAAATATATACATTAGTAAGATTTAATAAATTTGTTACTTTCCATACTATAAAATCATGCTAGAATTTAGAAAATCAATATGTTGCTAAAGTAATCATTATAATAGTGTTAAGCCTATTTAATTTCCATCTTTACAGTTAGTACTCACTTACCTAATATGTATTTATATTCATAATTGTATATACATGATTCGCATACATGATTATCCTAGGTATTTTTACATTCTAATATTCACTTACATACATGTTTATATGTATACTTGTATTTATATGTGGTTTACATACATGATCATTTCCATAACATTCATTCTATGCTCTATCATACTTGCCTTGACATATATATACTAGTTGCTTATCAAGATACTTGAAAATATGCCTGATTTTCCTCATTAGTACATATACATGTTTTGATAATGTCATTGATCCTGACTTACCTGTTAACTTGATTTTGATATGGATCACGTCTTACTTATTACTAAACATGTGTATATAGAAATATTGACATGATTGGTTCATCATATTCGAGATTGATTTTCATGTAATATAACTTGAAATCTTGGATTATGAGAGAACTAAAGAGTGGACAAATATTTTATCGTGATAGGTTTAGGATAGATTGCGTAACCGAAATAGGGGCCCATCCGCGAGAGCGTCCGGATGGTACTGAGCCATCATCTCTTATTTAGTCCATATTGATGGGACGACCGATTACTCAATATCGGTATTTGCTTGAGTGCTTAGCGGCATAGCTGGTTCAGCACCAACATCTTGGCCGGGTCCCGGGTATACACTGATACTTTCACGATACGAGTCTATTTTTTCACTATTTAGTTCAAAATATAAACTAAAATAAGATATTAACTTAGACTTGATATGCATGTATATCCCTATTTGATATTGTTACTTGATTGTTTAATACTTTCCACATATGTGCATACTTTCGTATCTACACTCATATCTTACCTACTTGTTTATATTACACACTCCCTACTTTTTATTGTTTTACTTATCGCATTTGCTCTGAGCTCCCCCACACGCTCAGGTACTGAAAATGTGAGCGAGAATCCGTCATTGCACGACCCGTACTTTCTGGAGCACACCAAGCAGCAGCAGCTTTCTAGGCCTCCGCTTTTGTACTTTTGGTTTGGTATACATATCACCCATTTGGGACTTTATTTTTAACTTTTGTATCAGTATTGTATTTATTGTTTCTTATCTTAAACATGTATATCTTCTCTTTTATATGGCAGTAGACTAACTTCCAATATCTTGTAGATGACTAGTATTTAGTTCCATTCATTTATACTTTTATATATTTATAGGTCTCGCGCATGTCGACTTACACGTGTCCGTCGGTAACGCACTCCGTTTCCGTATTCCTCTTAGAAATGGGGCGTTACAACAATCCATTCTTATGACTCCCTAGGCTTCTTATAATCGATTTAAAATCCCATCAATAAAGTTTTCCTTAAGTGAGTTGGACGCTATTCTAGTGACTCAAAGTTAACAACAATTATCTATGATACACTTACGTTTACTTTAACAAAGCTCCCTTAAAAGGGTAAACAATTCTCAAACCGCTTAACAGAAATATTAAGAAGTGCTCTGGTTTGGCTTTTGCCATTGGATTGCAATTAGATTGTATCAAAGATTTACATTGAGTCTATTCTTATTTGTCACAGTGATGGATGAGCTTACTAAAACTATTTAGAATGAGATACCTTACTGTATATTATTTGTTGATTATGTTGTCTTAGTTGATAAGAAGAGAGCATGGGTAAATTAAATGGCAAGTTGAAATTATGAAAGCAAACATTAGAATCTCGAAATTTTAGATTGAGTAGATCCAAAATAGAATATATAAAGCACAAATTTAGAAAAAGGACCTAAAATTATAGCGTTGTGACATTGACATTGAACGAGTAAGGGATACAAATGAATAATAAATTTAGGTACTTAGGTTGTATTATTTAAAATATAAAATGATGGAGAGATCAATAGTGATGTCAACCATAGGATTTAAACTAGCTGGCTGAAATGGAGGAGTGCAATGGGAGGTTTATGCCATCGTAACATTTGATTAAGATTGAAAGAAAAATTGTACAGGATTGCTATTAGGTCAACTTTGTTATATGTATGAAATGTTGGTTTATAAAAAGATGTCATTCACAAAAGATGAATATAGCAAAGATATGCATGGTTAGTTGGATGTATGGTAATACTAAGAGAGATAAAATGATAAATGGGGATATTCTTGCTAAAATATATGTAGCCCCCATAGAAGAAAAGATTTGAGAAAATCCCCTATGATGGTTTGGTGTGTGCAACATAGACCTATTGATGTACCAGTTCGACGAGTAGAGTTTATCATCGTAGGACAAGTTAAAAGACCGACGGGACGAGCAAAGAAAATATGGATGATGATGATACGAAAATAAAGATTTAAATGAAGGCATTGCTCGATAGGAATGAGTGGAGAAGGATCATCCATGTGATCGATCTAGAGTAATTCTCTTTTGGTTCATGTAACTTACCCCCAAGTATTTGGGATACAACAACTCAGCCTTTTATCCCAAGTATTTGGGGTAGGCTATATGAACCAAAAAAAGAATCACGCCGGATCGATCACTTTGATATTCCTACTCCATTCATTTCTATCAAGTAATATCTCCTTATTTAAACCTCTAGAATCCATATCTTTGCGTATCACCTCCATCCATATTTTTTTCGGTCTTCCCTTCGTTCTTTTAACTTGTCCTACATTGATAAACTCCCCTCTTCGAACTGGTGCACTTGTAGGTCTACGTTGCACATAACCAAACCATCGTAAGAGATTTTCTCGCATCTTCTCATCGATGAGAGCTATACCTAACTTAACACGAATATCTTCATTTCTCACTCTATCTCTCCTAGTGTTGCCGCACATCCAACGGAGCATGCGCATCTCTGCTACACTTATCTTCTGTGAATGACGTTTCTTTATAGCCCAACATTCCGTGCCATATAATAAAGTTAGCCTAATAGCAGTCCTATAAAATTTTCCTTTCAATCTTAACGGAATGTTACGGTCGCATAAAACTCCCGTTGCCCTCCTCCATTTCAACCAGCCAGTTTGTATCCTATGGTTAACATCATTATCGATCTCTCCATCATTCTGAATAATAGAACCCAAATATCTAAACTGACTGCTCATTTGTATCTCTTGCCTATCTAGTTTTACAGCATTATAGTTTATGGTCCGTCGTTTACTAAATTTACACTCTATATACTCTGTTTTATACCTACTCAATCTAAAACCTCTAAATTCTAATATATGCCTCCATAACTCTAACTTAGCATTTACCCATTCTCTTGTCTCATCAACTAACACAATATCATCAGCAAATAGTATACACCAAGATATCTCATCCTGAATAGATTTAGTAAGCTCATCCATCATTATAGTAAATAAGAATGGGCTCAATGCAGATCCTTGATATAATCCAATTGTGATAGAGAAATCACTAGTTAAACCACCACATGTTCTGACATTGGCCACTACTCCATCATACATGTCCTTAATTATATCGATATACTTGATAGGAACTCTTTTTTTCATCAGTGTCTACCAAAGTATCTCTCGTAGAACTTTATCATAGACTTTCTCTAAGTCAATAAATACCATATGCAAATCTCTATTTCTCTTTCGGAATCGCTATATAAGTTGACGAAGTAAAAGTTTTTGTCGTCGATCGCTCCGGCATAAATCCAAACTGATTCTCCGATATTTTAACAGTTTGTCGCAATCTATATTCAATTACCCTTTCCCAAAGCTTCATAGTGTGACACATGAGTTTTATTCCCCGATAGTTAAAACAACTCTGAATATCGCCCTTATTCTTATACAGAGGTATTAGGGTACTCTTCCTCTATTCATTTGGCATTTTCTTATTTTGCCAAATCTTGTTAAAAAGATCTGTTAGCCACCTCACACTAATCCCTCCTAGGTATCTCCATACCTCTATAGGAATCTCATCTGGACCCACAGTTTTTCTTGATTTCATCCTCTTTAAAACCTCTTTTATTTCAAACTCTTTGATTATGCGCATAAAACTACGATTTATATCATCACATTGAATAATAAGATCTCCCAAATCTTGAGTAAAACTACCATTATATAATCTATCAAAATAATTTTTCCATTTTTCTTTAATCTCTTCGTCTCGAACTAGAACTGTCTGATCCTCATCTTTAATACACTTTACAGTATATAAGTTTTTAAACTTTCTCTCTCTTATTCAAGCAATTCTATATATATCCTTTTCTGCCTCTTTATTATCTAGCTTCTCGTACACTTGTTTATATAATTTAATTTTTGCACCCCGAACAACTTTCTTAGCCTCCTTCTTTACTAGTTTATACTTCTCAAAACTTATTCCATTATTATTATTATTCTTTTTCAAATCTCTATAAAGGTCTCGCTTGATTTTAATAATATTTTTTACCTCTTCATTCCACCATGATGTATCCTTACATGGTAGAACACCGCCCCTCGACTCGCCGAATATATCTTTAACTATCTTTTTAATGCAGCTAGCCATTTTGTTTCATGTTATATTAGGATCATCATGGTCCCTCCAATCTGCTTCTTGTACTACTCTATCTACAAAAACTTTTTTATTGCCTTCTAATCGCCACCACTTAATCTTAGGATCTAATTTACACTTAATTTTTCTAAGTTTCTGTCTAATCTGAATATCTAAAACTAAGAGTTCATATTGGGTAACTACACTCTCACCTGGCACTACCTTACATCGATACAACTAGCTCTATCTATCCTCCTAGTTAAAAAGAAATCTATTTGGCTTGCATTCGATCCATTTTTAAAAGTAACTAAGTGAGAAACTCTCTTTTTAAACAAAGTATTCGCTAAAATTAAATCATAAGACAAAGCAAAAATCTAGAATTGAGTTATCTACTTCATTTCTTTCTCCAAAACCAAATCCTCCATGTATACTATCAAACCCATTACGACTGGTTCTTACATGCCCATTGAGATCACAACCAATAAATAGTTTTTCTCTCACGGGTATTCCTTATACTATCTCATCTAGATCCTCCCAAAATTAATATTTACTGGATTCATCAAGTTCTACTTGTGGTGCATAGGCGCTAATGATATTAAAAATCTCTCCATCTAAAATAAGTTTAACTAATAAAATTCTATCACCTTTCCTCCTAACCTCCACTACATCCCCAAGTAATTACTTATCTATGATCACACCTACCTCATTACGTTTCTATCTCTACCCGTATACCAAAGTTTATAACCCCAAAGCTTTATGACTTTAGCTTTCTCACCTACCCACTTAGTCTTCTGCACGCACAAAATATTAACCATCTTTCTAATCATAGTATCAACTAACTCTGCTAATGTACCTGTAAGAGAACCTATATTCTATGATGCCAACCGAAATTTATATTTATGAGCTAATTTCTTTACCCCTACCCACTTATTAAGATGTGGGAACCCTCTTATATTTGACACCACATCCGGGCGCCGCTGTAGCGCGTCGCTTCTGGACGACGACCCCCAAGTATTTGGGATAAAAGGCTTAATTGTTGTTGCTCTAGTTCAGCTTTATTGACAGAAATAATGTTTCCATTTAGTAATGGAATCTTTAAGAACTACATAAACAGCAGATAACATTCCAGACTTCAACAGTAAACATTATAATGATCATGCTATATTGAGAAATGTTGAGTAAATGAGAAGAAATAGACTTCATATTAATGAAGGATTTAAGACTTTAATCTTTGGCTTCATTAAATTATATCATTTATTCTCATGCTTAATAAAAAAATATTATAGCTCAAGTTTCAAACATTTCAAGATTTCCTCTCAAAGCCTACTGCACAGGAAATAGGCACATCAATGTTGCACTTATATATATATTGACCATTTTACAACATACTGTTGGAAAATTGGCTGAAACATGTCTCTAATAGGATTTTGGGGATGCCATTAGAGTTACTGAGTACAGTAATATTTTAACAAGGTAGGAATCTGAGAAAGTCCATGGATCATCTAGCATAAAATTCCTTCCCATTAGGATGAGGAGAAGAATCTTCATCAACAATAAATGTTTTAACGAACTCCTCCACTAGGAGAAGGTCATGCCAAATTGGTGGATTCAAGTTACTCTTCATCGAGAGTGATAAATTTTGCCAAAACAGTTAAAAGTAGGCTTGAACCACAATCACATTTCACCTATGTTATAGTGTGTGTCTTGCTTTTATCAAAAATGAGAATAGGTTCTTAAAGGGAATGGAAGAGAAGATAGTATCTCAAGCAAGACAATGCTAAAGAATTAAGAACCCATGGATATGAAGTAGAGAGACCCCCTTAAATTTTCCAAGGAGGCAGTGGGAAACAATGGAGAAGGTGCAGCTCGCTTTTCAAATAAGCCAGGTACAAGGGTATCTAATTATCCACTGAGTACTTAGCAACAGACCAGCCAGCTCTGGAAGCAGTACGTATGTAGTGCAGATGGACCTGAGAGGACTTAGAAAATCGTACTGCTACTTCAAAACCTAAACCACTCTACATCCTGACAGTCAAGTTGAAAACAAGCAAAAAAGCAGTGAAAAAAGAGAAATTTGAGAAGTGTAATTGGCTAATTGCCAACTGGTAGCAACAGAAGAATGTCAATGCCATCACAATGTCAATGCCATCACAATAACATAAGGTCTGAAATGCAACCTAAAATTTTCTCGTATGACATTTTATAGTTCATAGAGAATCAAACTCTTCCTTCAAAACCTTTAGGTAGTTATGCAGTTAAAAGACGCTCTCCGTGCATATTGGTGACTAAGAAAGCTGGACTATCAATCTCAAAGCATCTACACTTAGCTTAAACATGGATGTCAAATAATTCTGTTAAAAAAAAAATGTCGAAAGAAAACTATATTATGGAAGTAACGGAACTCGCATTCGAGATTTAAATATTAAGCTGGCATCATTTCTAACCTCAGATACAACAGATATTTGCTGGACTCTATGTTCAGTAGTAAAAATAGGGATCGCCAGAGGGCACAACAGCCTATATTTTTTACCCAATACACCCCCAGATGACTGGACCAAACTTCAAACACAAAACTAATATATTGCATATTTTCGAGCCCTTTATGGTGTAGTCCCAATTAAGATGCAAGGCACTCCCTAGCCTAGGACTCCACTTCTCATTCCCTTCCTCATTTCTTTTTTCTCTCTTCTGTTTCGATCATCATAACCACTATATAGATGAGGCTGTCTTATGTTTCCAACTTCTTTTGGAAATATATAAGGTCCTCACATTGTGATGAAATGAAAATCTTTTCCTTACCTAACTCTTTCAACACTAATTTCAGTAATTTTGAGCCATTGGTATGGAAAATACCACAAACTCTTTTTTGCAATACATAAATTTGCAAGCCTTTAACCTTCTCCAAAATGGCCTTATGATAGAAATAAGCACAAAAATATGCAGCAGCGCTTGTACAACTTCAGTAATTAATGATGGTGCAGAAAGACTTTACAAAAAGGCTAACGTGACGTCCTAGGAGATGTTTGGATCTTCAGCCATATGCCGACTCAAAGGCTTCCACAGATGAAGAAGGGGGGAATTAGTCTCTCATATATGCCGAAGAATCAGAGCAAGCGGGTGCCAAACCAAAGAGCAAGCAAATTCTCGAAGATGGTGAATCCCTATGCATGTTGTTGTACCTAGTATTTAGTATTTTGTACCTACGGTCCTCTTTGTGACGAGGAAATCTTATATGTATGTTCCATTTCATTAAACACTTCTTAATGGAACATGGGGGGATATACCACCGTTTAAGCTCCAAAAAAGAAAAAAAAGGCTAATGTCCATCCCAAATTCATAAGCACATCTTTATGCAGACATCACAAGAGCAATTTCAATAGAAATGATATGAATTATACTAAAAAGGAAAATGGTCACCTACAATGTACAGAATCGATGACCGTGTGACATGCTCTTCTGTCTTGGACATTACATACATCAACTCCAACATAATCAAAAAAGAAAAGCAAATGCTCAACTGGTAAACATGTAAGACTAATGTAAATGCCAAGAAATACAGGAATTTTATTAGGGGAAACAATCGCAAGACTTAGCAACATAAATGTAGCTATAGACATAAAATTTGTACCTGCAATTTAAATTATTGTTAAATCCAAGTATTTCAATCAGTAAGTTCCAAGAGAAAAGGAATTACACATATCCTGGATCTCTCTCACAAGTCACAACACCCAGAGAACATATGAATACTAATAATAGAATACAGTAAATGCACGACTAACTGCAAGTATCAAGTATAAAAGACACCAGCTTTGGATTTATTGTATCCAATGGACGCATTACGAATTAACAATAAAGTACCCAAGTCCCAATCTCGAGCAATACCAACATTAGCAAATTCATCCACAAGACATTTGAAGCAAAAATAAAATTGTATCTAAACCGCGTGCTAATTCAACTTACCAAAAAATAGTTATGCATAAAGTGAACCCACAACGTAAATTACTAAGCCATGTTATTTCATGCCCTGACCAGGAAACCAATAAACTGAAGTTAAACATGCATTAGCAAGTAACAACAACAATCATCTCAATCTGATGACATGGGCAAACAACAAAAACATATGCAAATCTTTAGGAAAAATTTTCAACATTGAGAATATTGGGAGAAACAATAGAACAACCCCAACCCAACAATAAATATTCCCCATATCAACATCACAAAAACCCCCCAAACAAATTTCACCAAAATAACCAAACCAAAGAAAATGCAGATTCCAATTCAATGAATGGGGAAAAAAAACTCAACTTTTCATAAATAAACCTGCAAAAACAAGATCCACATTGCCAAGATTACATCTTTAACCCAAAAACAAAAACTATAATAGAAAAGTATGAAACCCTAGATTTCAATATAAAAAAAAGTATGAATCGTTAGAAGAGGACCGATTCCTTGCCTGGCTTGACCCTGAGTGCCATGTATTTACACCAATATGACGCGGCGGCGGCAACCCGCTACGTCTCGGTGGCGAGTCGCCGATTCGACCGGCAATACGGGGAATAGGACGCGAAGCCCTAGGCCGCCATTGGGTGTTGGGGGTGGGGGAGCTTCGGGGAGATTGGGGTTTTTTTTGGGGTGCAGTTTTGGTTTTAGTGAAGAGTTTTTATTGCATTTTGTTTTTGTTTTTACTTTTGTTTTTATTTTTGGTTGTCTTTCCCGCTTCTTCTGTAATGCTATTGGGGAGCAGAGCGAGGCGGCCTTAAAGAGTTGTTTTTATGTGAAGCTGCGAAGGGCAACTCAAAATGGGCACACGACTTATTGAGGGGAACTTCTAAAGGGGCACAAGTTTTTTCCTAATGAGCCCAGATTTCCTAGTGAGCCCAGTTTCATTTAAGTAAAAGGGAGAATTTCTTAGTGAGCACAGTTTATTCCCAAAATACCCTCATTTCCTCTCTCTTCTCTCCTCATTCATCTCCACACCGCCATCTCCTTCTTCTTCCTCTTCTCTCTTCCGCTCCCCCCCCCCCCCCCCAACTTCCTCTCATCTCCTCATCTCCCTCTTCTCTCCTCACTTCCTCTCCACATCACCTCAAAATCCTTTTCTTCGAGAGATCTACTGCAGCCATCTCCTCCAAACCCGCCGCCGCTGCCGTCGAAGCCTCCGCCGCCGAGCCACACCCCGCCGCCGAAGCCTCCTTCCAAACCCGGCGCCGAAGCCTTCGCTGCCTCATTTTCTTTTGATCTCAGATTTCTCGGCTCCACTGTAAGTCTCCTTTAATTTAATTTTAATTTTGTTTTATTTAGTTTATTCTTGTTTGGTCTGTGACTGCACTGAAAACTGAGAACTTTTTGTTTGGTCTGATAATATTTAAGAATCGGAAAATTCTAAACGAGTATATTTTTTTGTTAATTTTGATTTTTAATATTTAGATTATAATTATGAAGAAAATATAATATTGTAATCGTAGTTGTAAAATATGCGAAAATTTAGTTATTTTTCTAATTATAGATGTTAATATTAAAATTTATTAGTTAATTTAGAAGTTTAATGGTATTGTCCTAATAGTTGATTAAGTTATAAAGGACGGTTTCAGTGTCTTTAAATTTTAATATTACACTATCTTGTAGTTAAAAAAAAAAAATAGATAAAATATGATATTTGTAGCAAATTATACTTTGTTACTACTTTCTTACACATAGAAAATTTACTGTTTTGATAAAGCACTTGCGAATATTAAAACCGTGCTAATTGGTTGCACTCAGCCAAAAGAACCACCAGAAGAGCAAGCAGAGGAATAAAGACAAGATCAATCCACTCCTAATGCACCCGATACGACAATTATGTCTCGAACCAGAAGCAAACGTCAACCCCCAAGAAATACAAGGAGACAGTAATTAGATTATATTAGTTGTGTATTGATATGGATGATATTAGGAACTTCAAGTGGCCGGTGTAATTGTTTTTTGCAAATATTTTGAAGAATTTGTAGAATATATGGTTTTTGTTTGTAATGAACCCTACTGGTCGCTTTTTGTTCGATTAATATATACACTACGTTTGTGTTTGATTTTATTTCTTTAATTTGTATAAGATCTTGTTTGTTTTATACGTTGAGGACCTTGTTTATAATCTTCACTATTTCATTGTATCAGTTATTGTATCGTTGTTTCATTTTATCGGTATATCAATGTATCATTGTTTCATTGTATCGGTGTATCATTGTATCATTATATCGGTGTATCAGGAGTATCATTGTATTTGTGTATCTAGAGTATCACTGTATCGGTGTATCAGTGTATCGGTGAATTATTGTATCAGTGTATCATTGTGTCGGTATATCAAGGTGTTACTGTATCATTGTATTTTTTACTTCCTTCCCTATATTTCGATAATAATGTATAATTAGTTATTAATATAAGTCCTAAAAGTCACGTTAAATTGGGTAAATTAATGATATATCATTTTATTACATTAATAGAGTGAGTGAGGTAGTGGTGGAGATTTCAGATCGGTCAAGCCCCTGTCCGGACTGTCAGTCCGAACGGAGGGGCGCCGTTCGGACTGACAGTCCAAACAGATCTGGTCCGTTCGGACTGTAAGTCCGAACGGACCAGATCTGTTCGGACTTACAGTCCGAACGGGCTTAAAAAAAAAAATCGCGAGAGGGCTGGAGGAAGCGGGGGAGAGGGAAAAAGGGCAAGATGGGAAAAATATTTTGAGGGCAAAGTTGATATTTATGATAAAATTTAACTGGGCTCACTAGGAAAAATCGTGCCCCTTTAGAAGTTCCCCTTATTGAGCACCATATCCTATCTTTTAAAGAGGGGAAATTCTATTTGCAGTCTGCTATTTGCTCTTGACGCACGGTTTTAAAATTTATAAATAATTACAAGTTTGCCATTATTTTTTTGGATTAACTTACTCTTATAAATCCCAAACTAAAACTTATTAAAAATTAGAAGTACGACTCATCGTGTTCCTCATCGTGTTCCTTCTCTATTTTCTTTCTAAAACCCTAATTTACGTTTTTAACAAGATTCAAAGAATTTTAAATTCTTTGATTTTACCGTCACAAATGAAATTAGGATTTGGAGTATGAGTTCTCTTATGTAAATGGAAAATTTCAACATGCAACTGGTATCAGCGGACAAATCTAAGGTACGAATTGATTTTTTTTTTTTTTTAGTTTTTTATGTTTATTTTTTGAAATTTATCGTCAATTAATTTTGTTTTTTACGGAGATGTTGCGCGCTGGTCAGGTATTAATACCTGACCAGAACTTTTTTGGGTCGGGTATTAATACCTGACCAAGGTATTTCTATGTTTTAAACTAATATCCGACTAAACTAAACTTGTTAATTTTCATGAATATACACTAATAACAAAATTGTAAAAAATTATTTTATATGTTTAAATATGCACTAATTATATAGGTATGAAATGAAGGCGGCATGAAATGATTATTAATTTAAATTAATTTAAGGGTTGTGACAAAATAATATAGAGTAATGATTCATTTGTTCTCTTGACTAATGTAGATGGATGCAGCGATACAATGTACTCCCACTCACATTGGTTTCAGCGTGGAGAATATTTCGAATTTTACAACTTCTCGAGTACGTCTTCTTATGTTTTTTTTAAAAATTTATGTTTATTATTTTTGATTTCATCGTTTTTTAACGAGATGAACTGCTACAGATATTTTCAAACCGAGATGTGCTTTCAAAGTGGGTCCGAGATGAAGGAAGAAGACTGGATTTTGTTATTGTAACTGCAAAATCCGATAGTGGTGGTCGTAATCAGAGAGGGAGTATTTGGTTTGGATGTGAGCATGGTGGACAACCCAGATCTAAAAATATATCAGATATAGCTGATCGTAAGAGAAAAGGTGGATCAAAAAAATATGGGTGCCCATTCCTTTTGAAATGTGAGCAGATGACCATGAAGGGAGAGGAATGGACTATGAAATTGATGTGTGGTAGGCACACCACCCTGCTGCAGAGTACATGGAGGGTCATTTTTTTGCAGGGAGACTGTCAGAAATCGAGAAAACAGTGTCGAAGTGTCATGTGCGTCCGAAAGATATATTGACATCATTAAAACAGAAAGAACCTAAAAAAGCTTCAACAATGAAGACAATATACAATGCATGACAAAGATTGCGGGTAATTGAACAGGGTGGGAGATCACAGGTAAAACATTTGTTGTTTAAAATTACCGAATACAAATACATAGAGTGACATCGTAGTTGTGAGCATACTGAGTTCGTTACTGACCTATTTTGGGCTCATCCTGTTAGAGTAGACCTTCTTCGTGCATTCCCAGGCATTCTAATCATGGACTGTACATACAAAACAAATAGATACAATTACCCATTGTTGAAAATTGTGGGTGTTATATAGACTAATATGCCATTTTCAGTTGCATTTGCATTTTTGGAAAGAGAAAAAGAAACAAATTATGTATGGACAATGGACAAGCTACGTGGACTATTTCCCAACAATGTTGTACCAGGCGTAATTGTGACAGACAGAGAGTTGGCACTTCTTAATGCAATTAAATCGACCTTCCCTTCTAGTCGACATCTTCTTTGTAGATGGCACATAAACAAGAATGTCCTGGCAAACTGCAAAAAGTTTTTCGATCAATAACAAGAGTGAGAGAAAATTTATGCCAGTTGGAAGGTTGTTGTGCTATCCAACACACTTGATGAGTATAATGCACATTTGTGTGCTTTAAAAAATGACTTTCGAAGCTATCCGGATGCACTAGACTATGTTACGGCAATGTGGTTGGATCCATACAAGGAAAGATTCATTGCTTATTGAACGAACAACTGCTTGCATCGGGATAATGTGACAACTAATAGAGCTGAGAGTGCACATGCTCGGCTTAAATGACAACTTCGAACCAGCCAAGGCAACTTTGAGAATTATTGGACAAATATCCATTCTCTTATGGAACTCCAACATACAGAAATTAAGGCTTCATTTGAGAAAATCCTAACAATCGTTCATCGTGATTTTATAGTGCTTGAATTTAGAGAACTATGTGGTGTAATATCAATATATGCACTTAACTTGATTTACTGCCAATTGAAAAGAGCAATTTCTATAGGTGTAGATGCAGTTGCTTGTGGTTGCGTTATTCGACGCACTCACAACTTGCCATGTGCACATGAGATTTCGATGTATAAGAGAGACAATCGGCCAATATCGTTAGAGTCAGTAGACCCTCATTGGAGAAAGCTTGACATGCTGCAAGTTGTTGAAACACAAATTATTGATCCAATAAACTATCAAAAAGATGTTGATATATTCATCCATTCGTTATTGAAGGCAAACAATGAAATGAGGGCTCGTATGATGAAGAAGTTGAGAAAGATATCGAATCCAGTTAGTTCTTCCATCGCTGATCCAATAGTGAAGGTTTCTGCAAGAGCCCGACAGCTCCGAAAGATAGATAATTCCACACGCCACGATCCATGTGCATTCGAGTTAGTCATATCTGAGCGTGACAGTTGTTCTCCATCGGTTAGGAGCACACTAGTTCCTCGGAAAAGCACAATACGTAAGTTACCACCGAGGAGACGGCCTAATCAAAAGGTAGATATAATCTATTTTTTCTTTAGTATTTAAGTTGTTTTTAAGTCGTTTGAAACTTATAATATTTAATTACACTTTTTATTAAACATTGCAGCAACAAGACCATAGTTCCTTCACTGAACCCCCTCAGGGTCAGTTCCTTCACCAGTGCATGAACTGTCAGTTGTTTCTCTACATTATGAGCCACCATCAGAGCCAGAATCTTACCTATCCAAGTATTTGCCATTCCTTCCAGATTTCTTGATTCCATACATTACACATGTTGGTGATATTAAGGCTGATGGTAATTGCGGATTTCGAGTTATCGCAAAATGTCTTGGACTTGGTGAGGACCAGTGGAGTCAGATACGCAAAGACTTAATTAATGAGCTTCATAACCATCATACAGAATACATGAGCATTTTTGGGGACACCGGTCGTATTCAGGAGTTGACGAGAATATTAAATTACTTCCAAGATTTTCCCCGAGTCGATCACTGGATGACTATGCCGGACATGGGACATCTTATATCATCACGGTACGACGTGGTTCTATTCTTCATTTTTAAGGCACAGTGTCTTACTTTTCTACCACTCAGAACGTCCCCTCCTTTATCAGTTCTCCAAAGGAAAGAAATTGGAATTGCCTTTGTTGCCGAATGTCATTTTGTTCCGGTAAGAGTAGTTCTCGTTACTTGCAATATTTATACGGCTCTATATATTTATACTAATTTATTTTTCATTGATTTAGGTATATTTTTCTCCACTTCATCTCGTCCCCAACGTTGTACTTAATTGGCAGCGTCATCACCATCATGAAGCAAATGGATGGGAAACACCGTATTTGGAGCGAATTCAGCAATTTCGGCGCATTGTGAGACCTAACGTTGCCACACAAGAGATAATTGTGTTGTAAAAATGAATCTTGTGCTTCATGTTGACACTTGTGATGTTTTTTTATGTAGTTAAGTTTCTTCTCTATTTTACTTCTCATTTAATGAAGTTATTCACATCGTATTTTCTCACTTCATGGTCGGGTTGTACAACCAAACAAACAAACAAACTGGTCGGGTTGCACAAAAGGTTCTAGAATAATCCACAAGTCGGCTTGTACAAATCGACCAATGACCAGTTGGTTGGCTTGTGGAAACCGACCCGTGTTCACTGGGTCGGTTTCTGTAAGCCGACCAGTACAAATTGGGTTGGATTGTACACACCGACTGAAATAACAAGAGTCGGCTAGTACAAGCCGACCAGAAGGGAACCCTATTAACAAAAGGTCTATTCAAGACTTTACGATTGAGGCACGTGACAAGGAGAGATGCTTGGGCTTCAATTATACCTCTTACGTGAAGTTCCTTGCTCAAAGAGTCTTTCTGGGAAACGTATCAAAGCACAACGATCAATATAATGCCACAATAAGCCAATAACCCCAAGAACTTAACACTTCAGGCCCATGCCGAAAAATTAAAAAATAACCCTTGAAGATATCCTCATTAACCTTTAAGGAAGATTAACCTCCCTCTACTCTCATCCCCCATTGCTGTCTAGTTGATATTGCATTACAAGCACTTAAAACACCATATAAAGCCACAATAAGCCAATAACCCCAAGAACAATGAGTTAGCTACAAGACAAACAGATATTAATTACTTATCTTCCTCGCTTCAAAAAAGGAAAAGCTTTAAGAGAACATATATCCCCATCTGTCGTCTTCTCTTCAACACAGATACAGGTCTATGTAGCTGTGTGAGAGAGACAAAAATTCACTATTAGCATGTAGTATGAAGGGCAAGAAAACAAAACCAATAGAACAACAAAAAGGACAAAATCAACAGAAAATTGCCTCAATAATATTGCATAGCATCTCACGCCAAACTTCGGTAAACCAACAACAACAAAACTTAATTTATATAAAATCTATATCATCACAAAAGGTTCTGGAATAAGTCAAATATATCACGTCAAATTTCACTGTTCTATCAGAACATGTTTGTACTAACAGTATTATATTTTGAAACACTAGATATCATCACTGCTTCCTAAAACTCTTTCTAACGGAATATCGTCTTTCACTAACTCTATTTGATTCTGGAGATCTAGTCTCTGGAACTTCTTCACTTTGTGTCCTACAATTGATAATGGATATGATCTTTTCCATTGCCATATAAAACAATCCCGGACGTTTCTTGCTTTCTCTAGGCCCTTGGTTCAGAAATGGATGAACAATAGCAGTAATTTGTTCTATTCTCTGCAATAAGTTAAGAATAATTAGAAACAATATACAAGATAAAAAAACAAATTCAAATTACGTCATATTTGAAAGAGCAATCACAGACTAACCTCATCAACGGGCTGAGGAATATCTTGCTGGTCCTCATCCTCAACTGGTCCTATAAAACGTCGAGACATCTGAGAGTACCATGCAATATAATCCGGGGTACACTCAGAAGGGTTAGTTGCTGGAGCCCCACGATGCTCTTGTGATAACACGTGGTCTTCCCAATCAACCCACATTGCTTCGGTGTGGCCGTACTTAAGAAGATACTTGTTACTGGATATTCCTCTTTTTTCGAGAATTGGAGCAAATAGTGAAGAAGGAATATGTTGGCGACGGCCAAACTGCCGTAACACTCGTACAGGGTGGTGTGGCTCGGCTATATCTCTAACTCGTATCATACCCATATAATAAGAAACCTCCTTCAATAGGTGATGGTCTCTCAACGAGTGATATGGATCCCATATGACCTGCAACATAGAAGAAATAGTAAAATCCAAAATGAACAATTAATTGCTATCTTCATTGAATTAAATAAATTTGTATGATATATTTAATTATCTTACCTCTGATGGAATAAGTTGGTCAAGTGTCAATCGTAAAACACGAAGATGATCTACACTTACGTTAGTCTCCCGACGACTCATCCATCTGCATACCTGCGGTTGTTCTGATTTATATGAACTATTCACTACCGGAAGGAGCTTGGGAGAGTGGCCAAATATCCATGCTTGAAGGAGAGTTAGATAGCCGGCTATCTGTGCCACATGTGCTCTGGACGCGAGTCCCAACTGTCTGTATAAATATGCTAATGCTCCAGCACCCCATGCATAAGTGTGCACTAATTCAAGGTTATGCAATAGGGGCAAGTAGTCAATGGAAACTCTGGTCCCGGTCTTATCACCGAATAATGTACAACTAAGAAGATATAGGAGATACGCTCTCGCGGCACAATTAATCATTTTATTAGAGTCATTATCGGTTACTCCAATGAACTGTTCCCGAAGCCAATCAAGTCTGACTGAAGCCCCACTCTTTGTGTTTATTTCATTTAACGCTTCGGAGTGGCTAACACCAAGCGAATGGACTAACACGTCAACGGCAAGCTGAACATTTGCCCCTTCATGTTGACAAACTGATTTACCTGTCACAGGCAAACTAAGAAGACAACTAACGTCGTCTAGTGTTATTGTCATTTCTCCAAATGGCAAGTGAAAGGTGTTTGTCTCGAGGCGCCATCTCTCCACAAAAGCTGAAAATTCAACCCTACTTACGTATTGGTACGAGCAAGCCACCAAGGGAAATAATGTTGATTTTCTAATCAACTCTATGAATCGTGTGTTAGGTTGCTTCGTACTCAAATCCCATGCCGAAATCTTTTTTGTGTGATTAAGGCAACGTAGTGGCTCACGTTCATGCAAATATTTGTTTTGTTTGATCATATTCATCATTATAAACTTGCAATGAAGATTCATAATAATACAATTCAACTAACCTCCCCTTTTATAATTAAGAAAGCCACATATGTTCGAAAACTCTTGAGAATTGTTAAGTCTACGGGTCCTTCTTGGATCGGACGAGAAATGTCTTCTTCATACTCTCCTTCATCCGTATCTATTAGCGCAGATGTAGGAGGATCAGACCTCAACATAACATGCGACTCTGCGTCTCTCTCGACCTGTAAAAGTGGTTGGTTTTCGATTTCTGGCATGCTTGAGGTGCTACGCGCGTTCGAGCATGTTTTCTTCCTCCTGTTCGATGCCGTTGGACGAATATGTGATGATCCAGCATACTCCATCTAATTAAAATATATGATATTTAGAACCTCGCTGCTATTTCTATTGAAGTTTACAATAATTTATATGGAAAGAGAGAGGGAAAAAAAGTCTTTCAGTCTTTGAAAATATACTGAAAGCTAAAATCATTACAAGCCATCATGTTCAAATGAGACATGAAAAGTCTAATAAATAAGGATAACCACCAAGTCCACAAACAACTATCTATATGAAATAAATCTCTTAATAATTACTCTTACTTTCCTGATATTTAAGAGAAAAAAAGGGTGTAATAATTATATCTAAACTGCAATATCAATTGGGTGGATATACACCACTGACAACACAACGGAATTATTTTAGTTGGATAAACACCAAAAACAACTATAATTGCAGTGTTTTCATTAAGATTATCTTATATTTCTAGCTACTCTCAGGCCCTATATACATTGAAAACATCCCTTATAGTTTGCTATTTCTATTAAAATTTAAAGTCTTTCCTGTCCAATTCAGCTAGGATAGGAGGCTCCCAATTAGATAGAAGATAAGTTTAAAAAAGTGTCATTACAATTATGAGACACTATTTTTTTACAGTATAGATATCAGATACAGTTCATTATTTTGTGAGCTATGCAATAAAAAATGGTTAGCTTTAGTTAGATCAGTATCTTAATCATGGTACACAAAGAATTTTCCATCATGCGTGTGGGCATAATCACTTAAATATATATATATATATATATATATATATATATATATATATATATATATATATATATATATATATATATATATATATATATATATATATATATATATATATATATATATATATATATATATATATATATATATATATATATATATATATATATATATATATATATATATATATATATATATATATATATATATATATATATATATATATATGAAGATAATAAGACAAGAAAAACTATAGATTGTGAGAATAGTAGAGAGCATTTTTTTAATATCAACAAAATCCATATTATGCTTGTCCATTATTTGCAAAGCAACTAATTCTTTTGGTCACAATCATCTTAAGGCATCTAGGTGGTGATCTAAGCTACATAGTTCTCTTGCAAGAGGGACTTATTGTTATTATTGCTATTACTATTTTCAGCTGTTTGACATTATAATTGTTAGCATTCATCATGCCCGTTATGATGAGGCAAGATTAACAACTAAGCATTTGGCTATGTAAGTTGTTGATGATTATATGATGCTGTTATCTATTAACAACAGACATTAGCATATGATATAAAGAACTTGCATTAAGAAGATGCAGGTTTTGAGTAAATGTCAAAGACTTTGTTAACCCCATCTTTGATTGGCTGGTCCTGGGGCTGGAGCCCAAGCCTGCTCGAAGATATTACTAACTAGGTAGCTTGTTGATCGTAAAATAAAATCATTTTGAATTATATTTGTGTTGTTAATTTACTGAATCTGAAGTTATAAGTTTTGTGTGATTCATAATGGCTTGCTTGCTGCAATACTAAGTTAAGAATCTAGAATGAAGTTTGAATTTGAACAACAAATTAAAATGTATCCAAAAAAAAAGTAGGAATTTGGAGGGCAATTTTGCTTTGGCTAGCATATCTTTGCACTCAGTCAGTCCTAAAACCCTTACCTATCTGATATCTAGCTTATTATTAACAAGTTGATCAGTCAGTCCTAGAACCCTTACCTATCCGATATGTAGCTTATTATTAATAAGTTGATCAGTTCTAGAACCCTTATCTATCCAATATCTAGCTTATTATTAACAAGTTGATCATCAGTCCTAGAATCCTTACCTATCCGATATCTAGATTATTATTAACAAGTTGAATATCAACACATTCAGGTTTGCTTGCTCATGCTTTATGCAACGGTAAGCCTCTCACATTGGTCGGTGTCATCCATAAATCAAATCATCCACAGATTAGTAATGTCTATTATCACTTTGTTAGTAGAGTCTCACGTATTCACTACTATGTACTCAATCAGCAAGCCCTCACACATAAAAAAAAAACACAAATTACCTCAAGAATCAAAGTTCTCTGGCTGGATGAACGTTTGAGGGCGTCTGAAGCTTGAACGGAGGAACGATTGAGAGCGTCCGAAGTGCGAACGAAGCAGGGGATGAAGGGTGTCCGATGGAGGAGGAATGGGTTGATGCGGTCGGCACTGATGGAGGGGGAGGCCTGGAAAGAAAGGCAGGGGTTGGCGACGAAATTTGGGCCGGCAATGGAGAGCAGTGGTTGATCAAGAGGCGACGACGGTGGGGACGACTCGGTGGTGGGTCGGGAAGAAAGATTGGAGACCAGTGGAGTCGATCGAGAGGCGGCGACGGTGGGAACGACTCAGTGGTGGGTCGGGAAGGAAGATTGGAGACCCGTGGAGTTGATCGAGAGGTGGCAACGGTCGGGAAGACTCCGGTGGTGGGGGATTCAAAGGAAGATCGGGTTTTTTAGTTTAATTGGAGAAAAAAATCTAAAGAACGAAGGTTAAAGGGAGTGAAGGGTAAAATTGAAAAATAAATTGTGCGCAGAGAGTAAATTATTCATGTTTCAAAACGGAAACCTGGAGCAAAAAGTAAGCAGGGCGTGAAGAATAAATAGCAAGGTGCAAATTGAATTTCCCTTTAAAGAATTACAAGTGTATTATTTTCGTTAGACAAAATTATCCTTTAACTTTCAATCTTTCTCTAGCACTCTTAAAAAAAAAAAAAAACCAAAATTGTTGTTCTTCTAAACACTAAATCTCATGCTCCATTCCACTAAAATTTTATCCATCTCTATTTAGAGTAGTACCTGATAGTAATTTAAAACTCATTTTATTTGTAAAGTCAAAAAAAAAAAAACACTATCCGTAACAGAGATGAATTGACCGATTTCAATAGTAAAAAGGTTTTTTTTTTTTTCCTTCAAGCAAATATTAAGAATTTAGAGTTAAAATTTATAAATTAAAGCACTAATCTAGCAACAAAAGCCAAAAAAAAAAAATTTAGAGTTTTGAATCTAAATGCATGAGAGAAAAATATAATAAATTAAAACTCTAATTGATTTGTAAAGAGATGGGAATGTAGATTTGAGAAGGTTAAAATTGGAAGAAGAGATGTGGTGACTAAGAAAAACTCATTTTTTTAAAAAAATTTGTGGTACTCATTAATCTGTGCTCACGCAATCAAGATGTGTGCTCGTTTAGAATTTACCAGCTCTCAAGTCTCAAGGGGTTTGGAGGTAGGGTTATTTACGAAAATACCACTACGTTCTTTCTTTTCAATAATTTACTTTATTTTTATTCTTTTGTTTTATTTCTCGTTCTTTTCAGGCAGTAGTTGCTCAAGTGATCAAGTGACTAGCCAAAATAAAAGAGGTTGTTGTTTAGATTACATATTATTCCTTATGATTTTTTATTAGATACTGCAAAAATTCGTTTCATGTGTTATGTATGGAATTCTTATCAATACATATTGAGTTCGACACTTTTTTATTAATACTTAAACTAGAGCAATATCGGACCTAAATGTTGATCTACCATGAATGCATGGTGTATAAAGTTATCGTTAGATTTCTCTCCCCCCCCCCCCGGAAAAATTCATTTCGTGTGTTATGTATGAAATTCATATCAATACATATTGAATTCGACACTTTCTTATTAATACTCAAACTAGAACAGTATCGGACCTAAAAGTTGATCTACCATGAGTGCTTGGTGTATAAAGTTATCATTAGATGCCCCCCCCCCAACAAAAAACAATCTCAAATACTCATTATCCGTTGTTGAGATATAGGTAAGATATACAAAATAGTACCCAATATCTTATATCATCTAGCTAGAAAATCATTGAGACAAATTATCTATAGTACTTTCAGAATTATTAAATTACATAAAGGTGTCCTATTTTTTTTTTTTTTAATCTAGAGTAAATAGAGTGTTCTTACTTCACATAGTATTTTCATCAAGAGAAGATAAAAACGATTTGGAAGATCTGTTACAAAACATGTGATATTAAACTATGATTTTTTTTTTCCGTTTCAACTATGTCACCAGAGGATAGTGATTCCATTTTTTATGATAGTGCTTGGGTTGTCAGTAATGACATTCTCAAGTCATGATTTCTAATTTCAAGCCAAACCCTATTATCTCTCTTGTAACATTCTCTACCAATGATTTTTGGGTTAATCCATCATTCTCTAGACTGATTCCTTTCTTAAGTTGAATGCTAGCTATGATAGTTATTTCTTGAAAATGGATGACTCCACATCCTCCCATGCCAGAGCTAGATGTACAAGACTTATCATTAAGATCAATCTCTATTCTTCTTGTGCCCGGTAAAAAAAAAAAAAAAAGTTGAAATCGAAGGAATTGATCTTTCTAGAAAAGTTTCAAATACGAGCATGTTCATCTCTTTTTCCTAGTTACTATCGATCACCAACCAAACGACAGATTACTCTAATATCTCTCCCTCCTAAAGGTCAAAATGCCAACACCGAAGGCACTCGACCAATTGCATCTCGATAGAATTTATGTCGAAATGATGGTTATGGATGTAATCCTCGAATGGAGGCGTTGATTGGAGGCGTTGATGATGAGAGTGTGGCTCCGTGTACTTGGATTTATGTCAGGAGGCGCCTTCGGACCCCTAGGCACCTGCATCTAAATGCCTCCTCCGCTATTGACCCGTTACATCACCAACAAAATAAACCCTAAAAATACTCATAATCTTCATCACTTGACGAGGTAAGAAATCTCTCTCTCTCTCTTTCTCTCCCCCCCCCCCCCCCCCCCCCCCCCCCAGCTTATCGTCAGGTCAGAGCTACTTTGAGTTATTCCATCCATAGAAAAACTTGATTTAACAAGTGCTAAGTATCTAGGTCTACAGCCCTAAGTTGTAAGGTCGGGTTGTCTGGGGCATACGACTGTTTAGGGAAATTCTGTTTAGTAATGACAATTTACTTTTGACGCATAGATTTAAAACTTGCAAATAATTAAAAGTTTGTTAATTTTTTTTCTTGACTAAATTACTCTTTTAAATCTCAAAATCTCTAAAATTTCTTAAAAATTCAAAATACTATCGTCATCTTCCTCCTATGTTCTCTCTCTAAAACTCCAAAAAAATATTTTTTGTGCTATTTAGATTTTTAAAAAAATATGTCTCCTACATATTCATCGATTTTCTAATTCTCTAAAATTTTTACATTCGCGTTTCTCAAAAAGTTAGGAAGAATTTTAAATTCCTCGAATTTACTGTGACAAGCGAAATTAGAGTTTAAATTTTGAGTTTTTTTTAAGGAAATAGAAAAATCCAACGTACAATTGGTATAGGAGGACAAATCTTAGATACGGATTAAAATTATTCTTAGTTTTTGATATGTTTTTATTTGCAATTATTTGTTACTATTTTTTTTTTTTTTTGTTGGGACTTGGAAGGAAGTTTGGGAATTCTAGAGCACAGTCGCGATAGACAAAAGTAGAAGAGAGAGGGATGGAGGTTTAAATTTGGAAAAAAAATTGAACGGAGAAAGTAAATTGGTGATGTTTTAAAATGAGATGTTGGTGACATCAAAAGTAATTTGCTGTGCGTAAATAGAATTTCTCGACTTTTTAGGCCACCAAAAGTTTTTTGGAATGACTTAAAAGCCCAATTATCTAGGCTTTTAAAAAAAAAAAAAAAAAGGTTTGGAATCCCCCGAGATGAGGCCACAATTATCCTTAACCTTCTACCTATAAAACCGCTTGGAGGTTGCATTTCCTGCTCCTGTTCTAATCTTTCCGTACATTAACATCTCTAATGACTTACTATTCTCGGCCTCTGTAAGAAGAATGGTAAGTCTCGATTAAGGACTTTCTTCAAACTTCCAAGATTTGCAAAAAAATAAAAATAAAAAAATAAAATAAAAATAATCTCCTAAGAGCAAGTCACCAAAGTTTGGATTTGTATGTATTTGCTCTAATGAAATTCTTATGACACAATCACAATGCTACAATACTTGTTGTAACTGACCTGCAACAAACGTTACTGATCCAAGTTTTGATCAAACCTAAAATTACTCGTGAGGAAATCGAAAGAAGTTTTGGCCCGCAAATTAAATGACTATAGAATTGATAGAGTGTACTCTGATCGAACTGTCAATTCGGACAGAGAGTTTTTTTTTAATTTTGGAAAATTTGACCCCATTGTCTGCGGTGTTAGTGTTCATATTAACCGGATGTGCATTCCGGACAAGCAATTTTTTTGTTCAGACTATCATCCATAACAGAGTTTTTTCAAAGGGGATTTTCCTTAGAGCAAAATCTGACAAAATGATTGTTTTAAGATAAATATAACACATAAAAATCACATTTACAACATCATTAAAACAGAATACAACTTCGAACGATAATGTGAATTTAAACTTTGCTTATAACAACATTAAATAAAATATAAATAAAACAAAGATCTTTGAATTTAAGTACAGACCCTTCAAATAACATATTAAAGTTTTCGACCAATGTAATCTAAAAATAACATATTTTTTAATTACAAATCCTTCAAATTACAACCCTAGCCCTAAAAGAAAATGATCTAATATCTACATATCTTCAGAATAGCCGTGGGAGCCTTCTGCGATCTACTGCAAGCACCGTGCTTATTCGTGAGTGCAATTACATATGTCACATTGGTTTCCACATCACTGTCACAGATGCACCAGTTAGATTTACAATAAACATAAAGGGGAGAGTAACAAATCAAAATTTAGTGTGTTTTTTTTTTTTTTTCTTGGCTTGGCAATATGTCGCCATGTTATTTTTTCACCGGTCCTGCATACATTGGAGGTCACACTACCTCCATGAATCACTAGTTTAGCCTAGGGATCTTCATACATTGCATTCAACCATCATACATTATGATCTAGTATGCACGTCAAATTATTTATTTATTTATTTATTTTTCATAAACTCGTGAATAAGAGTTCTCGAACTCACTCTGAACAAAACATAAAAAAGTTATAGATGTCACATGACAAATTTTCGAAAAAACTGAACCGAACCGCTAAACTTATCCGAACTGAACCGATCAGTTCGGTTAGTTCGGTTCGGTTTGAGTGAAAAACCGAAAATTTATTCGGATATCAGGTAGGATTTCTATGGCGTAAATGCCAACTGAAACTGACCGGAAAAACTAAATTTGTATAAATACCCGATCCGTTAACCTATTAACCTCATTTCTATAGTCACTCTCTCCCAATTCAGTTTCGGTTTTTTAAAACTGGGCCAACGCATATTTCTTTTTTCTTTTTAATTCTAGTGGACTTGTGGGCTGTAGGCCCAAAAAATCGAAAACCGACCGAATCGAACCGAATTTTCGGTTTCGCTTATTAGTAGATTTCGGTCGGTTTCGGATTTGGAAATTTAGTTCAGTTTTTTATTGGGATTTTTCCACCCAAACCCAAACCGAACCGACTGATACTCAGCCCTAGCTAAGCCCCATTGATGTGGGACCTATCTTAATGCACAGTGGAGGTGGGGACAGATTGAATTGAAAATACTTTACAGTTACTATTTCCTAATTAATTACAACTTAAAATACTCTACAATTACGAATATTTTGAGGCCAAGCAAGGCCTAAGGGCATGTTTGGATGGATCTATGGCTTGGATGCTTAAAAGGGGAAGAAAACCTTATGATTTCATTTAGCTAGAAAATCCATTAGATTTACCTATATTTCTTTGCATTAAAATCAAGAAGTTTATTTGGATTGTACATTATTTCATCACATTTAATTAATCATTATCCCCATAATACTTAAAAATGGTTATGAACCCATGATAAATCCTTTGGATTAGGATTATGCAATTTTTTAGACTATATAACCTTTTAGATTTTTTTTTCTCTAAATTTAGTAGTTAAACAAGCAATTCAAAGAAATTGATCTAATTCATTGTAAAAAAAAAAATAATAAAAAAAAAGGTATCTCGGATTAAACTTTTTTAATCTTAAGGATTATAAGTTAAATGGATTAGCTTGTTACTACAATCCTAGGAATTATAACCCCAAAATAATCCAATTCATTAGACTAAAAAGAGAGGTCTTAACCTATTGTCTTTAATCCAAAGAATTTTTCTTCGTTATTAACTTCTTTTTGGCTAGAATTCAATGGCTTGAGATAAAATGTAATGGGAAGCCAAACAAGTTTTTGAATCTATATCTTAATCAAGTTGAACTAGAGTTCGGCTTATAGGCACCAAATTAAATATGAACCGCTTTATCCTAACGTTTTTTTTTTTTTACCCATGACTATTTATTGTAATTGGCCTTCTAACATTGATTAATAAAAGATTTGGCGAAACATTAGTCTTTCTAAACCAATACTTATTTTTAAATATTTAAAATTTTTATTACATAAGTAACCCATTAAATTACACGCCCCTATTTTGTTGCATAATTTTGAGAAAATATGTACATATCGGATTAGAAGAGACAAGACGTTTATGTGATATGATGATCATATGGTCAGTGATATATCTTTTTTTTAATTTTATATCTGACTGAAACTGTTATGTTGTACAGGCATAAGTTCAGGACTATATTGCTTCTTTTGTTTTTATTTTTATACTAGTTCTATAACATATCGTTAATGGAATACGGAGGGGTAAATTTCGCCGATTTCACTCAAAAAAAAAAAAAAAAAAAAAACGTACATATCTCATACTGAGTTTATTAACATAGAGACTTGACGGGGTCTAGCACAATTTAGCCTCATTTATTAATCCAACATGCAAAAATCGTTTTGAACACCCAGCTGACACGAGCAATTTGCAACCACGAGCTGACAACCTTATTGATTTCTCTATTTAGTCTACTGTTACTAAGGAAGCAATGAAGCCTAGAAATATATTACGGATTAGGGGTGTTCAGTATGACGGGCGGTCGGAATTTGGAGTTTTCCGATCGGATCTGAAAGTATTAGAATCCGATCGCTGTCAAAAAATCTTTACGACCGATTTTGATTGTAGTCAGGGGAAACCATTGGAGTTGGTTGTGAAGTTCATTTTCGGATGTTCAGTTAGACGGACGGTTGGAATTTGGAGTTTTCCGATTGGATCTGAAGGTATTGGTCTCCGACTGTCGCCGAAAAATTTTTACAACCGATTTCGATCGGAGTCCAGTGAAACTGTTGGAAATGGTTGTAAAATTCATCTTTAAATATTCAGTTGGACAAATGGTCGGAATTCAGAGTTTTCCGATTAGATCTGATTCGACCACCGCTAAAATATTTTTGTGACCGAATTTCGACCGATTTTGGACGTAGACGAACGAAATCACTAGAGTCAGTGGTCGAGTTCATCCCTATTACTTATCTTTCCATCTACTGATGTAATAATAATCACGAATCTGTTAGAATAAAAGCTTCCACAACATCACAAACATGACAATAACCCACAAGTACTGATTGTAGAACTAAACCCACAATCACCACCCCACCCACAAATATCTCTAAGCAGAAGAAAACTAAGCAGGATGTGATCCTTAGTAACAATAAAGATGAGATTGGGTAAATTCAAGGACCAAATTTTAATATGTCCTATATAACAATTTAAATTAAAAAAATAAAATTTTATTTTTAAAATAAAATTTTATTTTTAATTCAAAATTTCTAACAGAAGAAGCCAATAATTGGCTGTTGGAGTTACGTGCCTATTTTACATCCCAATCAATAGAAAGTTCCCTAAGTTGAAGTGCATTTTCAGATAGGAATTATCCACTTCCTCGACATGATTAGCCTTAAGAGCTCAAGGATTAAAACAAAAAAAATCATGTGATTTTGGATTGCAGGAGAACAAAAATTCAAATTAAGAAAGAAAAGACCATATAGGGCAAGCAGCCTCGCGGTGAGGCTTACAGCCCCGTACGAGGCTAACAGGACCACGTGGGGATGACAGTCTCATGTGCGGGGCTAATTCCAGTTTTCGAACAAGATTTTCTTTTGGATTTTTATCAGAATTCCAACTCCAATCAAATTCAATAGCTCCAAATTAAAAATTTCAAATCTAAATTCAAGTTTAGAGATTAAATTGTGATGAGATTCAATCCTTATTTCTAAAAAAACCCCTAAAACTATAAATAGGGGCCCAAAGAGGAATTTTGAGGATCTTTTGAGAATCTTTGGAGGATCTTTTAGAGATATTTGGAGACTCTTGAATTGATTTTCTATGCGAAGGCACGCCGACCAATAGCAAAAAGCCGCTAGCTAGAAGTTCTCATCGTTATCTCTTCATGTTCAAGACCAATTCAAACATCAGATCGTCAATGGAGTACGAGGTCGACATTTCATAACCACATCAAGAACCCATACTTTTTGTAAAAGAGAGAGACGTTATATAAGTCTTCTCGTTTATTTTCTATTTTATTTTCATTGTATTTTGAAGAATTCTTGTAATTTCATAAATCCAAAGCAATCAAAGAAAGCATGATTTTCGCGAAAACATGAACCTTATTTAGCTACTAAGTAAGTTGTTGTAAATTGTAGGAATTCTTAGAAATAGGAGTATAAATCATTAGTTGGATGGTGAAATCATATCCAAGTACCATGATTTTGACCCATGAACACTTAAAAGGAGGTGGGATGGAGTGGATCATCTATAGAAATTATCCAAATTGCTGAAAATGCACTTCAACATAGAAAATTTCCTCTAAATATCATTGTAATCTCATTACATTAACCAGGTTTACCCAAAAGCATAACTAAAATATATAATTAGAAGCCTTCATCAATTAGTATATTTTTTTTCTCAATAAAAGAATCAGTAGAGAACAAGTGAGAAATGATTTGAACTAAAACATATGCCCATTGTGAGGTTTATGATAGAGATCCCACGAGTAGTGACTATAAGGGCACACTTGTATAAAGACAGACTTCACTAAACTAGCTTGAATTTATAATTTTATATTATTTTATTTAGACAAGTATACTCCTCCTTTTTAAGTTCCAAAAAATTAAAGTTAGGGTTTGGATTTGGGTTTGGAACGGCAGCTGGGATTGGGGGAGGGGGAGGGAAAGGGGCAGGAGGAGAAGAGTGAGAGGGAAAATGGTATTTTTGGAAAAAAAATATAAAAAACCAAAAAATAGATGTGCCATTAGAAAAAAATTGATATTTTCAAAGAATATACCCAGCTGTCATTTGGAGAAATTCGGGGTTGTCTTTACAATTGCCCATTCTATAAAGCCTGGGGAGTTTCTAAAGGAGCACAATTTTTTTTTTTCCCCAATGAACCCACTAAATAGCAGTTCGTCTGAAAGTCCGAATCAAACTTATCGGGAGCTCACTAGAAAAAGTGGTATGCTCCTTTGGAAACTCCCTAAAGCCTGAAGCAGTTTCATGGGCGTCTTGGGCCTGATCAAGGACCCAAGCTTGCCCCCATGTTAGCCTACACAAATTTTGATCTCGCGATCAAGCCCAGACTTGATGCTAATCAAGGAACGAAAATATATGGTTTCTCTCCCTCTCCCTCTCTCTCTCTCTCTCTCTCTCTCTCGGAAAAAAGAGTGAATGAAAATAGCTGCAGCATCCTTCTAGAGAGTTGACCACTATAAAGAGCAGTAGGTGCCTTTCACACGGGAGATTCTAAATGCGCACCACATTTTATTTGAACACCACATCCTACAGTAAAGTGAGTTGCAACATAGGGGAAAATGGTGCTCACTAAGTCAACTGTGGTGCGCATTTACAATTTCCTCTTTCACACTTTATGTTCGGATACCTTCCCAAGTCGGGAGATTTTGGATTAGGAATCCTCTGGCTTTACACAACATTATTGTGATTCGCTAAGCTATATCTACGCCCTCAAACTAATTCAAGTTTCCTCTGCCTTTTTGGCTTTTCTTTTTTACTCTCCATATTTCTAGAACGAATACATATTTTCTAAAAAGAATCTTTTTTTTTTTTTGGAGAAAAGAAATGATTGTTTCCCTGCTCAGTTTTTTCCATGTGCTATTTAGGGATAATAATTGATGCGTCCATAAGCCAAATTTTAATATTATTTATATAAAATTTTAAATTAAAAAAATAAAGCTTTCTTTTTTAATTCAAAATTTTGTATAGAACAAGTAAAAAATTGATTAATGAACGCGTCCATTATCATCCCTACTTTGAGAGCAACAAAATAAGATTAAAAATGGCGGCTTGACTATTTCTAACAAGAATAAGGCACAAACTAATCCCTTGCTATCTTCCCTTTTTTTTTTTATTTGTTCGTTTGTGTTTGATCACCAAATAGAAATTATGTTAATTTTATTGAAAGGAGAGTCAGTTATATATTGTGTTTTTAGAGGGTTTTTATTCTTCTTTTTCCACAAAAAATATATTAAAAATATCATTCAATGCTCAACTTATGATTAAAAAGACATGACTCTAGCTAGCGGTGACAAGCTCCAACGAAGAGTTTCTAAAAGAGCACACCACTTTTCCTAGTGTGCTTGAAAGTGGGCTTATAAGAAAAAATGGTGTCCTCCTTTGGAAACTCCCGCTCCAACTTGGAGTCTCCCCAACGACTTCGTTTCTTTTGGTCTCCAGTCAAGAATGGCGAGCTTTGACCAACAAAAAAACAAACAAAACAAAATGACAAAGAGCCAAGACCAAGAAAACAAATAATATATGAATCCACGGGAGGATGAGCATAATGATAAATTTGGGATTCGATGGAGATAGCTTCTGTATTAAAATAATAATAATTAAAGGAATATTGGTTGCAGTTAGTTTGCTGAGATCACAATGAAGGGAAAATTTTAAACTTACACTCACTAACTCTGATGGTAACCAATCGTTTTAGTAGTTAAGCTAATGTTTTAGGTGATGAATTGACATTTGAAGCATGTGATTAAATTCAGGGTTAGAGAATTTATCTAATACCATTGAATATGGAAACTTTTGATGGATTGTGGCATCTATCTAGATAGATGCTAATTTAATCAAGCATTGATAGATTAAGACATTTTAATAATTGATTGGAGGAGTAAAAACAATGGGAGAAGAAAATAGTTTTTCTATTAGAGAATTATGGAAATAAACTGGCTATTTATGTAAGTTTTATATGCTAACAATGCATTTTTTAAAATAATTTATACTATTTTATTTATTTTTTATTCTTTTGCTTTATGAGCACAATGGTGTACTCATGACCAATTTCTGAAATTTTAACTTTGATTTGACATTATATTAAATATATACAAAATTAATGATTTTTGATAGTACAGTATCTTAGGTCACTTGTTAAATCCTAAATGTCTTCAAAACCTATAAAATTTGATCCTGAAGTTAAAAAGGTGGAGGAGATCACGATCTAAAAAATTTGAAAATAAATAATAATGGAATTACTTGGGTTGATAGCTTACTTATCTGTAATGTGCTTATGAGTGTAGTTCACTAGCCTGAATATAAGCCCATCTCGAAATTTAGAAAATTGTTGACTAAAAATAATTAATATTCATAATATATAGCTAAACAAGAAAAATTAACTCTTTGCTCGAATTATGAACATTCATATTCAATGCAGTATAGTAGCAAAATATATAAATGCATAATATTTCTTACTCTCATCACAGTTTCAAAATTTTATTACAACGACAGATTGGAGTTAACGGTTTAGTGGAGAAAAGAAAGCATGAAGCATAGTAGAAAATAACTTTGTGCACTTTGTTAAGTTAGTTCAAATGTGAGTATAGTCTCACATCGGATAGGACAAATAAAGTTTATGAGATTAAATACAAAATTGGGGCATTGACCTAATGGTTTAGGATTTTTGGTCAAATTGGTTCTCAGTTTTGTGTTTAGGCCCATCATGCTCCCCGTTGGACCCAGCGTTCTGTCTAGTAATTGGTATTAGAGCCCAGGTTCGGACCAAGTTGTCGTCGGGTCAATGGGCTAGCTTATGACCTAACGGGGAGTAAAATCGATGTTTGAAGCCCGAATTAGTCGAGTTAATTTTGTGTTTGATTTCTCACGTGTTGGCTCTTCATGTGGATGGTTGCCATGGTTACCAAAGTTAAGTTGGTATACTCACAATGAAGAGGGAGATTGTTAAGTTAATTCATATGTGAGTATAGTCTCACATCGGATATGACAAAGAAACTCTATGGGATTAAATACAAAGTTGGGACTTTCACCTAATGACTTAAGTTTTTTGATCGTTGGACCCGACGTTCTCCCCAACACACTTCTTTCCTTTCTGATGAGAGACCGTCACTTTGACAACTCCATTGACACTTGCTACACTTTTACTTGTTCACTAACCCACTTGCAAATGGTTTTTCTCTCGCTAGACACTTTTCAGAATTCCCAAGTACAATCTAGTGGTCGTGACTCAAATTAAAGCCTAGTCACGTCAGCTCCTTTGCTAACTCATCTAACTTAATGATTATTTAGAGCACTAAGTACTCAACTGAACTAAAGCTAACAAATCAGTCGCTAACTTCTCTAGCTTAATTATTACTTAGAGCACTCGCACGGTACAATTTTATCTTTCAATTACACCACTGGCTAGCCTGGTTTCTTAATTCTGGGAGTTTCCAAAGGAGCACGCCTAGATTTTCTAGAGAGCCCACCCACTCTTTACAAAAAAGAGGATTTTCCAAGTGAGCACATTAAATATATCCAAACTATCATTCTCTCCCATTTTTAACTTCCTTCTCCCTCTTCTCTCCCACTTTTCTCTCTCTCATCCTCACAAGCCAAATCCAAACCCAAAAACCCTAAATCATCTCCTTCCTCTCTCTCCCACTTTCCCTAATCCTTCCTCTTTCTCTTCCCCTTTCCTACCTCCTCCTCCTTCCAAATCTTCCTCTCTCTCGTTGCTAAAACCTCTGGTCAATCTCCCATCATCGCCGTCGCCAGTGAATAGCCGTTATTCCGCCGTCCCGCCGTCGCTTATTAGGTCGAGATGAGTGAGATCTCCGAATGTAGTAATTTTTTGTAATTTTGGTCTTTTTTTTTTGGAGTAAATAATGGGAGATATTTGGGTTTGGTGATCTTGTTGGGTTGGATAGGAGGAAGAAGGGAGGAGGTAGTAAATTTGGTGGTAGCAATTTTTTTTTTAATTTTTTAATATTTTGATTATAATTAATAAAAAATAAAATATTGTAATGCTTGTTGTAAAATATGCGAAATTTAATTAATTTTCCAATGGTGGACGGTAAAGTTAAATTTTATTAGTTAATTTTGAAGTTTTATAGCATTGTCGTAATGGTTGACTAAATAACAAAAGAAGGTTTCAGTGTCTTTATACTTTTATATTACATTATCTTGCAACATAAAAAATAGAGAAAATATGATATTTGTAGCAAATTTAACTTTGTAACTATTTACTTACACATAGAAAAGTTACTGTTTTGATAACTATCATTTATGAATGAAATATCTTTCATAGATGGATCCGGCAGAATCTTCTCGCATACGACCAACTGCCTCGTTAAGTAGGAAGAAAGCAGTATCTCGGCCACCAATCCTGTCGCTGCAATGCTATGAAAATAAGACAAGTGATTATGATTTGATTGGTTGTAAGTTTTTCAGCTGTTGGGTCTTAATTTTCTCATTCACGTTGATAAAGTTGTTAATAGCAAACAAAATTATGATGAAATGGGATTTAAGCTTGAAAGAACAAAAAGAAGTTTATTATGATTCATTAGATATAGGAAACTCTTTAACTGTTTAGAAGCTTTTTAACAAATTAGTTAAGATTGATTTATAATTTTCTATCTATATACACGTGTATGACATTTATGAAATAAGCTCATTTCTCTTGTCTTCATCTGAATTTTTTTGATATATTGAATTAAATGCATTTCCCTCAAATATGTTTAACCTAATTGAATTCCCCTCCAAACACCAAATTGTTGACTATATGCAGGCATGGATTCATGCAAGGATTTCTACCTGGTATGAGGTTTACCAAGAATTTTCAACCCCAACTGAAAGACTGGCGGCGGATGGAAAAAAAAGCCAATTTTTTTTCCTTTTTTATTTTTTATCTTTTGAATTTATTTGGATTTATTTGTGTATTGATGAAATCTGTAGTCGAAAAGCATAAACTTTGTGTATAACTTGTATAATCTCAGTCGGTTGATTGTATCTTTCTTATATTCTAAGTTAATAATAAATTACGTAATTTTCTTTACCATATGATTAAGCTGGTATATTAGTGTGTTCTGAATTTGTTAGTGATTGTTTTTTTTTTGTTTTCTGCAATGAATTGCAAGTATTTAATTCTATTTTTCTTATTGTTTATGGTGGTTAGTATATGTAAATATTTATCAATTTCGAAAAAACCGAATCGAATAGGAATGGAAATTAAATCAAATAAACTCTGTTTAGTTGGGAGAAAATATCATTTATTTGGAAAAAATAAAATAAAGTAAAAAGTGATTAGACATCATAGTAGCGGTCTAATAAGAGGGGAAATTTATAGTGGTATGCTTTTGTCACAACAAACAAAATGTTAAAAAACCGCAAACCAAAATATCAAAAAAAATTGCTTGTTGTTACTAAGGATTGAACTTGGGTCACCCATGTGATATTGCAAGACTATTAACTACTATGCTACAACAACTTTGTGAATAATAGGACAAAAAAATACTACTTACCTCCTGTCCGGACAGTAGACTACTATCCACATTGGAAGTCCGGACAAACAAATTCTGTCCGGACTGCCAGTCCGGATAGAAAACTGCTGTCTGGACAGGAAGTCCGGATAGTTATGGACCGTCCAGACTATCAGTCTGGATAGTGGAGAGTCGTCCGGACTATGAGTTTTTTTTTGTTCATAATTTTTATTAATTCGCAATATTTCTAGGATTTTTAAGTAAGTAAAAACCTAATAAATTCAATTTTCGAATTTAATTTGTGAGATTATTTAATATGGGAAAAGATTTGATGGAATAGTTATAGGTTTTAGATTTTTTTTTTTTTTGGTTCACTGAATTGCAGTTTGGGAAGAAAAAGAGAAAGATGTTGAAGACAAGGGCAATCCAGTCCAAAATAATCAATAGCAAACTTGTAATAAGATCGAAATTTTTAAATGGGCTCACTAGGAAAAATGGTGTGCCCCTTTAGAAACTCCATTAATTCTATTGTCCCACTTGCCTCCACTCACCTGAAATGGGCACTCCTAGTACAATTTTTTACTTGTTTACATGTGAATATAGTCTTACTTGTTTACATGTGAATATAGTCTAATATCAGATAGAATAATTTTTTTTTATGAGTTTAAATACAAAATTGGGGTTTTGACCTAACAGTTTAAGTTTTTGGGTTAGACTGGTTCTGCCCATCATGCTCCCGATTGGACCCGATGTTTCCCAATAATTAGTATCAGATTTTAGATTCGGATCTAAAGTCCAGGTTATTGACAAGTTTGTTTTCCCACGTGTCTGCCTCCACGTGAATAGTTGCCAAAGTTGCATAGAAAGTCTATAGGTTTAATTAAATACAAAGTTAGGGTCTTGACCTAACAACTTAAGTTTTTGGGTCAGACTAGTTTTTAGTTTTGTATTTAGACCTATCATGTTCCCAGTTGGACCCGATGTTTTTCCCGAACACAATTTTATTTTGGTAGCTTAAACTTTAAACAAATCCTAGATGCCATATTACACTTATCACTAGGTTGCAATGAGAATACCGATATGAGCAAAAAGAGACGGTGCAATATATATATATATATATATGAGTAAACAGAAAATTCACTGAAGGGAGTTTTTTCACCGTCGTTTATGCGGCCCAATATAATTATTACAGGTGGCGTCACTCCAAGGACAGTTAAAGGAGTTCTTTTATTTGTTATATTAAGTAGCGTCACGTGTAATAATTGTATTGGACCATTTAAGCGGCAGTGAGTGAATTTCCCGTTATATATATATATATATATATATATATATATATATATATATATATATATATATATATATATATATATATATAGGGATTACTGTAGGTCAGCCGCCAGCTCAGGAAAAGTTACGTGAGCTAGCGGCAAAATTATAATGATCCAATAATTTTTCTTCAATTTTTTTTTTACAATTACAATCTCTACCTTCTTAGCTTCTTTCGGATCAAATTTCATAAATTTTAAAGTTCATTTACCTTTTCATCAAGTGCATACAAAATGTTTTATTCATTGAAAACCGTTAATTTTGTATTAATTTGATAGAGGTTCAAATCAAAACTAAAACCCAAGAAATTGGGTATAAGTGAACCCTAGGGGGTCGAGATCATAATCCAAAAGAAGTTTTTTAAAAACGATTATTGGAGATAGTGGAAATGAACTGCAGCTCAGGTAACTTGCGTGAGCTGTCAGCTCATTTTCATTTTTCTCATATATATATATATATATATATATATATATATATATATATATATATATATATATATATATATATATATATTTGTGTGTGTGTGTGTGGAGATATCACAAGAAATGTAGTTATTATAATTAATACTCAAATGAAAAATGTACTTGTACTTTGTACTCTGCTGCTTTATATTCATAATCTAGATGTTTAAAGCTACATTAATGGTCGAAGAAAGCTCAAACATATAATATTTTCATAATTTTACATAAATCAATGATATCAAGGTAAACTTTTCCGATGCATTTTATTTTATTTTGCCAAGAAATTCTCGGTGCAATTGTTAAAATGTGTAATATTTCTTGTGCAATTGTTAAAATGTGTAATATTTCTCATTCTCATTGCATTTTCCAAATTTTTTTCCCGCAACAAATTAAGTAGACGTTAGTTTGTACTAAGTGTTTGTACTAAGTGTGTGTCTACGTGTACATATAAAAAAGAAAAATGGAAATAAGTTGACAATTCACGTAAGTTATTTATACTGCAGTTTATTTTCACTCTCTCCGATAATTTTTCTAAGCTAATGGCTTACCTATATATATAGTAATCTCATGAATGCAGGAAGCTATATAAACTCACTGTTTATGCTAAAAAAACAAAGTGGACAGTTTAGTGGAGAATTAGCAAAGCAAGAAGTATAGTAGAGAACAGCTTTGTGCACTTCTAACAATAAGTCTATCAGAAATCCTCACTTTGACCGCTCCATTAACAGCACTAGCTACAGTCACTATTGCTTGTTCACTAACCCACTTCCGAAAGGTCTCTTTCTTTTTGCTAAGCAGTTCTCAGAATTCCAAAGTTGATCGAATCTATCACTAGTGGTCGTAAAATTGAAGCATGCCCTGCAACTAGTCATGAACAATTCTAGTTAGCTCCTATTGCTTACTCATCTAACTTGATGATCATTTGGTGCTCAACTGAACTTAAGTTTGCTAACTTCTCTAGCTTAATTATTACTTGGAGCACTCGCTCTATAGTTTTATTTAATTAATAGCTTTGCGGACAGGTGAATCTGGCCGAAAAGCTATTTATTTTCATCATTTTTGAATTTTTCTCCACCAACAGGCATTATATAACTGTTCGCAGCAGAAATTTACTTCCCTTCCATTGAAGTAACTTAATTACAATGAAAGTGAACAATAAAAGAACAAACGAGAGGATTTATATTTATCGCTCTCTTTTACAATAAAAACGTTGGATCTCGTAGCGATGGGATCTAACTAGTAGTTCCCTTTGACGATCTGACGACGATGATCTTCTCTCTTGAAGATGACGGTGGCCGACTTGATCTTGATCTTCTCTGATCTTCACGAATTCAAGGCTCTCACGCGTAACTCGAATTCTCTAAGATGCGAAAAAGATCCCTAGGGCTTTCTCAAAAAGGTATTTATAACCTTAGGTCAATATGAGAGTTTCTATTTAAATAGAATTTGTATTCATCAAGGATTCTAATCAAATATCTTAGTTTTGATTTAAATCTCATGATTTAGAGTTCTGATTGGACTTAATTTGGGTATTGGATAAGCCCAAATCTTAATCTCAATTAATTTATGATTCTGGTTATCTGCTTACATGGAGCTAATCGCATCAAAACGCGGAGCTAAGAAACCAAAACGCGGAGTTAGCTTCGCGTTCTATTGTGAAAAATCCCTTTTTTCTTAGAAATTTTTCACTGCTAACAGAACCCCCTCCAAAGTTTTCAAAATGGTTTAAAATTTAACAAATTTTGAAATATTTTGGATCTTTGAACTGGAATGCGGAGTTAGAATACCAAGTTATTTTTGCATTTTGTATACTTGCGCAGAGCTAATAGCTTCGCGTTTCAATGGGTAACTGCTCAGTAATTGCTCCGATTTTCGCGCCGAATACCAAGGAGCGGGTTTTCTCATTTAAATAGAGTCTTTAACTCTTTTTCTTCCTCACTTCATTTGAGAATTCAAGATTTCAAGAACTTCGGCGATCTAAACCCTAGCACCCGACCGGATTTTCACATATTTTCGTCGATTTTCTCTAAGATTTAGAACCAATGGCACCCAAGAAGATCGTGACTTCATCTCGCGCCACTTCTCCATCGGCGGCCGGCGTTAGCAGAGGCGTCAGCGGCCGAGGCAACGACCACAGTGGCGAGCCAGTTCATGCCGCGCCCATTGGAGGTAAAAATCTCAACTTTTGGACTCTTTAGAGCAACTTTGGGGTGATTTGGCTTGGTTTTAACCGACCAATCACTTCTTTACTAGCGAGATCACCGTTTTCCGGCCGTACGACTTGGAGAAGAAGAAAGGTCTCTGGCCTTCTTCTACGCGAAGCTATCACGTTAACTTCGCGTTTGGAAACGCGGGGCTATTTCTCTAGCTGTCGCGTTCCAACGCGAGGCTATGAACTTTAGCTTCGTGTTTGTAAATGCGAGGCTATTAGCTTCGCATTTTACATATCATCGCAAAGTTACCTTTTAGCTTCGCATTTTTCAGAAATGCGAGGCTATCTCCTCAGCTTCGCGTTTTTCAGAAATGTGAGGCTATCTCCTCAGCTTCGCGCGGAGATATTTTTAGCTCCGCGTTTCTATACTTAGAAGATTTTCTGGTTTTTGTAAAACTTTTTTTAACTCTTGATTCTTCTTTTGCAGTGGGGTATTCGGTGGACGCTCTCTCCCATAGGCACTACTTCGGATACGCTGGGGGTGCGGATCTGATGGCCCAGTTTCGCTTCAAAATTGACCTCCCGGCCTACAAGCCAGGTTTAAGGGAACGCATGGAGAAGTTGATCAGGAACCACCCTGCTACTGCAAGGGAGATCATCACTGATGCTGCCTTCGAGGCCACCAACCGGGAAGTGTTGGAGAAGCCCGTATTTCTCTTCGGAGATATAATGGGGCACTCAGACCAGATCTTCTTTGAAGAGGAGTGCATGTGGGTCTACCAATCTGGTGACCTGCTGATGTTTCTACCTAGCATGGAGCGTAGTTATGCCCTGGTCTATCTTCAAAGGTTAGTCATGCACCGCGAATTGGAGTGGGGGCTGAGCCAGGAGTACGACTGCATCCCTACGGGCAAGTTGGGCGCACATGGGGCTTACCAAGATGGTCCCACAAGATACATCATCGGGTTGCTTCCGAGAAGAATCACCAAGGAGCACCCCGTAGAGGAGGTCCCAATTCGTGCACGAACTTTCCTTATTGAGTTCATGGCGTAAGGAGACCAATACCCAGCCAATGATTTCAGGATGCCAGGCTGGGTTTATTCTTCCAGCAACATGTGGTGGGCCCGCCTCGTCCAATACATGATGGATTCTCATGAACCAATTTTGAGAGAGATTGGCTTATACAGAGCCATTAGAAACGTCCAATTTGGAATTCCCCAGAGCTCCTACCATCTCTTCAGTCTCTTGGAGATGTACAACCCCGAAACCGACACCTTCTTTACACCAGTGGGTGAACTAGGACTTGCTCTCCATGAGATGTTCGAAGTGTCGGGGTTGTCAATGGGCGAGGTTCCTTATGGAGAGTACATCCCTACTATCAAAGAGCTGAATATGCTGAAGGCGAGGGATGAGCGCATCTATGCCACTTACTGAGAGATGATGTGCCATTACCACATCTGCGCCGACATGGCAGGTGTGCGTAATCAGGGTATCGATCACAAGAAGTGGGCCGATTAGAGTTCAGCAACAGTTCACGGCCATGCTCCTGTTGACGTCAAGGAGATCGATCGCCACATTGTCAAGACGCGTGCCATATTCTATACCACTGAATCTAATGACGGTGGATTCAATCCTGGCACCGTCTTCAAGAGCTTCCACTACCAAGCTCAGTTCCTAGTGTCCAATAGAGATCTTATTGCTGGGTTTCTGATGCTATGGTTAAAAAGGTGTGTCGTGCCGTCATTGCCAAAAGAGGCAATTACAATGAACGTGGTGTACCCAGCAGTTCTTCTTGCATACGGCCGACCCTTCGGGCTCCTTCCCGCCATGGTGAGCAACCTGCAGAGTGGACTACGAGCGCTCTGTAACGGTTTCATTCCTGCCGACAAGGGGGAAAGGGAAAGGAAAAGGCAAGTCGAAGGAGACTGCCAAGGCGAAGACTCCAAACCCTAGGGTGGAGATACCCTATACTTATTTAATGGCGTGGCTTGTCATGCACTGCCCCTCTTTGATGAGTGCGGCTGAACATCTCTCAGGTAACAAGCCCTTCCTTGTGGAGCTGTACGAGCGCTCCTCATGGAAGAGTCATTACATGTCTCAAATCCGGAAGACACTCCGCCAACACCAGAATTATGAAATCTTCCTGTGCTTCCCCGACTTCCCTGGTGGAGAATACGGGGTCAAAATTCAAGGATATTTTAGGCGCAGACAATTTTACCGTTTTATCCTCAGGAGCGTTCTGGTGGCTCCTTAAGATCCGACCCGGGCACTTGGTGTATCGACAAGATACCATGTGTTATATTGAACCATACACCCGGAGCCGCTTCGCTTGTCAGTTTGGGTACTCTCAACTCTATGTGGGTAATCCAAACAAGAAGCTAGCCTACAAAGGGAATCTGTATGAGGGTGCCAGCGGCTGGTTCTACTTTGTAGCTGGTGGAACCGGGGCTGAATTCGTCTTGCCTCAAAAGTCGCCAGAACTGAGCATGACGCTGAGCTTCTGCACGTGGTACAGCGTCACTAACGCAAACGTGCCTAACTTCTCCATCAATCGGAGTTATTGTAAAGAGATAGAGGCCTTTTACTCTAGCTGCAAGGGGGCCAAGAGAGTAAGGGTAAAAGGAATGGACGAATTTCTTGGCGCGGTGTCCGATCCATCAGATATTGGCGACTCTGATGGAGATGACGATGATGGTGATGATGATGATGCTAATGTTGGAGGTGCTTCCCAACCTGTAGTCACTCGTTCCCGGAGTCCGACCGTCAAACGCCGCGGACCCCTGAGGGAAGGGCCAACCAAGAAGAAGAAAAAGTTGGCTGGAGAGACCTTGGTGATCCCTGAAGAGGCAGCAGTCCAATTTGCTACGGACTTGCTCGCCTCGACTCTGCCTCCAGCACCAGCAGAGGAGAGCAGGCCTGCAGAAGCTTCTAGCGCTCCTGATGCTCCGGCTCGTCTATCAACTCAAGACTCTGGTGAGCACGCTACGACGCAACCGTTGGGTGGCGAGACGGGTGTGCTCTTGGAGACGACGACGGCTCATCCTTCAAGTCCAACCACAGGACTTGTATCCCCTAGTATGGTTCTCTCAGATTTTATATTCTATCTTCTGTTCATTTTTCTATATTATATGTAACACTCCTTATTTGCTTTCTGAGATGCAGGTAGTCAACTCCACTCTCCCATGCACTCAACTACCAGGGTAGAGTCTGAGGAGCTGGTCGACTACTCTGGCACCACCGGCTCGGTGGGTGGTCTTGGTAGTTCGGCGGAGGAGTTTGGTGTGGACTATTTCACGCTAGCTCCTCTCTCTGTTCCTACTTCAGCTCCTTCAATCGACGAACTCGGGAGTGATGATAGGATAGAGATCATTGTTGCGGCCGCAGCAAGAGAGGCTCCCTTATCTCCAAGTCTGCCCTCTCCAACACTAATGGTCTACTCCGAGGAAACTTTTCCAGTGGTTGTTGGTGTGCCCTCTGCTCCTCAGCCAACAATATTGACGCCGTCAACGATAATGGTGTTGGCAGTGAAAATTTCTAAGTAAATAGGATTTTCCACAACAGAACGCGGAGCTAACCCAGTAACTCCGCATTTGGCTAGTTTTAGCCTCGCGTTGAGTAAAACGCGAAGATGTTTAATAGCTCCGCGTTAGCTCTGCATTCTGGTGTCTTAGCTCCGCGTTTTGATGCGATTAGCTCCGCGTGAGCAGATAACCAGAATCTCAAATTGATTGAGATTATGATTTGGGCTTGTCCAAATCCCAAATTAAGTTCAATCAGAACTTTAAATCAAGAGATTTGAATCAATATTAAATATTGGATTGGAATCTTTGATTAGTGCGAATTCTATTTAGATAGAAACTCTTGCATTAACCTGGGGCTATAAATACCTTCTTGGTGAAACCCTAGTGGTCTTCCTTTTTGGTTCTCGGCTGGTCTTCTTTTCGGCAATTGAGATCTTTTCCTCTTGGAGAATTCAAGTTACGCAAAGAGCCTTGAGTTCGTGAAAAATCAGAGAAGATCGTCTACAGTCGGCCGTTATCTTCAAGAGAGAAGAGTTCGACGTTCGATCATCCAAAAGAGCTGCTTGACAAATCCCATCACCACAAATCCCACAAGATATATTGTAAAAGAGATTGATTGATAATTATAAAATCCTCTCGTTTGTTCTCTTTATCTCTTGTTCACTTTCATTGTAATCTAAGTTGTATTCAATGGAAGGAAGCAAAACTTTTGTGGCGAACAAACTGACGACCACAGTGGGAGCCATCTCTTTCATTGATGAAGAGATTGTGGCACAATCGGACGTTGACATGATTAGATCCGAAGTAGACACGCTGGTCGTTGAAATCGATCAGCAGAAGTACGAGGAGTCTCTCCTCTGAATCAGGTGACTTGGACGAGACACGACACTATCGTCGCATGCACTCCAATACCCGAGCAACGGGTAAAAAGGTATCCACCGAGAGACAGAGATCCTTGGAGACTGCGGCTATAGGGCCGATGCTCGGACGAGAAATCCTAGCAGAAGACGAGCTTCCTACTGCCGAAGAAGACCTGGGAACTGGATTGACCAGAACCCAACTCCGAAATAGGAATCGGAGAGCAAGGTGTAAAGCCCTCAAAGCCCGCCTTGGACGTGGAGCTAACATCAGAGAATGCGAGGCTATGGTCCCTCGCAAACTGGCTCGTGCTAATCGCGAGACCAGTCACTATCGCGTTAAACGCGAAGTTACAACTTGCCTTAAAAGTAAGGAAAAGCCAGCGTGTGATATTCCGCGCGAGGCTACTGCTGAGCTTAGCGAGAAGCGCGAAGCCAGTAAGATTTGCGCTAGTCGCAAAATATCTAACACTCGCGAGGAACGCGAGTATAAAAATTCTTTAAAGCCAGCGTGTGATTTTCCACGCGAGGCTGATACTAAGCCAAGCGAGAAATGCGAGGCTGGTAATACTTGCTAGAAACACAAAACTTCTCACACTCGCGAGGAACGCGAGTATAAAAATTCTTTAAAGCCAGCGTGTGATTTTCCACTCGAGGCTGATACTAAGCCAAGCGAGAAACGCGAGGCTGGTAATACTTGCGAGAAACGCAAGACTTCTCACACTCGCGAGGAACGCGAGTATAAAAATTCTTTGAAGTCAGCGTGTGATTTTCCACGTGAGGCTGATACTGAGCCAAGCGAGAAACGTGAAGCCAGTAATACTTGCGAGAAACGCAAGATTCATAATACTCATGAGGAACGCGAAGATGATTGGCAAATTATTGTCAGTCGTAAAAATCGCGCTAGGCGCGAAACTATGACTTGCGTTAATCGCAAGGGTAGGCTAGCGTGCAAGAATTCCCTTTCACGCGGGGCTATTATTCCAGAAGCTAAACTTCTGAACACACGCCAAGCCAGCGAGAAATGTGAGGCTGACATGGCAAAACGCGGAGCTACTCTTCAAGCCCGCGATACAAAACGCGGATCCATTTCTAAGCTTCGCGTAGAACAACCCAACTACAGAATCAGGGTTGATCCTTGCGTCAGTAGACCAGAATCAAACTTCAGTGATCCAAAGAAGCTTCAGTGGGTTCCTAGACCCTCTTAAAAGTTGAATGGGTCCCACGACTCCATGGCTAAAGGTACTGATCTCAGGAAGTATCTGTCCAAGAAGAGAGGCATAGAACAAGTTCAAGTTGAACCTATCTGTCACTGCCAGCAACTTACGACAGCGGTATCCACTGTAAAGGATAACTGTGGCTGCAGCAAGAGCAGGATATCGGTGTTCGACCGATTAATCGAGTCGGACAAGAGCCCTATTAAGAGGACAAAAACCGCTTCCCTAAAAGAATGGAGAGCTGTAAACTCCAATATGGTGGGAAAAGGGAAGAAGGTTATAGAGACGGATGATGATTCAGAATCGAGTGATGAAAAACCTCCTCATATCACTCGACTTAAATCAGGGGCCGTCCCGCCTCGAAATTATAAGAGGCTTTTAAGAGGTTGTTATGATGATGATAGCGACAATTCAGCTATAGCTTCACCTCCATCCTCTACGTCATCTCGGCTACAAAAGGCAGCATCGCACATGGCAGATAAATCTGATGATATCAATCAGAGATTTGAAGTTCAAGAAAGGATGATTCGAGAGCAACAAAAGACGATTGAAGACTTAAGGTGATGCTCTCAAAATTTGTTTAGGATAATGCCAAAAAGGGCAAAGAAACTCTGAACGAAGAGGAAAAAGAAGAAAAAGCCCACTCGATGCACGAGGACGAGGATAGATTCTCTTTTCATGATAAAATATAGAAAAATTACAAAATCAACTCGAAGTTTTGATGCATAAAAAGGAGTTGAAAGAGTCAGGGGTCTCAAGACCATATCCCCCAGAATGGGATGTGGTACCATACCCTCAGAAGTATAAACCGCTCAAATTAGAGTCATATGACGGGAAGGGATCGCCCAGTCAACACATATATTACTTCTTGTCCCAAGCAGAACATCTGATGGGTAATGACCCGATTATAACCAAAGTATTCGTAAGTACTTTGCTAGGGCCTGCTTTTACTTGGTTCATGCAGCTGCCCCGAGGTACTATTAATACCTGGTTTGATGTTGAGAAATTATTTCTCTCACGTTTCCTTGAGGATGATACCGAAATTACGGTTCATTCCCTCCTTGCAACTAAACAAGGGGAGGAAGAAACGGTAAAAGAGTTCATAGAAAGGTTCCGGGAGAAGTCCGTGCATTGCAAACATGGAATGATCCAGAAAACTCTAGTTGAGACATGTCGACACAATCTTAAGACTAACGTGCTCCTAAAAATGGGAGCCGTGGAGTCTAAAACGTGGAGAGATCTGATCAAGCAAGGGGAGCAAGCCGAAGACTTGATCCGTCGAGTTGAAGAGTCTCGTGGATCAAGGAGTACTGGAGGAAATAAGCCATATACCCAAAATAATAGCAATAAGAATAAAGGGAAAGCAGTGATGGCATCAGAAGCCGCTCCTCAAAAGTCAAACCCTCCACCAAATCTGAAGCCCCAAAATCAGCAGGGCACCAGACAAAATAGGCCTTAGCAAGAAAAGGTCTATACTTTTAAGGCGGAACAGACGCCTATCCTCTTTTACTTGCTCCAGAGGAAGGGAATGCTGAAATTTCTGGAGAATAGGAAGCCAGAGGACGCTGGCAAGACCAACGATCCCAACTATTGTCTCTATCACCGGAATGTTGGGCACCCTACTAGGGATTGTTACCCTCTTAAGAACAGAATCCAAGCACTAATAGAAGCTGGAGTACTGACGCTTAAGGAGGAGCAAAAGAAGGTCACCGCCAACATGGCAACTATAGTGGTTGGAACCCATGAGTTCCCCACAGGAGTGACTCCAATCCTAAAGGGTAAGATGGTTACAAAGAAGCTTGACCCTTACAACAAGGCCCAAGAAGGACTTGTCCCCATGACAACCCAAAAAGGGAAAGTCATGTGGGTCCACCCTGATTTGTTACAAGATGAACAGTGGACAAACACAGGGGGTCAAAAGAAAAAGCGGACTGTTAACGCCATTTCTGCATAGATAAAGGAAGAATATATAGCTTCGGGAGCCTTCACAGATTCTGAAGAAGAGCCCGAAACAATGGCCACTCATCAAGATGGGGTAGGCCCTTCCGGTACTCAGTCTGGAAAGACATATCTCAAGGACTACACTAGAGTAGATCCGAAAGACATATATGCGGAACTTGCAAATCTCGCAAAACAAAAAAGACTTCGTTTCCAGAAGAATCCTATTAGAGATGAAGGAGCTAAAGAGACTACCTTCAAGTTTGACATAATAGCTCAGCTAGCTAACATTCCAGCACGAGTAACGCTTTATGAACTATTGAGATTATCAAAATCAACACGTAAAGCGTTAAGAGAGGCCCTGGCAGACTCTGAGTCATTCCTAGCTCAGATTGTTGAGCCGGCCGATCAAGAACAGGACTCTTGCCCCCGCTGTCACCAAGTGAGGAGGCAGGTTCCATAAATTATCTTCTCTCCAGAAGATATGCAGGTGAGGAACATAAAACATAACAGGCCTTTATATTTCACCGGATATGGCGGATCCACAAAGGTGGACCGATTTCAAATTGATCCGGGTTCTGCACTAAGTGTTGTGCTCAAAAGGTTGATGCAACTATTAGGGATTTCCCTCCATCGTCTGACACCAACCAATACAACAATATATGGGTTTAATTCCAATAATAGCAGTCCCCTCGGAAAAATCCGACATGTCAAATCGAGGATTTGAGGACGGAGGCTACGTGCTACGTTATTGATGCAGATACCTCCTGCAATATTTTATTGGGACGACCTTGGATCCATGCTTACATGATAGTCCCGTCGACTCTCCACCAATGCATGAAGTATTGCAATGAAGAAGGAGAAGTCCGGACACTAAATGCAGGTAAGCAACCATTCAAAGGGTTGGAGAATTACTTCACAGATGCTGCACTTTATAAACCAGCCCATGAAATCTCCAATGACGATCCTAGCAAGCTTCAAAAGCCCGATGACAGTGGCAATGAAGCCGACACTGAGTACCAGCTTCCTGGAGAAGACGATAAGGGTGATTATGAAATCAACCCTCACTTAGATTTTAGTTTGAGTCTTGATGATAATGTAACCGATGTAATAGAGAGTGAATGGGTTATTAATGAAAATATAAAGTTAGTCTACGAGCATGCTGTAGCTATTAGCTCTGAACCCTCTTGTACTTCTACTGAAGTGGATGGCCTGTCTGAACTTGAAGTTCTGGCGGCATACCATTTGCCCCTCTGGTCATCCCTCCTCTCTCAATCAAGAATGACTGAGGAACAAGGTCACTTCTTTGAAGTACCTCCTCAACAAGGGTCCCAAAAGCCGATCATGTTTGGCAGGGTAATCACGTCACCTCGACAAAGACAAATCAGTGAAAGTGATGAACAAACATCACCTCAATTTCACTTGTATGAACAAAAGTCCCGGCATATCATGGAGAAGATGAGTTATAATTTTACCCAGAAACCGGGATTAAACTTTGGAAAAGGGCGACGGAATCTTATACCCTCGTTCATACCGAGAGGAAAGAGTCCAGATTATTATTAAGAGACTCGCAGGGGGTTGGGCTATATATCTACTCCTCCCTCATCACCATCCGGACAAGAAGAAAGTTCTTCGGCCGATGATGAATCACCTCTGCAAGATCATGACTCGGATCAAAGTACCGGTGCCTGGTTTCAATCCTTGACAGCCAATATGGTTTCAGCCGTATCAGAAAGCCACGAGGAACCAATTTTCAAGATGATTCCTGGGCTAAGCATATGGACACTCTATGGGATGTCGGCTTTGAACAGCGTGATCCGCCAACAGAAGATAAATTGGTACAAATCAACATGGGAATGGAAGAAAATCCGAAACCTATCTTTATAAGCGACACGTTAACTCCTTTGGAAAAGGAGGAACTTATATCTCTTATTAAAGAGTATATTGACGTGTTCGCATGGAGTCATGAAGACATGCCCGGGCTTGACCCTCAAATTGCTACACACCGGTTAAATATAAAAGAAGATGCCAAACCTGTTAAACAACAGTAAAGGCGTTTCGGCCAGAATTGATGGGGCAATAGTTGCTGAGGTCAATAAACTTATAAAATCTGGATTTGTCCGTGAAGAGCAACACCCTGATTGGGTGGCTAACATAGTGCCGGTTCGAAAGAAGAATGGCAAAATCCAGATATGCATCGATTTTCGAGATCTGAACGTTGCATGTACTAAGGATGAATTTCCACTTTCCATCATCGACGTGATAATCGATAATACTTGCGGTTATGAGAGAATGTCCTTTATGGATGGCTTCTCAGGATATAACGAAACTAAGATGCACTCAGATGATGAAAAGCATACAGCTTTAAGAACGCCGCTGGGAGTATACTGTTACACGGTAATGCCGTTCGGATTGAAGAACGCCGGTGCTACTTACCAACGTGCGATGAGCACTATATTCAAAGAACACCTACGCTAGATAGTAGAGTGCTATGCGGATGACTTAGCGGTCAAAAGTAAAAATAAAGAGGACCACCTTCAGGACTTAAGAAATCATTTAAAGATGAATCTCACTAAGTCTTTCTTAGGAGTGTCAAGTGGGAAATTCCTTGGGTTCATAATAACTTCAAAAGGAATTTTCCTCGACCCTGAAAAGGTAAAAGCGATTAGCGAGATGCCGCCTCCTCGCAATATTAAGGAATTAAGGGGGTTACAAGGAAAACTCGCATATATTCGACGCTTCATTTCCAACCTATCTGGACGATGCCAGCCATTCTCCAAACTTATGAAGAAGGGGGTTTCTTTTGCATGGGATGAGGCATGTCAACAGGCGTTTGACGACCTCAAAGAATACCTCACTAAACTCACCGTTCTTATGGCACCAATCCCTGGACAGCCATTTCTTATATATGTAAGGGCCATGGATAATACTTTAGGAGCATTACTTGCTCAATATAATGAGCACGGCCATGAACATGCCCTCTATTATTTAACCAGGATAATGATCGGGGCCGAATAGCGGTATACCCCGATTGAAAAGGAATGTTTAGCCCTAGTGTTCGCCGTTCAGAAAATGCGACACTATCTTTCAGGGCAAACAATTCATGTCATCCCACGAGTTAATCCTTTAAAAAAAAATCCTGATGACGAAATCGAGATCCTTAAACAGCCGATTGGCGAAATGGGCATTATTGCTGTCACCATATGACATACACTTTGTTCCTCAAAAAGCAATGAAGGGACAGACAATCGCCGATTTTCTTGTAGACCATCCAATTTGGTCCAATACCAAACAGACGTCAGAGGTCAACACAGTTAGCAAGGAACAACCATGGCAGATGTTCTTTGATGGTGCTGCCAGACGATCTGCTGCTGGAGTGGGGGTTGTGCTAATATCCCCACATAGACATATATTACCTAACGGTTACTCATTAACAGAACCGTGCACGAATAATGTGGCGGAATACAATGCACTCATTATTGGCCTAAAAATGGCTCTACAACTGGGGGTGAATTATTTAGAGGCATGTGGAGACTCTAAACTCGTCGTCAACCAAATGACGGGTGAGTATGAGGTCAGACATGAATCCCTCATCTCTTATCATCAGCTAGCCATTGAGTTAGCAGGATATTTTGAACAATTCTACATTTATCATATATCTCGGAATGAGAATGTATATGCAGATGCCCTTACCGCATTAGCTGCAACATTGGCGATCCCACCAGGTGAGGCTAAAAGCATCACTATTGGCAGCAGAGAACTCCTCCACCCAGATACGGTTTTCCAAACCAAAGAGGTGTGCCAGACAGGCTTGACCTTGGAGCCCCGTGATTGGCGATTTCCGTTTGTGGATTATGCCCTACATGGGATATTGCCAGAAGATTCAAAAGAAGCCACCTCGATAAAGAGGAAGGCCCAGAGATTCTATTATGACCATAAACTTCAGACTTTATATAGAAAGTCAAGAGATGGTCTGCTGCTACGCTGCATATCAAAAGCAGAAGCAGATGAAGTGCTGAGAGAAACACATGATGGAGTGTGTGGAGCTCATCAGCCTGGTCCAAAACTTGGAGACCGTATAAGAAGGCTGGGATACTACTGGCCGAATATGATTACGGAAGTAATAGCATACGCTAAACGGTGCCATGCATGCCAAGTTCATGCTAATTTTATTCATCAACCCCCAGAATACTTGCACAATACCGTTGCTAGTTGGCCATTTGAGGCATGGGGAATGGATATTGTGGGGCCTATAACTCCCCCGTCATCCAGAGGATATCGGTTCATTCTTGCAATAATCGATTATTTTTCAAAATGGGCTGAAGCCGTGCCCATGAAAGAGGTGAAAACGACAGATGTGATCAAGTTCATCAAGCATCATGTCATTTACCGATTTGGCGTTCCTCGACGGATCATTCATGATAATGGGCCGCAAGAGAGGTTTCGAGACTCTGTGATAAATTCAGAATCAAGGACATCGCTTCAACACCATATAACCCCGCAGCAAATGGGTTGGCCAAAACCTTCAACAAAACGATTATTAAGCTCCTTCAGAAGTTCGTCTCTTCCAATAAACGAGATTTTGATGAAAAGCTAGGAGAGTGCCTGTGGGCTTATCGCACCATTGTTCGCACCCCTACAAAAGCTACACCATTCTCTTTGGTTTATGGAAGTGAGGTCGTCTTGCCTCTTGAAATCCAGATACCATCATTAAGAGTGACTCTAGCCACAAAGATGACGACAGAAGAGCGCCATCAGCAAAGATTGCAAGAATTAGAGGCGTTAGATGAAAAACATCTCAGGGCCCAACAACAAATTGAGTTGTATTAAGCTCGAATCGCGCAAACGTTCAATAAGAACGTTAAACCAAGTACCTTTAAACAAGGAGACTTGGTTTTGGCTATTAAAAGGCCAATGGTGCTAACCGACAAGACTAAGAGTAAATTTAAACCCAAGTGGGAAGGACCATTTGTTGTGGAGACGGTATACTCTAGTGGAGTCTATCGCTTAATGAATCAGAATGGCGATAGAATGATGATGCCAATCAACGGTAAATTTCTAAAGAAATACTATACTTAATAAATCAGAATGATGACAGAGTGACTGTCACATCCGGTTCAGATCACTAAGAGTATAACCATCCACTTGTTCAAGTTATGCAGAAGAGCTCTTGGACTCCTTCTTAGGCATGCGCAATTAGCGCCTCTGACCTAAATTTGGTGTGCCCAGTTCGAGTTACGCAGTTGAGCCTAGAACCGCCTCTAATCTTCTTCTTAGGCATGTGCAATTGAGCCCCTCTGACCTAAATTTGGTATGCCCAGTTCAAGTTACGCAGTTGAGCCTTGAACCGCCTCCAATCTTCTTCTTAGGCATGTGCAATTAAGCGCCTCTGACCTAATCTGATGAATTACCCAGCGCCGACTAGGCAATGGGAGAGAACCAGTTTCTCGCTAAACCCTTCATGCTGGGGGTAAAAGTATGAATTGCCCAACACCGCTAAGGCAAAGGGAAGAGGAAAAATTTGGCGTTTAAGCCCAAACGAAATTATCAACAACTCACCATGTTGAGGAGAATAACATGGCTAGCCCAACTCAAAGAGTAGTTGGTAAAGGCTAATCAAATCCGTTGATAGTTAGGGGTTTGCTAAAAATCCCATAAAACCTATCATGATAAGCTCTTACCTCTGACAGATGAGCTTTACCTAAAACAGATAAACTATTTTTGATGACAAGTTATTTTGTTCTGCAAGCAAATTTCCTAGCCAACAAATGAAAGAATCAAAAAGGAGTTATCTTTATTCATCATTCAAAAGAAATGGAATTACGAAAGAATTCAGAGAATCAGTAAAGTTCTCTTTTCTATTACAAAGTTCTTATTACAGGAAAGAACAAAAAGAAAACTGTGGATCTCCTAGGTGCTTTAACTTATTCATCACCTCGTCAATCACTCGACGACGAGTTGCTTCTACGGAGTGTTGAGCCTGCCGGAGTAAGTCATCATCATTCATTGCAAGTTGCTGGGTTAGATGCTGACGAGACTCTTCCATAGCACGGCTTCTTATTGTCTCTTCCTGCTCGACCTGCTCCCGTTGGAGGATCAGCGCTTCCCGTTTCTTAATGGATTCACCTAATTGAAGCTCGTTGGATACTAAGACCGCCTGAGCTTTAGCAATGGTCTCCTGGGCTCTAAGGATGGTGGCCTGACTCCTCCCAATCTCAGAGTCCACCACCTCCAAACCCTTAAGGATGGACTCCCGACTAGCCTGGAGCTCTGCCAACTCCCGAGACCATCCTTCTTCCTGTCGTATTAATTACTCTCGACGCGCCGCTAACTCCACCCAAAGCCGCGCTAACTCTATTGCGGTGATCGCTTCCACGTCCACTTGACGAACTGTGTTTAGCGTGTTCACTTGCTCTTCTAAAGCATTAAAGCGGGCCCGGTAGGGAGCTGCCCGGTCCTGTCCCCCGATTCTTTCAATATTATCCAAATAGTTGAATAACATTGGATGGCCGAGACTGAAGAAATCTATTCCGCCAGAAATCATCTCAATGCATCTTCTTAGCAACCGCATAAAATCATTAAAGAGTTCCTCAAAAAGATCCACGGCGTTTGTATTTAAAGCAGGCAGTGCTAAAGAAGATGTCATTGGAGAAGGAGCGATATTCACTGGAATTGAAGAAGAAGAAGTCCGTCCTTGAACCAGGCTCCTAATATGCGGGGCCAGTAAGGCCAACACAGATCTGGCGGAACTAGGAACCCGAGGAGAGGCGTCACTAGTACAAATCACCTGGGCAGTACTACTACTGGAGTAGATGATGGAGTGTTCTCACCAGAAGCTCCTCCTATGGTAGAAGTGACTTCAAAAGAGAATTTCAAATTTTCCTCGTCCCCCATTGGCAGAAGACTTGGAGCCAGGGGAGCCATGGATGTCTCAACAACCATTATTGTTGATGATGATAATATAGCAGGCTGGGAAACAGAGAGTGCACCATAAATTACTGGAAAGAACTCCGTGGAGCAAACCGGCGGTGTTGGTGACGGCATACTTGGAGACGGTGTAGCCTCTTTTGCGGCGGCTGCAATGACAACTTCTGTTCTCTCATCACTCCCTAGTTCATCAATGGGAGGAATTGATGAGGGAACTGGGCATGTGGCCGGTGTGAAATAGTTGGCGTCAAATTTGCTTGCAGAGCTACCCAAACCACCCGCTGAGCCAGTCATGCCAGAATAGTCCACCCTCTCTTCAGACTCCCCCTTGGTAGTCGAATGCATTGGCGAGAGGGGCTGACCACCTGCATTTCAGGAAGCAAGCAAATGGTGTTACGTATAATGATAAAGTAAATAATGGACAAAGAGATAGAACACGAAGAGCCATACCAGGAGACACAAGTCCGGTTGTCAGACTTGAAGGGGGAGCCGCCGTTGTTTCCAGGAGCATACCTGTCTCACTACCCAATGGTTGCGCCGCAGGGTGTTCGGCAGGTTCTACTGTCGGAGGAACTGGAATCTCAGAAGCACTTGGAGCTTCAGTAGGTCCACTCTCCCCTGCCGATGCTGGAGGTAGAGTTGAAGCCAGCAGATCCGAAGCAAACTTAACAGCCGCTTCTTGGGGAGCTACTAGAGTTCCCGGAGCCAACTTTTTCTTCTTTCTGGCAGGCCCTTCCTTTGGGGCACTGCGGCGTTTGAGGGTCGGGCTCCAGGGACGAATGCCGACAGGTTGGGAAACACCTCCAACATCAGGGTTGTCATCATTATTATCATCATCATCATCATCAGACTCACTGACGTCTGATGGTTCGGCTGCTGCAAGGAATTCATCCATTCCTTTTACTCTCACTCTTGAAGCACTTTGGTGACTAATGTAGAAAGCCTCAATCTCCTTGCAACAGCTTCGGTTGATGGAGAAGCGGGGCACGTCAGCATTTGCAACGCTATACCATGTGCAAAAGCTAAGAGTCATGGCCAGTTCTGGCGACTTCTGTGGCAGGATGAATTCAGCTCCGGTTCCACCAGCTGCAAAATGAAACCAGCCGCGGGCACCCTCGTACAGATTCCCCTTATAGGCAAAATTCTTGTTCGGATTACCCACATAAAGTTGGGAATATCCAAATTGGCGAGCGAAGCGACTCGGAGTGTACTGTTCGATAAGACATTTACCATCTTGATGATACACCAGGTGCCCGGGACGGATATTAAAGAGCCACCAGAATGCTCCCAAGGATAAGGCAGTAAAATTATCTGCTCCTGCGATATCCTTCAACTTTAACCCGTACCCTCCACCAGAAAAGTCGGGGAAGCACCGGAAGATCTCATAATTCTGGTGATGCCGGAGAGTCTTCCGGATTTGAGATATATAGTGATGCTTCCATGAAGAGCGCTCATATAACTCCACAAAGTAGGACTTGTCACCAGAGCGATGTGAAGCAGCACTCATCAGAGACGGACAGTGCATGACGAGCCACGCCATCAGATAGGTGTAAGGCATCTCCACCCTAGGGTTCGGAGTCTTCACCTGGGCAATCTCTTTTGACTTGCCTTTCCCTTTCCCCTTGCCCTTATCAGCAGGGATGAAGTCATTACAAAGTGTTCGCAGTCCATGCTGCAGATTGCACACCATGGCGGGGAGAAGTCCGAAAGGTCGGCCGTATGCAAGGAAAACTACTGGATATACCACAGTCATTGCAATTGCCTCTTTTCGCAATGACGGCACAACACATCTTTTCAACCACAGCATCAAGAACCCAACAATAAGACCTCTATTGGATATTGGAACTGAGCTTGATAATGGTAACTTTTGAAAGAGGTGCCAGGACCAAATCCACCTTCGTTGGAATCAGTAGTATAATACATCAGCCGGGTCTTAGTGATGCGGCGATCGATCTCCGTTGCGTAAACAGGAGCATAGCCATGGATGGTTGTTGAACTATCCTCAGAGTTCAAGTTGGCAAAGAGATAGTTGGCCCATTTCTTGTGGCCGATACCCTTATTATGCACACCTGCCATGTCAGCACAGATGCGGTAAGGGCACATCATCTCCCAGTATGTAGCATAGATGCGCTCGTCCTTCGCCATTAGCATGTTCAACTCTTCGGTAGTGGGGATATACTCTTCATATGGAACTTCGCCCATTGAAAGTCTAGATACCTCAAACATCTCATGGAGAGCGAACCCTAGCTCACCCACTGGCGTAAATAGTGTGCAGGTCTCGAGGTTGTACATCTCCAGAAAGCAGAAGAAATGATAAGCACTCTGAGGGAACCCAAATTGAACATTTCTGATGGCCTTGTATAAACCAATCTCCATCAGAATGGGTTCATGAGAGTCCAGCATGTATTGAACAAGGCGGGCCCACCACATGTTGCCAGATGAGTAAACCCAGCCAGGCATCCTGAAGTCACTAGCGGGGTATTGGCCTTCTTTCGCCAGGAATTCACTCAAGAAAGTTCGTGCGTGGGTCGGAACCTCTCCTACTAGGTGCTCCTTACTAAATCGGCCTGGAAGCAAACCAGTAATATATCTGGTGGGACCATCTTGATAAGCCCTATGTGCACCCAATTTACCCGTTGAGACACCGTCCTGTTCTTGAGTTAACCCCCACTCTAACTCACGATGCATCGCCAGCCTCTGAAGGTAGATTAAGGGATAGCCACGATCCATTCCAGACAAAAATATTAAAGCTTCGCCAGAATTATAGAGCCACATGCACTCCTCTTCAAAGAGGATCTCGTCTGATTGCTCCATCTTATCTCCAAAGAGAAATGCGGGTTTCTCTAGCATTTCTCTGTTCATGGCCTCGAAGGCCGCATCAGTTATAATCTCCCGTGCAGTAGTGAGATGATATTTGATCAACTTCTCCCTGCGCTCTCTCGAGTCTGGTTTGTATGCGGCCAGGATGGTGGTGAAGTGAAATTGAGTCGATGGATCAGAACCCCCGGCAAAACCAAAGTAGTGCTTATAGGGAAGAGCTTCCGCTGAGTACCCTACTGCAAGAACCAGAGTTAGAGAAGTTTCTACAAAATAAATTTTTTTTCTAAGTATGGAAATGCGAAGCTAAAAATTAGACCGCGCGAAACTAAAAGTAACTCCGCGCGAAGCTAAAAATTAGACTGCACAGAACTCAAAATAGCCTTGCGTTTCAATGCGAAATAGCCTCGCTTTTCAAACGCGACTACTACTCAAAATAGCCTCACGTTTCAACGCGACTGCTAATAAAAAAGCCTCGCGTTTCAAGCGCGACTGCTACTCAAAATAACCTCGCGTTTCAACGCGACTGCTAATCAAAAAGCCTCGCGTTTCAAGTGCGACTGCTACTCAAAATAGCCTCGCGTCTGCTAATCAAATAGCCCCGCACTTCAAAACGCGAGGATGACGCGATAGTTTCGCGTAAGAAGAAAACCAGAGGCTTTTCTTCTTCTCTAAGCCATATGGCCGGAGTACGGCAATCTCGCCGGTGATCAATCAGTAAGAACCAAACCAAATCACTCCAAAAATGTTCTAAAAAGTCTCGAAAGAGAGATTCTTACCCCCAATAGGTGAAGCGTGGGCTGGCCCGCCGCTGCCATGACTGCTGCCACCGCTGCTTGCGCCAGTCGCCGACGATGGGGCTGCGCGAGAAGAAGCATGAGTCTTGGGTGCCATTGCTTGAAAAATTGGGGAAAAATCGATGGAAAATCGGGAGAAACTTGGTCGGAAAATGCTCGAGTCGCCTGAACTCTGATCGCCTGAATCTCCAAGTCTCTAGAAAATTCTCAAATGAAGTAAGAAAGAAGAGGAATAGAGAATCCATTTAAATGAAAGAAACCGCCTCTTGGAATTCGGCGTGAGTTTCGAAGAAAAGAACTGACCAGTTACTCTCCAAAACGCGAAGCTATTAGCTTCGCGTGATGATGGAAAATGCGAAGTTGTTAACTCTGCGCAACTATGTAAAGCGCGAGGCTAACTTAGCTTCGCGTTCCTATGAAAAACTTGGATTTTTGGCAAAGTGCAATTAGGCACTTCCATCTAAGTTAAATGATCTTTACCCGATCATATTGGTATTAATGATCTAAGTTACGCAAATGAGCCTTAGATTATTTTACCAAAATTATAAACCATCTATTTGTTGAGCAAGCAAGATTCTTGAAGCCGACAGATAGAGAGGAAAATATTTGCCTTTATTTCATTAAAAAGATTACAAAAGAAGAGGGAGTTATAGCTCTCCCAAGAGCTTCTACATATTCATCAACTCATCAATAACCTAATAGCGAGATTCCTCCACGGGATGTTGAAGCTCAATTCTATGGTTCACATACAAAAGATTTCCTCTGCAAATGTCAACTATGATCCGTTTAAAGTTCTTAGTGGATCATCTGAAGATACTGCTATAAGAATCCTAATAAAGATGCACAAGTTAGATTCGACATTCTACAAGCCCTTAGATGATCATCTCTATCGCTTTGGAAAGCAACAAAGATTGTCATCTAACAGAAATGGTCCTCAAGAAAACTTAATGGGCTGCCGCAGAGTTCTTGTAACTCCTTCAAAAGTTTACCTTTAGGAGCCAGAGCTTGAAACCTGAAACTATGTTGTAAAGCATATGCTTCTGGCTTCCTTAGAGTTACTTTTGCTGATGAAGATCGGTGCACGGCTAGCCTTTGAAGATATATCAGGGAAAAGCTACACTCCACGCTGGCTAGAGATATCAGCAAGTCGTCAGACTGAATCTGGTTCACTGCAAAAGGAGAATCAAGAGTTAGAAAAAGTTTGACAAACACTTGGAAAATCTTCTAAGTATAAAAACGCTGAGCTAAACTAACTCCGCATGAAGCTGAAGAAATAGCCTCGCACTTCAAAACGCAGAGGATGACGCGATAACTTCGCGTAAAGGAAGAACAAAGTTTTTCTTTGCCTTCATAGCCTCGCGTTCCAACCGCGAGGATGTCGCGATAACTTCGCGTAGAGAAAGATCAGAGTTCCTCTCTGACTTCTCCTTCTCCTTTAAGCCTTACGGCCGGAGAACGGCGGTCTCGCCGGTGAAATAAACAATTGGCCAGGTTAAAACCAAGCCAAAACATCCTAGAATGGTTCTAAGAAGACTGAAAGTTAAAGGTTTTTACCTTCAAATAATTGCTGCATAGACTAGTTCGCCGCAGTGTCTACTTCCATTGCCAACGTGCATGAAGCCGTACTCTTCTGGAGCAACATTCTAAATGGAGAATTAAGGGAAGATCAGTCGAATATTGTTCGTCGACATGAGTCACTCGATCGCCGGAGCTCCGAATTCTTCAAACTCTTCAAATGAAGAAGAAATGAGCCAGGAGCTCTATTTAAACAAGATTTCCGCCTCTTGGTATTCGGCGTGAAAATTCAAGAGTAATTAATGAAGCAATTACTCGTTTCACTGAAAAAGTGAAGCTATTTAGCTCCGCGTAGGCGAGCATAACGCGAGGTAAACTTGGTATTTTAACTCTACGTTTAAAGATCCAAAGTATTTCAAAATTTGCTAAGTTCTAAGCCATTTTGAAAACTTTGGAGGGGGTTCTGTTGGCAGTGAAAATTTCTAAATAAATAGGATTTTTCACAACAGAATGTAGAGCTAACTCAGTAACTCCGCGTTTGGCTAGTTTTAGCCTCGCGTTGAGTAAAACGCGGAGATGTTTAATAGCTCTGTGTTAGCTCCGCATTCTGGTTTCTTAGCTCCGCGTTTTGATGCGATTAGCTCCGCATGAGCAGATAACCAGAATCGCAAATTGATTGAGATTATGATTTAGGCTTATCCAAATACCCAAATTAAGTCCAATCAGAACTCTAAATCAAGAGATTTAAATCAATATTAAATATTGGATTGGAATCCTTGATTAGTGCGAATTCTATTTAGATAGAAACTCTTGCATTAACCTGGGGCTATAAATACCTTCTTGGTGAAACCCTAGGGGTCTTCCTTTTTGGTTCTCGGCTGGTCTTCTTTTCGGCAATTGAGATCTTTTCCTCTTGGAGAATTCAAGTTATGCACAGAGCCTTGAGTTCGTGAAAGACCAAAGAAGATCGTCTACAGTCTGCCGTTATCTTCAAGAGAGAAGAGTTCGACGTTCGATCATCCAAAGGAGCTGCTTGACAGATCCCATCGCCACAGATCCCACACGATATATTGTAAAAGAGAGAGATTGATAATTATAAAATCCTCTTGTTTGTTCTCTTTATCTCTTGTTCACTTTCATTGTAATCTAAGTTGTATTCAATGGAAGAAAGCAAAACTTTTGCGGCGAACAAATGGCTGTTGAGACACCGGTGGCTCCTCCCGCTCCAAGTCATCCACCAACAGGAGACGAAGAGAATTTGAAGTTCTCGTTTGAAGCCACTTCTGCCACATGAGGAGCTTCGGGTGAAAACACTCCATCATCTACCCCTGCTGGTGGTGCTGCTCGAATGACTTGTACCAGCGATAATTCGCCTCGGGTTCCCAGTTCTGCCAAGTCTTTATTGGCTCTACTGGCCCTCGTGTCATGAATCTGGTACATGGACGGGCTTCCTCTTTCTCGACTCCAACAGAAGCCACTCCTCCCCCGGCGACATCTTCCCTAGCACTGCCTGCTTTGAATTTAGACACTACTGATCCTCTTGAGGAGTTCTTCAATCATAGTGTCAACGATTTTATGCGGCTACTAAGGAGATGTATTGGGATGATCCTGGACGGAAGAGATTTCCTTAATCTTGGACGTCCAATGTTGTCCAGTTATCTGGGTAATATTGAAAGGATTGGGAGACGTGACTGAGCAGCTCCTTATCGGGCCTGCCTAGAAGCTTTAGAAGAGCATGTGAATACGCTAAACATAGTTCGCCAAGCGGATGTGGAAGCGATCACCGAGTTAAAGTTGGCGCGGCTACGGGCAGAGCTAACAGCTCATCAAGAGTAGTTGAGGCGACAGGAAGGAGTATGGTCGCGGGAGTTGGCGGAGCTACTAACTAGCCAGGAGTCAATTCTCAGGGGGCTGGAGGTGGTGGACTTTGAGATCGAGGGAAGCCAGGCAGCCATCCTGAGAGCCAAAGAGACTATCGCTAAGGCTCAGGCTATTTTAGAAGCCAGCGAGTCTCGGCTAGGGGAGTCCGTCAGGAGACGGGAAGAGCTGGTCCTTCAACAAGGACAGCTCGAGCAGGAGGGCATAATAAGAAGCCATGCTATTGAAGAGTCTCATCAGCGGTTGACCCAACAACTCGCAATAAATGATGATGATTTGCGCCGGCAAGCTCAACACTCGTCGTGAGTTATTGATGAGTCGACGAATAAGTTGAAGCTTCTGGGAGAGCCATAACTCCCTCTATGTATTTATTCTTTATTCTTTGTAATAAGAAAAAGAACTCAACAATTATTTGAATTCTTTTATTTATTTCATTCTTTTGTAACTTTATTCATTTGATTTATGAATAAAGATAATTCTTTTGATTCTTTTATTTGTTGGCTACAAATTTTCTTTGCACAACAAATAACTTGTCATAAAATTTTAAACAATCCAAGGCTCATCTACATAACTTAGATCGTTGAAATTAATCAGGTCACAATTATTGACCCCGATAAAGCTCTTTAAATAGAGCTAAATGACAGTTTAGTGAAAGTGTTTAATTATTTACACCTGGATGATCGGGTTAGGATCATTAATTTAGATAGAGGCGCCTAATTGCACATGTCTTAGTTTGATAAAGAAGTTCAAGTGCTCATATGCGTAACTTGAACAAGTGGATGATTATACTCCTAGGGATATGAACCAGATGTGATAGTAAATAATATCCTTTTTTTATGCATAGTATTTCTTCAAAAATTTGCCATTGATCTACATTATCATTCTATCACCATTCTGGTTCATTAGGCGATAGGCTCCACTAGAGTATACCATCTCCACGATGAACGGTCCTTCCCACTTGGGTTCAAATTTACCCTTAGTCTTGTGGGTTAGAATCATTGGCCTTTTAATAGCCAGAACCAAGTCTCCTTACTTAAAGGTCCTTGGTTTAACGCTCTTATTGAACGTTTGCGAGACTTGGGCTTGATACAACTCAATTTGTTGTTGAGCCCAGAGACGTTTTTCATCCAATGCTTCTAGTTCTTGCAATCTTTGTTGATGGCGTTCTTCTGTCGTCATCTTAGTGGTTAAAACCACTCTTGATGATGGTATCTGGACTTCAAGAGGCAGGACAACCTCACTTCCATAGACCAAGGAGAATGGGGTAGCTTTTGTTAGGGTGCGAACGGTGGTGCGATAAGCCTACAAACACTCTCCCAGCTTTTCATCCCAGTCTTGTTTGTTGGAGGAGACGAACTTTCGAAGGAGTTTAATAATAGTCTTATTAAAGGCTTCAGCCAATCCATTTGCCGCAAGGTTATATGGCGTTGAAGCAATATCTTTGATCCTAAACTTATCACAGAATCTTGAGAACTCCTGGCTGATGAACTGCGGTCCATTATCGTGAATGATTCTTCGGGGGACACCAAAATGGTAAATGACATGATGCTTAATGAACTTAATTACATCCGTCGTTTTTACCTCTCTCATGGGCACGACTTCGGCCCACCTTGAAAAATAATCGGTTATTGCGAGAATAAACCGATATCCTCTGAATGATGGGGGAGTTATTGGCCCCACAATATTCATTCCCTATGCTTCAAACGGCCAACTAGCAACGGTACTGTGCAAATATTCTGGGGGTTGATAAATAAAATTAGCGTGTACTTGACATTCATGGCACTGTTTAGCGTACGCCATTGCCTCTGTAATCATTTTCGGTCAGTAGTATCCTAGCCTTCTTATGCGGTCCCCAAGTTTTGGACCGGGTTGGTGAGCTCCATACACTCCATCATATGTTTCTCTCAGCACTTCATCTGCTTCTGCCTTTGATATGCAGCGTAGCAGGAGACCATCTCTTGACTTTCTGTATAAAGTTTGAAGCGTATGATCATAATAAAATTTTTGAGCCTTCCTCTTTATGGAGGCGGCTTCCTTCGAATCTTCTGGCAACATCCCATGTAAGGCGTAATCCACGAACGGAAATCGCCAATCACGGGGTTCCAGAGTTAAGCCTGTCTGGCACACTTCCCTAGTTTGAAATACAGTATTCGGATGGAGAAGTTCTTTCCTACCAATAGTGATACTTTTAGCCGCACCCGGTGGAATTGCCAATGTTGCAGCTAGTGCGGCAAGGGCATCTGCATAGACGTTCTCGTTCTGAGATATGTGATAGATATAAAACTGTTCAAAATATCCTGCCAGCTCGATGGCTAGCTGGTGATAGGGGATGAGGGCTTCATATTTGACTTCATACTCACCCGTCATCTGGTTGACGATGAGTTTAGAGTCTCCATATGTCCCTAGATGTTCACTCCCAGTTGCAAAGCCATTTTTAAACCAATAATGAGCGCATTATACTCCGCCACATTGTTTGTACACGGCTCTGTTAATGAGTAACCGTTAGACAGTATGTGTTTATGTGGGGATATCAGTACAACCCCACTCCGACAGCAGACCGTCTGGCAGCACCATCAAATAACATATGCCATGGTTGTTCTTTACTAGTTGTGTTAACCTCTGACGTCTGTTTAGAGTTGGACCAAATTGGATGGTCCACTAGGAAATCGGCGATTGCTTGTCCCTTCATTGCTTTTTGAGGAACGAAGTGGATGTCATATGGTGACAGCAATAACGCTCATTTCGCCAATCGGCCGTTTAAAGACCCTGATTTGGTCATTAAGATTTTCAAGGGATTAACCCGTAATATGACATGAATTGTTTGCCGTGAAAGATAGTGTCGCGTCTTCTGAACAGAGAACACTAGGGCTAAACATTCCTTTTCAATCGGAGTATACCGATGCTCGGCCCCGATCATTGTTCAGCTTAAGTAATAAAGGGCGTGTTCATGGCCGTGCTCATTATACTGAGCAAGTAATGCTCCTAACGCATTATCCATGGCCCTTACATATATGAGGAATGGTTGCCCAAGGACAGGTGCCATGAGGAGGGAGGTTTGGTAAGGTAGTCTTTGAGATTGTCAAACGCCTGTTGACATGTCTCATCCCATACAAAGGAAACCCCCTGTTTCATGACTCTGGAAAACGGCTGGTATCGTCCTGATATGTTAGAGATAAAGCGCCAGATATAGGCCAGTTTCCCTTGTAACCCCCTTAATTCTTTAAGATTTCGAGGAGGCAGCATCTCATTGATCATTTTTACTTTTTCAGGATCAAGAAAAATTCCTTTCGAAGTAATTATGAATCCAAGGAATTTTCTACTGGACACCCCCATGAAAGATTTAGTAGGATTCATCTTCAAGTGATGTCTTCGTATAAGATTGAAGAAGACTGTTCTTAGATCCTGAAGATGATTTTCTTTGATTTTGCTCTTGACTGCCAAGTCATCCACATAACACTCTACCGTTTTGCGCAGATGGTCTTATATGATGCTCATCGCGCATTGATATGTAGCACCGGCATTCTTTAACCCAAAGGGCATTAGGTATAACAGTACACCCCCAGCGGTGTTCTGAAAGCTGTATGCTTCTCATCGTTCGGGTGCATTTTGATCTGATTGTAGCCTAAGAAGCCATCCATAAAGGACATCCTCTTGTATCCGCAGGTGCTATCAATCATTACATCGGTAATCGGGAGTGGGAATTCATCCTTGGGGCATGTCGTGTTTAGATCCCGAAAATCGATGCATATCCAGATCTTACCATTTTTCTTACGAACTGGCACTATATTAGCCACCCAATTAGGATGTTGCTCTTCACGGATAAATCCTGATTTTATAAGCTTATTAATCTCAGCGACTATCACCTCCATCAATTCCGGTCGAAAACGTTTTTATTGTTGCTTGACTGGCTTGGCGTCCTCCTTAATATTTAACCAGTGCGTGGCGATTTGAGGGTCAGGAATATCTTCATAGTTCCATGCAAACACATCTATATACTCCTTGATAAGGGATATAAGTTCCTCCTTTTCAATGAGAGTTAGTGTGTCTCTTATGAAGATGGGCTTTGGATTCTCTTCCGTTTCTATGTTAACCTGTACTACCATATCTTCCGTAGGCGGGTCACGCTGTTCAAAGCGGACATCCCAAAGAGTATACATATTTTTAGCCCATGAATCATCTTGAACATCGATCGGTTCCTCGTCGCTTTCTGGTGTGGCTGAAACCATATTAGCTGTTAAAGATTGAAACCATGCTCCAGTACTTAGATCTGAATCATGATCAAGCAGGTGTAAGTCCTCGTTGGTCGAAGAGCTTTCTTCGTTTTTGTACGATGATGAGGGAGGAGTAGATGCATAGCCTAACCCCATTCTAGTTTTCTGATAATAGTCTGGGCTCTTCTCTCTTGGTCTAAACGAGGGTATGAGATTTTGTCGCCCTTTGCCAAAGTTCAATTCTGATTTTTGGGTAAAATTATAACCCATCTTTTCCATCATTTGTCGGGATTTCTGTTCATATAAGTGAAATTGAGGTGATGTTTGTTCATCACTTTCACTACTTTGCCTTTGGTTAGGCGACACGATCACTTTGCCGAAGACAATCAGTTTATGCGATACATGTCACGGAAGTACTTCAAAGAAGTAATCTCGTCCTTTTGTTATTTTAGACCGAGAGACGAGAGATGGCCTTATTGGCAAATGATATACTGTCAAAACTTCAAGTTCAGATAGGCCATCTGCCCCGGTGGAGGTACAAGAAGGCTCAGACTCTGTAGCTACAGCAGGCTCGTAGATCAATTTTATATTTTCATTAATAATCCACTCATCCTCTGCTACATTAGCTACATTGTTATCAAAATTCACTTTAAAATTTATGTGAGGGTTTATCTCATAGTCACCCCCATCATCCTTTTCGGGGGATTCATATTCGGTATCCGCCTCGTCGCCGCTTTTGTCGAGTTCTTGAGGCTTTTTGTAGTCATTATTGGAGACTTCATGTACCGGCTTATAGAGCATAGCATCCGTAAAGTAGTTTTCTAGCCCTTTAAATGGCTACCTGTCTATAACTAACGTCCAGACTTCTCCTTGTTCATTGCAGTATTTCATACATTGATAGAGAGTCGATGGGACTATCATGTAATTATGGATCCATGGGCGTCCCAGTAGAATGTTATAAGATGTGTCTACGTCAATGACGTAGCACGTAACTTCTGTCCTCAAATCTTCGATTTGACACCGAAGTCGGATTTTTCCAAGAGGACAGTTATCGTTAGCGTTAAACCCATATATTGTAGTATTTGTCGGTGTCAGACGATGGGGAGAAATCCCCAATAGCTGCATCAGTCTTCTGGGAACGACGCTTAATGCGGACCCCGGATCGATTTGAATACGGTCCACCTTTGTGGATCCGACATATTCGGTGAAATATAAAGGCCTATTATGCTTTATATTCCTTACTTTTATATCCTCTGGAGAGAAAGTAATCTGCGGGAGCTGCCTCCTCACTTGATGACAGCGGGGCAGGAGTCCCATTCTTTGTCGGCTGGCTCGATAATTTGAGCTAAGAAAGATTCAGAGTCTGCCAAGACTTCTCTTAACGCCTCGCAAATTGATTTTGACAATCGCAACAACTCATAAAACGTGACTCGAGCTGGAATATTTGCCAGCTGAGCTATTATATCAAACTTAAATGCAGCCTCCTTGGCTTCTTCATCTCTTGCAGGATTTTTCTTTAAACGAATCCCCTTTTGTTTCACAGGCTTCGCGAGTTCCCCGTATATATTCTTCGGGTCTACTCTAGTGTAGTCTTTGAGGTATGGTTTACCAGATCGAGTGTCGGAAGAGTCCGCCCCATCTTGATGAGTGGCCATAGCTTCGGGCTCTTCTTTAGAATCTGTGAAGGCTCCCGAGATTATGTATTCTTCCTTTATTTTTGCGGAAATAGCATTACTAGTCCGCTTTTTTCCTCTGGTTATTTGAGGTGGTCCACTGTTCATCTTGTAATAGATCATGGTGGACCCACATGACTTCCCCTCTTTGAGTCGTTACGAGGACAAGTCCTTTCTGTGCCTTTTTATGTGGGTCATGATTTTTCATGACCAGCTTCCCCTCTGGTATTGGGGTCACCCCCACGGGAAACTCATGGGTTCCTACCATTAGGGTTGTCATATTGGCAGTGACCTTCTTTTGCTCCTCTTTTAGCGTCAAGACTCCAGCTTCTATGAATGCTTGGATCCTGTTCTTCAGAGGATAACAATCTCTGGTAGGGTGTCCGACATTCTTGTGGTAGAGATAATAGTTGGGGTTGTTGGTTTCGCTAGCATCCTCCGGTTTCCTATTTTCTGGAAGTTTCAGTATTCCCTTCCTAAGGAGCAGATGAAAGAGTGTTGGCGTCTGTTCCGCTTTAAAGGTGTATGTCCTTTCTTGCTGGGGCCTATTTTGTTTCGTGCCCTTTTGATTTTGGGGCTTCAGGTTTGAAGAGTTCATCTTTTGTGGAGCGGTTTCTAATGCCATCACCGCTTTCCCCTTGTTTTTGTTATTGCTTTGTGTGTGCGGTCTATTATTCCCCAGATTCCTTGCTCCACGAGATTCTTCAACTCTGCAGATCAAATCTTCGGCTTGCTCTCCTTGTTTGAGCAAATCCTTCCAAGTTTTAGACTCTACGGCCCCCATTTTTAAGAGCACGTTGTCTTGAGATTATGCCGACACGTTTCTACCAGAGTTTTCTAGACCATTCCGTGTTTGCAATGCACGGATTTCTCCCGGAACCTTTCTATAAAATCCTTTACCATTTCTTGTTCTCCTTGCTTTGTTGTAAGGAGGGAATGAACCGATATTTTAGTATCATCCTCAAAGAAACGTGCGAGAAATTATTTCTCAACGTCAAACTAGGTATTGATAGTACCTGGGACAGCTGCATAAACCATGTGAAGGCAGGTCCTCGTAAGGTACTTGCAAATACCTTAGTCATCACTGGGTCATTACCCATTAAATGTCCTGCTTGGGACAAGAAATAGTAAATATGTTGACTGGGAGATTCTTTCCCATCGTATGGTTCCAATTTGAGCGGTTTGTATTTCTTAGGTTATGGTGCCAAATCCCATTCAGGCGGATATGGTCTTGAGATCCCTGATCTTTTAACTCCTTCTTGTGCATTAATGCCTCGAGTTGGCTTTGTAACTTCTCGATTTTCTCTTTATGAGGGTCATAAAAAAATACTTATCCTCATCTTCATGTATCGAGTGAGCCTTTTCTTCTTTGTCTTCCTCGTTCATTTTGCTGAACGTAATTTCTTTTCCCTTTTTGGTGTTATCCTCGACAATTTTTTAAGTATTTTCGACCACTTTTGAGAGCATCATTTTAAGTTCTTCGATCGTCTTTTGCTAATCTCGGATCATTTGTTCTTGGGCCTCAAATCGTTGGTCGATATCGTCAGACCTATCCATCATATGTAATGCTGATTTCTGCAATTTAGACGATGCCGAAGAACGAGGAGAGGCTATGGCCGAGTTATCACTATCGTCGTCATAAGAACCTTTCACAAGTTTCTTATAGTTTCGGGCCGAGATAGCGCTGTCGGCGAAAAATTCTAGAAAAGCAAAGCAGATCCACGAATTCAGAGACAGAAGCCCGTAACTCATCGGATCCGCGAATCTAAAAAACTGAGGTCTGCGAATCTAAGAAACTGAGGTCCGCGATCCAGACGGCGGAATAGGTTCGCGAATCTAAAGCTGAGATTCGCGACACTACTCATAGTTTTTGGGTGGAGGGGTTTAATACAAAGTCACCCGACCCGAACAGAAGAATTGCCACCTCGGATCGTGGGAATAACTGCTAAACAAATGCAGCAGCATTACTTCGATCATGGGAGCAACTGCCTAACGAATATGGCGGCACTTCTCGAGTAGTGGGAGCTAACGGTCGAGCAAAATATGGCGGGACTTTACTCCAAGACCCCTATAAAAGGCGGGAAGCGAAAGAGATACAGACAGAGAGAGAACACACAGAGCAAAGAGACAGAGACAGACGTCTTCTCCCAGAAATTATCCCTTATGATCATGAGAAAGGAGCCCCTTTTTTTTCTTTCCTTTAGCCAACTGAGAGATATTGTACGGAGTGTCAACGGAGAGCAGGATCGTCCTCCATAACTACCTAGAAACCCAGCTTTAAATAAAGGGGAAGAGCTATCTTCCTCATCTTCTGTAAACGGGAAACCGTTCGATTGTAACCCTTTTATTGAAAATACTTTGATATCAAGAGTGTGCAACTTTCATGGCGAACAGAAGATTGACGACTCCGCTGGGGACTACCATCACCTCCGGTGACTTGGTGGTAGCTCAATCTGACAACATTCCAGTTTGTAGTATGGTCGACTCGCTCACCATTTCCGTCGACAAGCAAAAGTATGAAGAATTTCTTTCTTCAGGCTCCAAGAGCCCTACTTCCCTATGGGGATACCTTAAAATCTCCAAGGGGTCAATTCCCAAGGAAATGGCAATGGCTCGGTTAAGGGAATCTACGGACCAAGATAGTCCGAGATCCCCTTCTCAACAACGGGTTCTCTGCCGGTTCTGGCAAAGACTCTTGATCTCTCAAGCAAAGTGGACCAAAGTCCCCGCTTCAACAAGGGAAAGCAACCACCATCCGCTATGCAAAGCTGTCATGCAGAGAAGGAGGTTCCTCTCACTCGTACAACGAGGAGGAACCTAAGGAGAAGCAAAGCTCATGCCCTTCACAGGGACGCGCAACAAAAGGAAACTGCCAACTCATCTCGACAGAAACCCACGATTCAAATATGGAAGCCTAAGAGCGTGGTTGATCAAAAGGGCAGACGAGTTCGCTCACGTTCCCTACAGGAAGAGGAGTGAACCCGTCAAAGTTGTCCATTATCAACGCGGAGCATACATTCGCGTCCCGAGGGGAAAGTCTGAAGAAACTCGCGAACCTCTAATTCGCAGAAGGTGTATGCCTATCCGCGAGCTATCTCTCACAAATGAGCCTATCACAAAAGATTCCGGTGCAAGAGATCTTAGGGAACTTCTAAACAGAAGAAAAGAAGAATCCCATGTATCTCAATGCCACTGTGAACGACTGATCAATGCAGTACTGTCTCACTGTCATTGCTCAACTCATGCCCGATCCTCGGTGTTTTATCGATTGTCGTCTCCATCAACATCGTCGTCCCAATCGGCAAAAAGGAGACGGCGCAGGCTCGAGTTTTCTGAGCCGGAATATTTCGCAACGACCTCCAACGTGATAAGTGTTGGAGAAAAGAAGAAGAAAAAGAAGGTGAAGAAAATCTCCGAAGAAGAAACTTCTGACCCAGAGCTCTCTTCGAGTTCGAAAGACCCATCCAACGAAGAGCGAGGAGTTTTTCGGCACACTCGACTCAAAAGTGGGGTGGCGATCCCTATGAATTATAGACAGATGGCAGGGATCTCATATGATGAAGAGGATACAGCCAAGTCTATTATGACTGAATCACAGACGTCTGATTCATTCTTAGAAGACTCCGCTTCTGCATATATGACGCAGAACAACGTCCCAGAAGAGTTCATGTGGAGAATGGAGGAGCAAGATAGGCATATCCAACAGCAACAGAATGCCATCAGCGAGTTTAAAGATATGCTACACGCTCTGATAGAGTTAGAAAAAGCTAAACTGAAGAATACAGGAAAGAAGACCGAAGAAAAAGGTCATGAAGAAGAAGAACATCATAAAGATGATGACAACCACTCCACGCACCAGGAAGGAAACGCAAATACTGTCTGGATGGAGAGCTTCCAAAACCAGTTAAACGCCCTCATGCATAAAAGCGACCTACAAGAACTGGGCGTAGTAAGGTGATATCCCATGGAGTGGGAAACGGGGCCATTCCCAGAAAGGTACAAACCGTTGAAGCTCAAACTTTTGATGGTAGAGGATCGCCAAACCAACACCTCTACTATTTTAAGTCGCAGATAGGGCATTTATCCGGAAATGACCCTATTATTACAAGAGTATTTGTTAGTACCTTAACCGGGCTAGCTTTTGAATGGTTCTGGAGACTAGAACCGGGAACCATCAATTTCTAGAGCGACATGGAGAAAGCCTTTCTCACTAGATTCTATGAAGATGATATGGAGGTATCAATGCCGGCGCTTCTAGCCGCCAAACAAAAGAAAGGAGAGTCAGCCCGGGACGTTATCAAAAGATTCTGGAACGATTCTCTCAGGTGCCCGCATGGGATGCCAGAAAAGACCCTGGTAGAAACCTATCAACATAATGTTTCGACCAAGGTTCTAGCCAGGATGGGGGCGGTGAAGTCCTCGACTTAGAAGGATCTCGCCCTACAAGCTGAAGAAGCTGAAGAAATTACGCAAAGGCTTGAAGAAGAAGGAGGCGAGGAGAAACCGAAGCGAAGTGGTGATAACAGCTATAAGTTCCGATCCCGAGGGTATAAGGGAAAGGAGACAATGGTCACTGATGCGCCACAACCCACGAAAACTTCCCCGAAATTTCATCCTCAAATGCGAGTGCTACAAAAGCAATACTCCTTCAAAGATGAGCACACAAAGACTATCTTCAACCTCTTCATGAGTAAGAAGATGCTGAAGTTGCCAGAATCTGAACGACCGGAGGAAGCTGGAAAAGTTAATGATCCTAACTATTGTGTCTACCATAGGATCATTAACCACCCTACCCAAAACTGCTACATCCTTAAAGACAAAATTCAAGTCTTAGTGGACGCCAATGTCATCAAGCTTCAAGAGCACCAGAAGAAGGTGACTGCGAATATGGTGACCGTCAAGTTCGGCAAAGCACCCCACTGGATAGAGTCAACAGTTCAAGATGGAGTGCAACCCATCCATATAGGCACGATGCAAGTCGTAAATTTTGATCCCCATCAACAGCAAAAGAAAGGACTATTCCCATTTGAAACTGATAGGGGGAGATACTATGGGTACATCCTGATATCTTAAATGATGAACAATGGAGTTCCAGTTCATCCGGGGAGAAGCGAAGAGAGAGGGTCTTTACCTCTAATGTCGTTTCCGTAATTCCCGAAGATGATGAGATCATTCCTGCCCTGACCGATTAGGAAAAAGAGATCGGAAACTCCTTGGTCGCCGATACAGACCCTCCCTCATCGGGGACCCGTTCGGGAAAAGATTACTTAAATAATTACGGCCAAACAACGGGTTCTCAACCATCTCCAGAGAAAGTCAAGCAAAAGGAGCTGAAGTTTGACAAAACTCTAAGGAAGAAGGGAAAAGAACTTACGGAAGACTCGCGGAAGTCATTCCAGTTCGACATCCTAACACAATTGGCCAATATCCCTATAAGGATAACCTTGTACGAGCTCCTGAAGCTCTCCAAATCTACTAGGGAAGCTTTAAGAGAAGCTCTGCAAGATTCGGAAGTGTTCTTGGAGCAAATACCAGAGATGATCGAAGAAGGAGAGTCTCTTTGCGCGACATGTCACCAGATATCAGGTAAAAACATCCCTTGCGTGACCTTCTCTCCAGAGGATATGCAAGTCAGGAGCAATAAGCATCATCGCCCTTTGTATTACAAGGGATATATAGGATCTACGGAGATTGATCGTATTCAAGTTGATCCAGGCTCGGCCTTGAGCATCATGCTGTGAAGAATGCTACGATATCTTGGAGTGCCGATGAACAGGTTAGCCGCAACCAACACTACTATTTTCGGGTTCAATGCTAACGGTAGTAGACCCCTGGGTAAAATAAAGCTCAAGTGTCAAATCGGTGACCTGAAGACGGAAGTCACGTGTTACATGATAGATACGGACACGTCATACAATCTGTTATTGGGGAGGCCCTGGATCCATAGTAATCTAATCGTGCCCTCCACGCTACACCAATGCATGAAATATGTCGACGAAAACGCGAACGTGAAGACGCTCATCGCGGAAAAACAACCCTTCATGGGAGTTGAAAACTACTTTGCTGACGCGTTGCTGTATCAAGATGTGTTTGGCATCGCAGAACATCCCGTTCAAGATGACTCTGATAGTGGCGAAGAGGCTGATACAGAATCAGAATCCGAAAATTCGGAATCCGAGGATGTAATTTGGGATGGTGAGCCCATTGTGATAAGTCTCAAGGGCCTTGATGTAAATAACCCCGTTCACTCTGATGGTGAATGGGTGATAAATGAAAATTTGGGATTTGCTTATTCTTCTGGTGTTGATTCTGAACCCTCAAGCACTAGCACAGATGCATTTAGCGACTGTATAAAAGAGATATATTCTTTGACTTCCTTCCAAGCACCTATCCGATCATCCTTATATGAATTAAGCGGTGACGTTGAAAGTGCTGACCAAGCCGTCTTTGAGGTCCCTCCTAGAAACGGAACCCAAAAGGCCATAATATTCGGAAAAGCAAGTCACGGGAACAAAGAGAAATGAGTTCTTCCATTATGATGAAAATTCCCGTGGCATAATAAAGAAAATGGGATACAATCTGGCCGAAGGCAGGGGGTTGAATTTCAGAAAAGGAAGGAAGACAATCCTTCAACTTTTTGTTCCCAAGGGGAAGACACCAGACTATTACCAGAAAACCGACAGGGGGTTGGGCTGCATCACCACTTCTGAGGGCTCCTCAAGCGACAAGGCTGAGAAAAGACACTACGATCATTCGTCAGAATCATCATGCTGGGATTCAGATGTCAGCACAGGCGCGATTTTTCACGAGGTATCCGTAAACATGGTTTCCGCGATCCACGAAGACGAGGATTTGAAGGAAATCTCACCAGTAAGAGACGACCCTTGGGACAAGCATCTCATTATGAAGTGGGAGATTCAGTTTGAACAGCGAGAGCCCCCAACTGAAGATAAAGTGATCCAAATCAATATGGGAGATGAAAAAAATCCTAAACCCATATTTATAAGTGAGAATCTATCCTCGGAAGAAAGAGAGGAATTGATATCCCTCGTCCACGAATACATTGATATTTTCGCTTGGAGTTATGAGGAGATGCCAGGGTTGGATCCAAGCGTGGCGGTTCACAAATTGAAGATCCGACCAGAAGCTAAGCTAGTAAAGCAACAACAACGAAGATTTCGCCCAGAGATCATGGAAGCTATAGAAGCTAAAATCCAAAAGTTGATCACGTCAGGCTTTATTCGCGAGGAACAGCACCCCGAGTGGGTCGCAAATATAGTTCCCGTGACTAAGAAAAATGGAAAAATCCGAGTCTGTATGACTTTAGGGATTTGAATGAGGCTTTCCCTAAAGACGAATTTCCACTACCCATCACTGATATCATGATAGATAATACTTGTGGGTATGAGCACATGACGTTCATGGATGGATTCTCGGAATACAATCAAATAAAGATGTATCCCGATGACGAGAAGCATACATCATTCAGGATTCCACTCGGAGTATACTGCTATACAGTCATGTCCTTTGGCCTAAAGAACGCAGGTGCTACGTATCAACGCGCCATGCATGCAATTTTTCAGGAGCACCTCCGGAAAACAGTAGAGTGCTACGTAGATGACCTAGCAATTAAGAGCAGAAATAAAGAAGATCACTTGAAAGATTTGAAGACAGTGTTTGACCTCATCAGGAAGCACCAGCTCAAGATGAATCCAGTCAAGTCTTTCCTGGGGGTCTCTAGTGGGAAATTCCTTGGCTTTGTCGTAACTTCGAAGGGAATACATCTTGATCCAGATAAAGTTAAAGCTATCCAAGACATGCCACCTCCTCGTAACCTCAAAGAGTTAAGAGGATTACAAGGCAGACTGGCGTACATTCGCAGATTTATATCAAATTTATCTTGTAAATGTCAACCTTTCACCAGATTGATGAGGAAAGGAGTGTCGTTCATCTGGGATGATGCGTGCCAAAAAGCTTTTGAAGAGATCAAACAATATCTCACGAAACCACCAGTGCTCGTGCCCCCAGTTTCGGGAAGGCCATTCCAGTTATATGTGAGGGCTATGGATCATTCATTAGGCGCTTTGTTAGTACAGAAGAATAGTCAAGCCACGAGCAAGCCATTTACTACCTTAGCAAAATGATGATTGGAGCGGAACATCAGTACAATCCTGTGGAAAAAGAATGTCTAGCGTTGGTGTTCGCAATACAGAAATGCGACACTACTTAGTTGGACAAAATATCCACGTTGTATTGAGAGTTAACCCTCTGAGAATATTAATGACCAAACCCGGGTCATTAAACTCAAGACTATCCAATTTGGCCATTTTGCTATCACAATATGATATTCACTTCGTCCCACAGAAGGCTATCAAAGGACAGGCCATGGCCGATTTCTTGGCCGAACATCCAGTCCAGGCATCCTCAAGGTTATATGAACAAATCCCAGGAGAGTTGAAGGAACGGGATTTAATTCCAAAAAAGGATGGTTCGAGAAGATCTCTCGAATCAAATACAGTTTCAAAAAGTGTATGGCAACTCTTCTTTCATGGTGCCTCCTGAATGGGATCCAAAGGAAAGACGACAGCGGGGGTGGGAGTTGTCGTCGTCTGTCCACGCAACCACATCATTCCTCAAGCTTACTCATTGATAAGCTCGTGCTCCAACAATGTCGTAGAATACAACGCCCTTCTAATCGGCTTAAGGATAGCCAAACAACTGGGAGTCAAATATTTGGAGGCATATGGGGACTCTCAACTTGTTGTCAATCAAATAAAAGGGGAGTACGAAGTCAAGCATGAAGACCTTCTGCCGTATTATCATGCAGTGATCAAGATCGTTAACGGTTTCACGGGTTTTTATATCAACCATATAAAGCGCCACCTCAATAGTTATGAAGACTTGCTAGCTTCCTTAGCTGCTACATTAGCCTTGCCCAAGCATGCTAAAAGGCAAATTATGGTAAGCAGCAAGGAGTTATTCTGCTCAAAGGGTGAGCTCAAAGAGGAAGCTGTTGGCAGTGAAAATTTCTAAGTTAAAAAGAATTTTCCACAACAGAACTCGGAGCCAATTCAGTAGCCCCGCGTTTGGTAATATTAACCCTGCGTTTGAATAAAACGCGGAGATGTTTAATAGCTCCGCGTTGATTCCGCAGTCTAGCTTGTATTAGCCTCGCGTTTGAGTAAAACGCGGAGATGATCAATAGCTCCGTGTTAGCTCCGCGTTTTGGTTATTTAGCGCCGCGTTTTGATGCAATTAAAGCTCCACGTAAGCAGATAACCAGAATCTCAAATTGATTGAGATTATGATTCTGGGCCTATCCAAATACCCAAATCAAGTCTAATCAGAATTCCATCAAAACTAAGATATTTGATTGGAATCCCTGATAATGACGAGTTCTATTTAGACAGAAACTCTTGCATTAACCTTGGGCTATAAATACCTTCCTGGTGAAACCCTAGGGATCTTCTTTTCGGCAATTGAGATATTTTTCTGAAATCTTGGAGAATTCGAGTTACGCACAGAGCCTTGAGTTCGTGAAAATCAGAGAAAATCACCATCTTCTTTCTGGAGTTCTTGAGAAGTTCGAGTTACGCGAGAGAGCCTTGAACAAATCAAAACCAGAGAAGATAGTCTATAGTCGGCCGATATCTTTAAAAGAGAAGATTTTAACGTACCGATCGTCCAAAGGAGCTGCTCGACAGATCCCATCGCCACTGATCCCACGAAATATTGTAAAAGAGAGAAATAAATATAAATCCTCTAGTTTGTTCTTTTTTTTATCTTGTTCACTTCCGTTGTAATTCAAGATTATTCAATGGAAGGAAGCGAAGGAACTTTTGCGATGAACAAACTGGCGACCACAGTGGGAGCCATCTCTTTCACTGATGAAGAGATAGTGGCGCAATCGGACGTTGACTTAATCGGATCCGAAGTAGACACGCTGGTCATTGAAATCGACCAGCAAAAGTACGAGGAGTTCCTCTCCTCCGGATCAGGTGACTTGGATGAGACACGGCACTTTCGTCGCATGTACTCCAATGCCCGAGTGACGGGTAGAAAGGTATCCACCAAGAGACGGGGATCCTTGGAGACTGCGGCTATAGGGCCGGAGTTCACACAAGAAATCCTAGCCGAGGATGAGCTTCCGACTGCCGAAGAAGACCTAGGGACTGGACTGATCAGGACCCAACTCCGGAACAGGAACCGGAGAGCGAGGCGTAGAGCCCTCAAAGCCCACCTTGGACGCGGAGCTAACTCTGGAGGACGCGAGGCTATGGTCCCTCGCAAACTGGCTCGCGCTACCCGCGAGACCAGTCTCTACCGCGTTAAACGCGAAGATACAATTTGCCTTAAAAGCAAGGAAAAACCAGCGTATGATTTTCCACGTGAGGCTATTACTGAGCCTAGCGAGAGACGCGAAGCCAGTAAGGGTTGCGCTAGTCGCAGAATACCCAACACTCGCGAGAGACGCGAGTATAAAAATTCTTTAGAGCCAGCGTGTGATTCTCCACGCGAGGCTATTACTGAGCCTAGCGAGAGACGCGAAGCCAGTAAGGGTTGTGCTAGTCGCAGAATACCCAACACTCGCGAGAGATGCGAGTATAAAAATTCTTCAAAACCAGCGTGTGATTCCCCACGCGAGGCTATTGCTGAGCCTAGCGAGAGACGCGAAGCCAGCAAGATTTGCGCTAGTCGCAAAATACTTAACACTCGCGAGAGACGCGAGTATAAAAATTGTTTAGAGCCAGCGTGTGATTCTCCACGCGAGGCTGATACTGAGCTAAGCGAGCGACGCGAGGCCAGTAATACTCGCAATAAACGCAAGACTTCTGACACTCGCGAGAGACGCGAGTATAAAAATTCTTTAGAGCCAGCGTGTGATTCTCCACGCAAGGCTAATATTGAGCTAAGCGAGAGACGCGAGGCCAGTAATACTCGCAATAAATGCAAGACTTCTGATACCCGCGAGGAACGCGAGGACAATTGGCAAATAGTTATCAGTCGTAAAAATCGTGCTAGGCGCGAAGCTATGATCTGCGTTAATAAGCCAGCGTGTAAGACCTTCCCTTCACGCAGGGCTATTATTCCAGAAGCTAAATTTCTGAAGATACACCAAGCCAGCGAGAAACGTGAGGCTAATGTGGCAAAACGCAGAGCTATTCTTCAGACTCGCGATATAAAATGCGAGGCTACTTCTAAACCCCGCGAGGATCAATCCGACTGCATAACCAGGGCTGATCATTCAAAGAAGCTTCAGTGGGTCCCTAGACCCGTCCAAAAGTCAGACAGACTTCGTGATTCCACGGCTAAAGGCGCTGATCTCAGGGAGTATCTCTCCAAGAAGAGAAGCATAGAACAATTTCAAACTGAACCTGTCTGTCACTGCCAGCAACTGATGACCGCGGTGTCCGCTGTAATGGACAACTGTGGCTGCAGCAAGAGTAAGGTATCTGCGTTTGATCGATTAATCGAATCAAACAAGAACCCTATGAAGAAACCAAAGACTACTTCCCTGAGGCAATGGAGAGTTGTAACCTCCAATATGGTGGGAAAAGGAAAGAAAATTGTAGAGACGAATGATGATTTGGAATCGAGTGACGAAGAACCTCATCGTATCACTCGACTTAAATCAGGAGCCGTCCCACCTTGAAATTATAAGAGGCTCGCAGGGGGTTTTTACGATGAGGACAGTGATAATTCAGCAATAGCCTCACCCCGTTCCTCTGCATCGTTTAGACTACATAAGTCAGCATCTCACATGGCAGATAAATCTGATGATATCAATCAGAGATTTGAAGCTCAAGAAAGAATGATTCGAGAGTAGCAAAAGATGAAGGTCTTAAAGTCATGCTATCGAGATTTGTTGAAGATAATACCAAAAAGGGCAAGGAAAATCCAAATGAAGAAGAATAGGAGGAGAAAGCCCACTCGATGCATGAGGAAGAAGATAGATTTTCTTTCCATGATCCGCATGAAGAAAAGCTTGAAAAATTACAGAATCAACTCGAAGCTTTGATGCGTAAAAAGGAGTTGAAAGAAGCAGGGGTCTCAAGACCGTATCCTTCTGAATGGAATACGATACCATACCCACAGAAGTATAAGCCGCTCAAGTTAGAGCCATACGACGGGAAGGGATCGCCCAGTCAGCATATATATTACTTCTTGTCCCAAGCAGGACACCTGTTGGGTAATGACCCAATTATGACAAAAGTATTCGCAAGTACTTTGCGAGGGCCTGCCTTTACTTGGTTCATGCAGTTGCCCCCAGGATCTATTAATGCCTGGTTTGATATTGAGAAATTATTTCTTTCACGATTCTTTGAGGATGACACCGAGATTACGGTTCATTCCCTCCTTGCAACTAGGCAAGGAGAACAAAAAACGGTTAAAGATTTCATAGAAAGGTTCCGGGAGAACTCCGTACATTGCAAACACGGAATGATCCAGGAAACTCTAGTAGAGACCTGTCGACACAATCTTAAGACTAATGTGCTCCTCAAAATGGGGGCCGTAGAGTCTAAGACGTGGAGGGACCTGCTCAAACAAGGAGAACAAGCTAAAGACTTGATTCGCCGAGTTGAAGAGTCCCGCGAGTCAAGAAGTGCTGAGGGTAGTAAGTCATATACCCAAAACAACAGCAATAAGAATAAAGGGAAAGTAGCGATGTCGTCAGAAGCTGCTCCTCAGAAAACCAGTCCTCTGCCAGAGCCGAAGCCTCAAGGTCAGGGAGGATCAAGGCAAATTAGACCGCAGCAAGAAAGGAATTACACTTTCAAAGCTGAACAGACACCTATCCTCTTTCACCTGCTCCAAAAGAAGGGAATGCTAAAACTTCCGGAGAATAAGAAGCCAGAAGACGCTGGTAAGACTAAAGATCCTAACTACTATCTCTATCACCAGAATGTTGGGCACCCTACTAGGGATTGTTTTCCCCTTAAAAACAGAATCCAAGCACTAATAGAAGCTGGAGTTTTGACGCTTAAGGAGGAGCAGAAGAAGGTCACTGCCAATATGGCAACCATAGTGGTTGGAACCTACGAGTTCCCCACAGGAGTGACCCCGATCCCAAAAGGTAGGATGGTCACGAAGAATCTTGATCCTCACAACAAAGCCCGAGAAGGACTTGTTCCTGTGACGACCCAAAAGGGGGAAGTTATGTGGGTTCATCCCGATTTGCTAGAGGATGAGCAATGGACTACTACAAGAGGTCAAGGGAAGAAGCAGACTGTTAATGTCATTTCTGCAGATATAAAGGAAGAATATATAGCTTCGGGAGCCTTCACAGATTCTGAAGAAGAACCCAAAACTATGGCCACTCATCAAGATGGGGCAGACCCTTCCGGTACTCGATCCGGGAAGACATATCTTAAGGATTACACTAGAGTAGATCCAAAAGACATCTATGCAGAGCTCGCAAAGCTTGCGAAGCAGGAAGGACTTCGTTTCCAGAAGAACCCTATTCGAGAGGAAGGAGCTAGCGAGATGACCTTCAAGTTTGACATAATTGCTAAGTTGGCAAATATCCCAGCACGAGTAATGCTTTACGAACTGTTGAGATTATCAAAATCAACACGTGAAGCTCTAAGAGAGGCCTTGGCAGACTCTGAGTCGTTCTTAGCTCAGATAGTCAAACCGGCCAACGAGGAACAGGACTCTTGCCCCCACTGTCACCAAGTGAGGAGGCATGTCCCGCAAATCATCTTCTCTCCAGAAGACATGCAGGTGAGGAATATAAAGCATAATCGGCCTTTATATTTCACCGGATATGTCGGATCCACAAAAGTGGACCGAATTCAGATTGATCCGGGTTCTGCACTAAGTGTCGTACCCAGAAGGTTGATGCAGCTGTTAGGAATCTCCCTCCATCGCCTGACACCAACCAACACAATGATATACGGGTTCAACGCCAATAATAGCAGCCCCCTCGGGAAAATTCGACTCCGATGCCAAATTGGAGATCTAAGGACGGAGGTTACATGCTATGTTATTGATGCAGATACCTCCTACAATATTCTACTAGGACGGCCGTGGATCCATGCTCACATGATAGTCCCGTCGACCCTCCACCAATGCATGAAATATTGCGATGAGGAAGGAGAGGTCCGGACGCTAATCGCCGACAAGCAACCATTCAAAGGGTTGGAAAATCACTTCACGGATGCTGCATTGTATAAACCAGCCCATGAAGTTTCCGATGATGGTCCTAGCAAACCTCCAAAGCCCGAGGACAGTGGCAACGACGCCGACACTGAGTACGAGCTTCTTGGAGAAGATAATGGTGGTGATTACGAAATCAATTCTCACCTAGATTTTACTTTGAGTCTTGATGATATAGTGGATGTAATAGAAAGTGAATGGGTTATTAATGAAAATGTAAAGTTAGTCTACGAGCATGCTGTAGCTACTGAATCTGAGCCCTCTTCTACCTCCACCGAAGCGGATGACCTGACCGAACTTGAAGTTCTGGCGGCATACCATTTGCCCCTCAGGTCTTCCCTCCTCTCTCAAGTAAAAATAATCGAGGATCAAGGACACTTCTTTGAAGTGCCTCCCTAACAGAAGTTCCAAAGGCCGATCATGTTCGGCAAAGTGGTCACGTCGCCTCGACAAAGACAAAGTAGTGAAAGTGATGAACAGACATCACCTCAGTTCCATTTATACGAACAGAGATCCCGACAGATGATGGAAAAGATGGGATATAATTTTACCCAGAAGCCAGGATTAAACTTTGGAAAAGGGTGACGGAATCTCATACCCTCGTTTAGACCGAGAGGAAAGAGTCCTGATTATTATCAGAAGACCCGCAGGGGGTTAGGCTATGTGTCTACTCCACCCTCATCGCCATCCAAGGATGAAGAGAGTTCTTCGGCTAAAGAAGAAACATCTTCACCCGATTATGATTAGGATATAAGTACCGGTGCTTGGTTTCAATTTTTGACAGTCAATATGGTTTCATCCGTGCCAGAAAGTGACGAGGAACCAATCAACGTTCAAGATGATGCTTGGGCTAGGCATATGGATACTCTCTGGGATGTCCGCTTTGAGCAGCGTGACCCGCCCACAGAAGACAAATTAATACAAGTTAACATGGGAACGGAAGAAAATCCGAAACCCATTTTCATAAGCGACACACTAACTCCTTTAGAAAAGGAGGAACTTATATCTCTTATCAAAGAGTATATAGATGTGTTCACGTGGAGTTATGAAGATATGCCTGGGCTTGACCCTCAAATTGCCACACGCCGGTTAAATATAAAAGAAGATGTCAAACCTATTAAACAACAACAGAGGCGTTTTCGACCGGAGTTGATGGAGGCAATAGTTGCCGAGGTCAATAAGCTTATTGAATCCGGATTCATTCGTGAAGAACAACATCCTGACTGGGTGGCTAACATAGTGCCAGTTTGCAAAAAGAATGGCAAAATTCGGATATGCATCGATTTTCGAGATCTGAACGCCGCATGTCCCAAAGATGAGTTTCCACTCCCCATCACCGATGTGATGATTGATAGTACATGTGGTTATGAGAGGATGTCCTTTATGGATGGCTTCTCAGGTTATAACCAAATCAAGATGCACCCGGATGATGAGAAGCATACAGCTTTCAGAACGCAGCTGGGGGTATACTGTTATACGGTCAATGAATGTCATATTCAAGGAACACCTGCGGAGAACAGTGGAGTGCTATGTGGATGACTTAGCAGTCAAAAGCAAAAACAAAGAAGATTATCTTCATGATTTAAGAGTGGTCTTCGATCTTATGCGGAAACATCATCTGAAGATGAATCCTACCAAGTCGTTCATGGGGGTATCCAGCGGGAAATTTCTTGGGTTCATAATCACCTCAAAAGGAATTTTTCTCGACCATGAAAAGGTAAAAGCGATTAGCGAAATGCCGCCTCCCCGCAATCTTAAGGAATTAAGGGGATTACAGGGAAAGCTCGCCTATATTCGACGTTTCATTTCCAACCTATCTGGACGATGCCAGCCATTCTCAAAACTTATGAAAAAGGGAGTGTCTTTCATATGGGATGAGGCATGTCGCAGGCATTCGATGACCTCAAGAAGTACCTTACTAAGCCTCCTGTACTTATGGCACCAGCCCCTGGGCAGCCCTTCCTTATATATGTAAGGGCCATGGATAATGCTTTAGGAGCATTACTTGCTCAATATAATGAGCACGGCCATGAACATGCCCTCTACTATTTAAGCAGAACAATGATTAGGGCCGAACAGCGGTATACCCCGATTGAAAAGGAATGTTTAGCCATAGTGTTTGCTGTTCAGAAAATGCGACACTACCTTTCGGGGCAAACAATTCATGTCATATCACGGGTTAACCCCTTGAAGATTCTGATGACCAAACTGGGATCCTTAAATGGTCGATTGGCAAAATGGGCGCTCTTACTATCGCCCTATGACATACATTTTGTCCCTCAAAAGGCCATGAAGGGACAGGCAATCGCCGATTTCCTTGCAGATCATCTAATTTGGTCCAAATTAAAGCAGACATCAGAAGTCAACACGGTTACCGGAGAACAGCCTTGGCAAATGTTCTTTGATGGTGCCGCGAGACTATCTGCTACTGGAGTGGGGGTTGTGCTAATATCCCCACATAAACATATATTGCCTAACGGTTACTCATTAACAAAACCGTACATGAATAATGTAGCGGAGTACAATGCACTCATTATCGGCTTAAAAATAGCTCTGCAACTGGGGGTGAACCATCTAGAGGCATATGGAGACTCTAAGCTCATCGTCAATCAGATGACAGGTGAGTATGAAGTCAGATATGAAGCCCTCATCCCCTATCATCAGTTAGCATTGAGCTAGCAGGATATTTTGAACAAATCTACATATATCACGTATCTCGAAATGAGAACGTTTATGCAGATGCTCTTGCCGCATTAGCCGCAACACTGGCAATCCTGCCAGGTGAAGTTAAAAGCATCACCATTGGTAGCAGAGAACTCCTCCACCCAGACGCGATGTCTGAAGCCAAAGAGGTATGCCAGATAGGTTTAAAGTTAGAGCCCCGTGATTGGCGATTTCCATTTGTGGATTATGCTTTGCATGGGATATTACCAAAAGATCCAAAGGAAGCCACCTCAATAAAGAGGAAGGCCCAGAGATTTTATTATGACCATAAACTTTAGACTTTGTATAGAAAGTCAAGAGATGGTCTACTGCTACGCTGCGTATCGAAAGCAGAAGCAGAACAAGTGCTGAAAGAAACACATGATGGAGTATGTGGAGCTCATCAGCCTGGTCCAAAACTCGGAGACCGTATAAAAAGGCTAGGATACTACTGACCAAATATGATCACGGAAGCAATGGCATACGCTAAACGATGCCATGCATGCCAAGTTCATGCTAATTTTATTCACCAACCCCCAGAATACTTGCACAATACCGTCGTTAGTTGGCCGTTTGAGGCCTGGGGAATGGACATTGTGGGGCCAATAACTCCCCCATCATTCAGAGGACATCGGTTTATTCTTGCAATAACCGATTATTTTTCAAAATGGGCCGAAGCCGTGCCCATGAAAGAGGTGAAAACGACAGATGTGATCAAGTTTATCAAGCATCATGTCATTTACCGATTTGGCATCCCTCGACGGATCATTCATGATAATGGTCCGCAATTCATTAGTCAGGGATTCTCCAGATTCTGCAACAAGTTCAGAATCAAAGATATCGCTTCCACACCATATAACCCTGCGGCTAATGGGTTAGCTGAAGCTTTTAACAAGACGATCATCAAACTCCATCGGAAGTTCGTCTCTTCCAATAAACGAGATTGTGATGAAAAGTTGGGAGAATGTTTGTGGGCATATTGCACCACCGTTCGCACCCCGACCAAAGCTACCCTGTTCTCTTTGGTTTATGGAAGTGAGGCTGTTTTGCCTCTTGAAATCCAGATACCATCATTAAGAGTGGCTTTAGCCACAAGGATGACAACAGAAGAGCGCCATCAGCAAAGATCGCAAGAACTAGAGGCGTTAGATAAAAAACGTCTCAGAGCTCAACAACAAATTGAGTTGTATCAAGCCCGAATATCTCAAACGTTCAATAAGAACGTCAAACCAAGGACCTTTAAGCAAGGAAACTTGGTTCTGGCTGTTAAAAGGCCAATGGTGCTAACCCACAAGACTAAGGGTAAGTTCGAACCCAAGTGGGAAGGACCGTTTATTGTGGACATAGTATACTCCAGTGGAGCCTATCGCTTAATGAATCAAGACGGCGACAGGATGATGATGCCAATCAATGGCAAATTTCTGAAGAAATACTATTCTTAGTACCCCTGGAGATACGCGTCTTCTTTTCTTAGGCATGCGCAGTTTGGCGACTCTGACCTAAGCGGGTGCTTTTGGTTCTCAAGTTTGAACCACCTCCAGTCTTTTTCTTAGGCATGCGCAATTTGACGCCTCTGACCTAAACCTGGTGCGTTTGGTTCTCAAGTTTGAACCACCTCCAGTCTTTTTCTTAGGCATGCGCAGTTTGGCGCCTCTGACCTAAACCTGGTGCGTTTGGTTCTCAAGTTTGAACCACCTCCAGTCTTTTTCTTAGGTATGCGCAATTTGGCGCGTCTGACCTAAACCTGGTGTGTTTGGAGTGCCCAGTTCAAGTTATGCGAGAGAGCCTTGAACCGCCTCCAATTTGGTTCTCAAGTTTGAACCACCTCCAGTCTTTTTCTTAGGCATGTGTATTGAGCGCCTCTGACCTAAACCTGGTGTGTTTGGAGTGTCCAGTTCAAGTTATGCGAGAGAGCCTTGAACCGCCTCCAGTTTGGTTCTCAAGTTTGAACCACCTCCAGTCTTTTTCTTAGGCATGCGCAGTTTGGCGCCTCTGACCTAAACCTGGTGCGTTTGGTTCTCAAGTTTGAACCACCTCCAGTCTTTTTCTTAGGTATGCGTAGTTTGGCGCCTCTGACCTAAACCTGGTGTGTTTGGAGTGCCCAGTTCAAGTTACGCGAGAGAGCCTTGAACCGCCTCCAGTTTGGTTCTCAAGTTTGAACCACCTCCAGTCTTTTTCTTAGGCATGCGCATTGAGCGCCTCTGACCTAAACCTGGTGTGTTTGGAGTGTCCAGTTCAAGTTACGTGAGAGAGTCTTGAACCGCCTCCAGTTTGGTTCTCAAGTTTGAACCACCATCAGTCTTTTCTTAGGCATGCGCAGTTTGGCGCCTCTGACCTAAACCTGGTGCGTTTGGTTCTCAAGTTTGAACCACCTCCAGTTTTTTTCTTAGGCATGCGCAGTTTGACGCCTCTGACCTAAACCTGGTGCGTTTGGTTCTCAAGTTTGAACCACCTCCAGTCTTTTTCTTAGGTATGCGCAATTTGGCGCCTCTGACCTAAACCTGGTGTGTTTGGAGTGCCCAGTTCAAGTTACGCGAGAGAGCCTTGAACCGCCTCCAGTTTGGTTCTCAAGTTTGAACCACCTCCAGTTTTTTTTTTAGGTATGCGCAGTTTGGCGCCTCTGACCTAAACCTGGTGTGTTTGGAGTGCCCAGTTCAAGTTACGCGAGAGAGCCTTGAACCGCCTCCAGTTTGGTTCTCAAGTTTGAACCACCACCAGTCTTTTTCTTAGGCATGCGCATTGAGCGCCTCTGACCTAAACCTTGTGTGTTTGGAGTGCCCAGTTCAAGTTACGCGAGAGAGCCTTGAACTGCCTCCAGTTTGGTTCTCAAGTTTGAACCACAATCAGTCTTTTCTTGGGAATGCGCAGTTTGGCGCCTTTGACCCAAACCTGGTGTGCTTAGTTCTCAAGTTTGAACAGCCCCCAATCTTTCTTTTAGGTATGGGTAATTAAGTGCCTCTGACGTAAAAGGTATAAATTGCTCAACGCCGACTAGGCAATGGGAAGAGAACCAGTTTCTCGCCAACCCATCATACTAGGGTAAAAGTATGAATTGCCCAACGCCGGCTAGGCAATGGAAAGAGATTAAATTTCTCGCCAACCCATCATACTGGGGTAAAAGTATGAATTGCCCAATGCCGACTAGGCAATGGGAAGAGAACAAATTTCTCGCCAACCCATCATACTGGGGTAAAAGTATGAATTGCTCAACGCCGACTAGGCAATGGGAAGAGAACAAATTTCTCGCTAACCCATCATACTGGGGAAAAAAGTATGAATTGCCCAACACCGATAAGGTAAAGGGGAGAGGAAAAGTTTGGCATTTAAGCCCAAACGAAATCTTCGACAACTCACCATGTTGAGGGAAATAACATGGCTAGCCCAACTCAAACGGTAGTTGGTAAAGGCTAATCAATTCCGTTGATAGCTGGGGGTTTGCTAAAAATCCCATAAACCCTGTCATGTTAAAATTCTTACCTCTGACAGTATGATTCGGAAAATTGCGCACAAACGATACCGAGATAAATCGTTTTGACGACAGGTTATTTGTTGGGCAAGCAAATTTGTTTTGAAGCCGGCAAATAAAAGAGTCAAAAGAATCATCTTTATTAAAAAGGTGAAGATGCAAAAAGAATTTCAAAAAAAAATCACCGAAGGTTATCTCTCTCCTGTTTACGAAGTTCTTATTACAAGGAAGATAAAAGCGTAAAGAGAGATGAAACTATTGGCCTCCCAGGAGTCTCAATTTGTTTATTGTCTCGTCCAAATTTCTACGATGAGAAGCCTCCACGGTTTGCTGAGCTTACCTATGCAACTCATCATCACTTATTGTAAGTTGTTGCTGACGAGATTCTTCTATGGCACGATTCCTGGCCGTCTCTTCCTGCTAAATCTGCTCCTGCTGGATAAGCAACATCTCCCGCTTCTTGACAGACTCTCCTAATCGGAGTTCATTTTCTATCAAGATGGCCCGAGCTCTGGCGATCATCTCCTGGGCTTTAGAGATGGCCGCCTGACTTTCCCCAATTCCAAAGTCTACCCTCCGCAAGTCGCCGAGAACGGATTCCCGACTGGCCTGGAGCTCTGTCAGTTCCTGAGACCATTTCTCCTCCTGCTGCCTTAAAGTATTTCTTCGAGATAAGGATTCTGCCCAAAGCCGCGCTGCTCTATCTCAGTGATCGCCTCCACATCCGCCTGACGGAGTGTGTGTAGCGTGGTCACCTGCTCTTCTAAGGCTGCAAGGCGGGCCCGGTATAGAGCTGCTCGATCTTGTCCACCGAATTCTTCAACATTCCCTAGATAGCATAATAACAGTGGACGTGCAAAGTTGAAGAAATCGTGACCGGCAAGAACCATCTCGACACATCTTCTCAACAAACGCATAAAATCCTCGACAGTGCAGCTGAAAAGTTCTTCAAGAGGATTTACAGTGTCAGTAGGCAAAGCAAGTAATGCCAAGGAAGGTGTCGTAAGTAAGGGAGTAATAGTTGCTGGAATTTGAGAAGAAGAAGCCCGTCCCTACATTAAATTCATAATATGGGGGACCAGTAGAGCCAGTGCAGATCTGGAAGAGCTGGAGACCCCAGATGAAGTACCGTCAGTACAGATCACTTGGGAACCCCCACCAACAGGAAGAGAAGATGGGATCACTTCGCCTGAAGCTCCTCCGGTGGGAGAAGCATCTTCGAACGAGAATTTCAAATTCTCCTCCTCTCCTGCTGGAAGACTTGAAGCCGGGGGAATTGCAGGCATATTATTTAGCGTCGCGTTTAGTGCGTGGCTTAGGAATAGCCTCATTTATTGCGTGGCTTAGGAATAGCCTCGCGTTTCACATTGCGGGCCTGAAGAATAGCTCCGCGCTTATCCACACTAGCCTCGCGTCTCTCGCTGGCTTGGTGTGTCCTTGGAAGTTTAGCTTCTAGAATAATAGCCCCGCGTGAAGGGAAGTTCTTGTACGCTGGTTTATCTTTGCGATTAACGCAGATCATAGCTTCGCGCTTAGCGCGGTTTTTACGACTGACAACTATCTGCCAATCATCCTCACGTTCCTTGTGGGTGTCAAAAGTCTTGCTTTTATTGCATGTATTACTGGCTTCGCGTCTCTCGCTTAGCTCAGTATCAGCCTCGCATGGAGAATCACACGCTGGCTTTAGAGAATTTTTATACTCGCGTAACTCGCGAGTGTTGGGTATTATGCAACTAGCGCAACCCTTACTGGCTTCGCGTCTCTCGCTAGGCTCAGTAATAGCCTCACGTGGATAATCACACGCTGGCTTTGAAGAATTTTTATACTCGCGTTTCTCGCGAGTGTCAGGAATCTTGCGTAACTCGCCAGTATAACCAGCCTCGCGTCTCTTGCTTGGCTTAGTAATAGCCTCGCGTGGAGAATCACACGCTGGCTTTGAAGAATTTTTTATACTCGCATTTCTCGCGAGTGTCAAGAATTTTGCGTAACTCGCCAGTATTACCAGCCTCGCGTCTCTTGCTTGGCTTAGTAATAGCCTCGCGTGGAAAATCGCACGCTGGCTGTTCCTTGCTTTTAAGGCAAGTTGTATCTTCGCGTTTAACGCGGTAAAGATTAGTCTCGCAGGTAGCGCGAGCCAGTTTGCGAGGGACCATAGCCTCGCGTCCTCTGGTGTTAGCTCCACGTCCAAAGCCGGCTTTGAGGGCTCTACGCCTCGCTCTCCGGTTCCTGTTCCGGAGTTGGGTCCTGGTCAGTCCAGTTCCCAAGTCTTCTTCGGCAATCGGAAGCTCATCCTCGGCTAGGATTTCTTGTGCGAACTCTGGCCCTATAGCTGCAGTCTCCAAGAATCCCCATCTCTCGGTGGATACCTTTCTACCCATCGCTCGGGTATTGGAGTACATGCGACGATAGTGCCGTGTCTCATCCAAGTCACCTGATCCAGAGGAGAGGAACTCCTCGTACTTCTGCTAGTCGATTTCAATGACCAGCGTGTCTACTTCGGATCCGATCAAGTCAATGTCCGATTGCGCCACAATCTCTTCATCAGTGAAAGAGACGGCTCCCACTGTGGTCGCCAGTTTGTTCGTCGCAAAAGTTGCTTCGCTTCCTTCCATCGAATAAGCTTGAATTACAATAGAAGTGAACAAGATATATAAAGAGAACAAACGAGAGGATTTTATAGTTAGATCTCTCTCTTTTACAATATTGTGGGATCTGTGGCGATGGGATCTATAGTAGTTCCTTTGGACGATCGGTACGTTGAGATCTTCTCTTTTAAAGATATCGGCCGATTATAGACGATCTTCTCTGGTTTTGATTTGTTCAAGACTCTCTCTCGTAACTCGAACTTCTCAAGAACTCCAGAAAGAAGATGGTGATTTTCTTTGATCTTCACGAACTCAAGGCTCTGTGCGTAACTCGAATTCTCCAAGATTTCAGAAAAATATCTCAATTGCCGAAAAAAAGATCCTTAGGGTTTTCACCAGGAAGGTATTTATAGCCCCAGGTTAATGAAAGAGTTTCTATCTAAATAGAACTCGCATTCATCAAGGATTCCAATCAAATATCTTAGTTTTGATGGAATTCTGATTAGACTTGATTTGGGTATTTGGATAGGCCCAGAATCATAATCTCAATCAATTTGAGATTCTGGTTATCTGCTTACGCAGAGCTTTAATCGCATCAAAACGCGGCGCTAAATAACCAAAACGCGGAGCTAACGCGGAGCTATTGATCATCTCCGCGTTTTGCTCAAACGCGAGGCTAATACAAGCCAAATTGCGGAATCAACGCGGAGCTATTAAACATCCCCGCATTTTATTTAAACGCAGGGTTAATATAACCAAACGCGGGGCTATTGAATTAGCTCCGCATTCTGTTGTGGAAAATCTTTTTAACTTAGAAATTTTCACTGCTAACAGCTTCAAGGCTCTCTCGCGTACTTGAATTGCCGAAGGATCAAAGAGATTGAAGATAGATGATCATGAATTGATTGATCTATTCTTGATTGATCCTCTATCTTCTTGATTGATTGATCTTGTATATATTGATTCTCCTAAAGTCTCCTCAAAGAGGGTATTTATAGACTTTAGGGGTTATGAGAGTTTCTGTAGGAATAGGAATAAAGAGTTCCATAGGAATAGGAATAAAGCTTTCCATAGGAATAGGAATAAAGATTTTTGTATTCATCAAGGATTCTAATCAAATATTTAATATTGATTTAAATCTCTTGATTTGGAATTCTGATTGGATTCAATTTGAGTACTGGATAAGATCAAATCTCAATCACAATCAATTTAGGATTATGATTGGACTCAATTTAGATATTGGATAAGCCCAAATTATAATCTCAATCAATTTAGGATTCTGGTTATCTGCTCACGCGGAGATAATCTCATCAAAACGCGGAGCTAAGAAACCAGAACGCGGAGCTATTAAACATCTCTGCGTTTTATTCAAACGCGAGGCTAATACAAGCCAAATTGCGGAATCAACGCGGAGCTATTAAACATCTCCGCGTTTTATTCAAACGCAGGGTTAATATAACCAAACGCGGGGCTATTGAATTAGCTCCGCGTTCTGTTGTGGAAAATCTTTTTAATTTAGAAATTTTCACTGCCAACAGAACCCCCTCCAAGGTTTTCAAAATGGCTTCGAACTTAGCTGATTTTGAAATACTTTGGATCTTCAAACTGAAAATGCGGAGTTAGAATACCAAGTCTATCTCGCGTTATTTGCTCACTTACGCGGAGCTAATCAGCTTCACTTTGTCTTCAGTGAAATGAGTAATTATGTCATTAATTACCCTGAGTTTCCACGCCGAATACCAAGCGACGGAAATTTTGTTTAAATAGAGCTCCCGGCTCATCTTCTTCTTCATCTCATCCAAAGAATCTTAGGGCTTTAGAGCAGGCGACTCAAGCCTCTTATTTTGAAAGAATGATCTCCAACCGAACTTCTTTTTCCTTTCCATAGATCTTCATCACTAGGATGCCATCTAGGAAGAGTGCGACATCGCGCAAGTTTGCCGGCGTTAATGGCAGCAGCCGTGAAGGTAGGCGCGATGGCGAACCAGTCTATGCAGCGTCTTCCGAAGGTAAAAACCTTAACTCTTGTGCTTCTAAGAACCATTCTTGAGATGTTTTGACTTGATTTAATCCAGCCAACTGTTTATTTTACCGGCGAGATCGCCGTTCTCCGCGAAGTTATCGCGTCATCCCCTGTGCTTGAAACGCGGGGCTTATCTGACTAGTGGTCTCGATGAATCTGCGAGGCTATCTTTGATTAGCAGTCGCGATGAATTGCGAGGCTATCTTTGATTAGCAGTCGCTATGAATTAGCGAGGCTATCTTTGATTAGCAATCGCGATGAGGCTATCTTTGATTAGCAGTCGCGATGAATTGCGAGGCTATCTTTGACTAGCAGTCGCGATGAATTGCGAGGCTATCTTTGATTAGCAGTCGCGATGAATTGCGAGGCTATCTTTGATTAGCAGTCGCTATGAATTGGCGAGGCTATCTTTGATTAGCAATCGCGATGAATTGCGAGACTATCTTTGATTAGCAGTCGCTATGAATCTGCGAGGCTATCTTTGATTAGCAGTCGCTATGAATTGCGAGGCTATCTTTGATTAGCAGTCGCGATGAATTGCGAGGCTATCTTTGATTAGCAGTCGCGATGAATTGCGAGGCTATCTTTGATTAGCAGTCGCGATGAATCTGAAAAGAGAAGGAAACAGCAGAGAGAAACTCTGGCCCTCCTTTACGCGAAGTTATCGCGTCATCCTCTGTGCTTAAAGCGCGAGGCTATTTCTTCAACTGTGCGTGGAGTTAGCTTAGCTTCGCGTGGAAACTCTGTTCAGTAAGTCCAATCCTTTCTGAAGAGGAATGTATGCGGGTCCATCGATCTTCATCAACAAAAGTAACTCTAAGGAAGTCAGAAGCATATGCTTTACAACTTAGTTGCAGGTTTCAAGCTCTGGCTCCGAGAGATAAACTCCTGAAGGAACTGTAAATAAAGAGTTGTAGCACTTGTAGTGCAGAATTGTGCTTCAATGCAGCACTTTCCTTTCCTCTCGCGCTTCATTTCGGATGACAGATCTTAATTGACATTTGCAGAGGAGATCTTTTGCATGTGAACTAGGGAACTGAGCTTCAACACCCCGTAGAGAAATCTGGAGTTCCTTTACATGTGAACCAGGGAACTGAGCTTCAACACCCCGTAGAGAAGTCTTACTGTTCAGTTATTGACAAGTTGATCATGTAAAAGCTTTTGGGAGAGCTATAACTCCCTCTTTGTAATCTCTTTTTTTTTTATGAATAAAGAGCAATTATTTTCCTCTCTATCTGTTAGCTTCAATAATTTTGCTTGCTCAACAAACAGATGGTCAATAATTTTGGTAAAATAGTCTAAGGCACTTCTGCGTAACTTAGATTACTAATCCAAATGATCGGATAAGGATCATTTTAACTTAGATGGAAGCGCCTAATTGCACTCGTCAAAAATCTAAGTTTTTTCCATAAAAACGCGAAGCTAAGGCACAGGCTATCCTCGCGTTTTGTAAAGTTGCGCGGAGTAAAACAACTTCGCGTTTTCCATCATCGCGCGAGGCTAATAGCTTCGTGTTTTAGAGAGTAACTGAATAGTCACTTTCTCCGAAACTCGCGCCGAATTCCAAGAGGCGGTTTCTTACATTTTAAATAAAATCCCTATTCCTTATCCTTCTCACTTTATTTGAGAATTTTCCAGAAACTTAGAGATTCAGGCGATCAGGGTTCAGGCGACCCGATCTTCTTCCGACCGATTTTCTCTAGATTTTCAGTCGATTTTTCTCAACAATGGCACCCAAGACTCGTGCTACTTCTCGAGCGGCTCCATCATCGGCGACTGGCGCAAGCAGTGGTGGCGGCGGCCAAGGCAGCGACGCGCCAGCCCATATTTCGCCCATCGGGGGTAAGAATCTTTCCATCGAGACTCTTTAGAACATTTCTAGAGTGATTTGGCTTAATTTTAACTGATCAATCAACTCTTTTACTGGCGAGATCGCCGTACTCCTGCTGTAAGGCTTGGAGAAGGAGAAAAGTCTCTGACTTTCTTCTTACACGAAGTTATCGCGTCATCCTCGCGTTTAAAGCGCGGGGCTATTTCAAGTAGTAGTCGTGATGAATTGCGAGGCTATCTTTGAGTAGCAGTCGCGCTGAAACGTGAAGCTATTTTGAGTAGCAGTCGCGCTGAAATGCGAGGCTATTTTGAGTAGCAGTCGCGCTGAAACGCGAGGCTATTTTAAGTAGCAGTCGCACTGAAACGCGAGGCTATTTTAAGTAGCAGTCGTGCTGAAACGCGAGGCTATTTTAACTTCTGCGCGGTCTAATCTTTAGCTTCGCGCGGCGCTATTTTTAGCTTCGCGCGTCCGTACTTGGAGAATTTTTTCTGACTTATAGAAACTTCTCTCACTCTGCTTTCTTTTTGCAGTAGGGTATTCAATGGAATCTCTTCCCCACAAGAATTACTTCGGTTTTGCTGGAGGTTCTGATCCCTCAGGCGAATTTCGCTTTACCACTATCTTGGCTTCATATAAGCCAGACCCGAAGGAACGCAAGGAGAAGCTGATCAAGTACCACCCCACTACTGCGTGAGAAATCATAACTGACGTAGCCTTCGAAACTGTGAATAGAGAGGCGATGGAGAAACCCGCCTTCCTCTTTGGAGACCAGATAGATCAATCAGATGAGATCCTTTCTGAAGAGGAGCGCGTTTGGTTATATAACTCAGGTGAAATGCTGATGTTTCTGCCTAGAATGGATCGTAGCTATCCTCTGGTCTATCTTCAGAGACTGGCGATACCTCGGGAATTAAAGTGGGGACTAACTCAAGAGCAAGATGGCGTCCAAACAGGTAAATTTGGTGCAAAAGGGGTTTATCAACATGGTTCTCCCAGATGCATTACTGGCTTACTTCCAGGCCGATTTGGCAAGGAGCTTCCAATAGGAGAAGTCTCATCTCGTGCCCGAACTTTCTTAAGTGAGTTCCTGGCGAAGGATGGTCAGTATCCGGCCAGCGACTTCAGGATGCCTGGCTGGGTTCATTCTTCTAACAATATGTGGTGGGCACGCCTTGTTCAGTACATGCTGGATTCCCACGAACCCATTTTAAAGGATATTGGCTTGTATAAAGCCATCAGGAATATCCAATTCGGTTTCTCCCAGAGTGCTTACCACTTTTACTGCCTCTTGGAGATGTATAACCCTGAGACCTGTACTTTCTTTACACCAGTGGGTGAGCTAGGGTTCGCTCTCCACGAGATGTTTGAAGTTTCTGGGCTCTTAATGGGCGAAGTCCCTTATGAGGAGTACATCCCCACCATCGAGGAGTTAAACATGCTACTGGCGAGGGATGAGCGCATCTACGTCACGTACTGGGAAATGATGTGTCATTATCATATTTGTGCTGACCAGACAGGTGCACGTAATCACGGTATTGGCCACAAGAAGTGGGCCGAATATCTCTTTGCCAACTTAAATTCTAAGGATAGCTCGGCCACTATCCATGGTCATTCTCCTGTCCCCATTTCAGAGATCGACCAACGTGTAGCCAGGGGCCATTACCGTTTATTTTATACCATGGAATCCAATGAGAATGGATACGGTCCCGGTACTTCATTCAAGAGCTATCACTATCAAGCCCAGTTTCCAGTTTCCAACAGAGGTCTCATTGCCGGGTTTCTGATGTTGTGGCTTAAGAGATGCGTCGTGCCGTCGTTACCCAAGGAAGCAATCGCAATGACCGTGGTATATCCAGCGGTTCTTCTTGCATACGACCGACCCCTTGGACTCCTTCCCGCCATGGTATGCAATTTGCAGTATGGACTGAGGGTGCTCTGTCGTGATTTCCTCCCCACTATTAAGGTCAAGGGGAAAGGAAAGGGCAAGTCGAAAGAGACTGCCCAGCCGAAAACTCCAAACCCTAGGGTGGAGATGCTCTACACCTATTTGATGGCATGGCTCGTCTTGCACTGTCCCTCTTTAATGAGTGCACCAGAGCGTCGTTCAGGCGAAAAGTGCTTCTTTGTAGAACTGTATGAACGCTCTTCATGGAAGTAGAATTATATGTCTCAAATTCGGAAGACTCTTCGTGGCTTTCAGAACTATGAGATCTTCAGATGTTTTCCCGACTTCCCTGGTGGAGGATATGGGATGAGGCTGAAGGATGCCGTGGGAGTAAATAAGTTTACTACTTTATCTGCAGGAGCGTTCTGGTGGCTTCTCAACATCCGTCTCGAACACTTGGTGTATCGTCAAGATCTCAGGTGTCAGATCGAGCCATATACTCCGAGTCGCTTTGCTCGCCAGTTTGGATACTCTCAACTCTATGTGGGTAATCCAAATAAAGATCTTGCTCACGAGGGAGACTTGTATGAAGGTGCCCGTGGCTGGTTCCATTTTGCAGCAGGCGGAACCGAGGCTGAATTCTCCTTGCTCCAGAAGTCGCCAGAACTGGCAATGACCCTCAGCTTCTGCACATAGTTCAGCATTGCAAACGCTGATGTGCCCGGCTTCTCTCTCAATCGCAGTTGTTGCAAAGAGATTGAAGCCCTCTACATTAGCCGCCAGAGTGCTTCTAGAGCAAGAATAAAAGGAATGGAAGAATTCCTTGGCGCTGCAGCTGAGCTTTCGGACGCCAGCGAATCAGACGATGATGCCGGTGATGATGACGACAACACTGGTGCTGGTGGAGCTCCTCAGCCCGTTGTCAGTCGTCCCTTGAGTCCAACTCTCAAACGCCACGGCACTTTAAAGAAAAGGCCGGGTAAGAAGCAAAAACTGGCATAGAGAACTTTGATAGCCTCCCAAGAAGTGGCTATCAAACTTGCTTCCGACTTGTTGGCTTCAGCTGTACCCCCAGCGTTGGCAAGGGATGATGAGCCTGCTAAAGCTCCAAGTGTTGCTGAGGTTTCGGTTCATTCGGCCGTAGAGCCTGTGGCAGAACCTGTGGCGCAACTAACGGGTAGCGAGACGGGTACATTGCTGGAAACGACAGTGGCTCCCCCTTCAAGTCCGACAACTGGACTTGTATCGCCTGGTATGGCCCTTAGCATTTTATCTTTTGCCCGTTATTATTTAACGTAACACTGCTTTTCTGGTTTTCTGACATGCAGGTGGTCAACTTCTCTCGCCAATGCATTCGACTACCCAAGTAGAGTCTGACGATAGAATGGACCATTCCGTCTCCGTTGGTGGTGTGGGTAGCTCTGCTGGCGAGTTTGCGGCTGATTATTCCACACCAGCTCCTGCCTCTGTTTCCTCTTCAATTCCCCCAATTGACGAATTGGGAAGTGACGAGAGAACTGAGATTATTATCGCAGCTGCTGCTAATGAGGCTACACCTTCTCCTAGCATGCCATCTCCAACGCCAGTCTGTTCCACTGAGACATTTCCTATAGTTGTTGGCATGCCTTCTTTTTCTCAGTCAGCGATTCTAACGTCTTCTACTATAATGGCTGTTGAGACACCTGTAATTCCTCCGGCTTCTAGTCTTCCAGTCGGGGATGAGGAGAATTTAAAGTTCTCATTTGAAGCTTCTTCTGCCATTGGAGGAGCTTCTGATGGAGATACCCCCTCATCTTCTCCTGTTGGTGGCGCTCCCCGGGTGACTTGTATTAGCAGCTCTCCTTCTCCGGTTCCTGATTCCACCAGATCCGCATTTGCTTTACTGGGCCCGCATGTCATGAACCTGATACAAGGACGGGCTTCTTCTTCGACACCGGTAGCCACTGCTCCCCTGCCCGTGACATCTTCCTTAGCATTACCTGTTTTGTCTGTTGACACTTTAAATCCTCTTGAAGAACTTTTCAACTTGAGTGTCGTTGATTTTATGTGTTTATTAAGGAGATGTATCGAGATGGTCCTTGCTGGCCATGATTTCTTCAACTTCGCACGTCCAATATTATTTCGCTATCTGGAAAACATCGAAGAAGTTGGGGGACGAGACCGAGCAGCTCCTTACCGGGCCCGTTTTAGAATTTTGGAGGAGCAAATGAACATACTCAACACAGTTCGCCAAGCGGATGTTGAGTCTATTACTGGGATTGAATGGGCTCGTCTTCGGGCGGAGTTGGTTGCTCGTCGAGAAGAATTTAAGCGCCAAGAAGAAAAGTGGTCTCGAGCGTTAGCAGGGTTCCAGGCTAGTCGGGAGTCTATCCTTAGAGGTTTGGAGTTGGTGAACTCTGAAATTGAGGGGAGCCAGGCTGCCATTCTCAGCGCCCAGGAGGCCATTGCCAATGCTCGGGCGATCTTAGTAGAGAGCGAGCTCCATTTAGGGGAAGCTGTTAAGAAGCGGGAAGCGTTGATCCTTCAACGGGAGCAACTTGATCAGGAGGAAACAATAAGAAGCCGTACCATGGAAGAATCTCGCCAGCATCTCATCCAGCAAGTTGCAATGAATGACGATGACCTACTCCGACAGGCTCGACACTCTATAGAGGCAACTCGTCGTCGAGTGGTTGACGAAGCGATGAGTAAGTTAAAGTATCTCGGAGATCCATAGTTTTCTTTTATTCTTCATTCTTTTTGTAATGAGAACTTGTAATAAAAGAAAGGTCTTTATTGGTTCTCAGACTTCTTTTGTAACTCCATTCTTTAAATGATGAATAAATGATAACTACCTTTTGATTCTTTTATTGGTTGGCTAAGAAATCTTCTTGCTCAACAAACAACCTGTCATCAAAAAGTAGTTTTACATGTTTTTATGATAAGTTTTATGGGATTTTTAGCAAATCCCCAGCTATCAATGCGTTTGATTGGCCTTTACCAACTACTGTTTGAGTTGGGCTACCCATGCTATTCCCCTCAGCATGGTGAGTTGTCGAGGAATTTATTTCCTCTCCCTTTTGCCTTTAATCAGCATTGGGTAGTTAATCTCATACTCTTACCCCCAGTATGGTAAGGTTGGCGAGGAATTTAATCTCCTCTTCCCGTTGCTATAAAAGCATTGGGCAAGTGGTTTCATACTTTTACCCCAGCATGATGGGTTGGCGAGAAACTTGTTCTCTTCCCATTGCCTAGTCGGCGTTGGACAATTCATACTTTTACCCTAGTATGATGGGTTGGCGAGAAACTTATTCTCTTCCCATTACCTAGTTGGCGTTGGGCAATTCATACTTTTACCCCAGTATGATGGGTTGGCGAGAAACTTGTTCTCTTCCCATTGCCTAGTCGGCGTTGGGCAATTTATACTTTTACCCCAGTATGATGGGTTGGCGAGAAACTTGTTCTCTTCCCATTGCCTAGTTGGCGTTGGGCAGTTCATACTTTTTACCCCAGTATGATGGGTTGGCGAGAAACTTGTTCTCTTCCCATTGCCTAGTCGGCATTGGGCAATTCATACTTTTACCCCAGCATGATGGGTTGGCAAGAAACTGGTTCTCTTCCCATTGCCTAGTTGGCATTGGACAATTCATACCTTTTAGGTCAGAGGCGCTTAATTACACATGCCTAAAAGACAGATTGGGGGTTGCTCAAACTTGAGAACTAAGCACACCAGGTTTGGGTCAGAGGTGCCAAACTGTGCATGCCCAAGAGAAGACTGATGGTGGTTTAAACTTGAGAACCAAACTGGAGGCGGTTCAAGGCTCTCTCGTTTAACTTGAACTGGGTACTCCAAACACACCAGGTTTAGGTCAGAGGCGCACAATGCGCATGCCTAAGAAAAAGACTGGAGGTGGTTCAAACTTGAGTACCAAACGCATCAGGTTTAGGTCAGAGGCGCACAATGCACATGCCTAAGAAAAAGACTGGAGGTGGTTCAAACTTGAGAACCAAACGCACCAGGTTTAGGTCAGAGACACACAATGCGCATGCCTAAGAAAAAGACTGGAGGTGGTTCAAACTTAAAAACCAAACACACCAGGTTTAGGTCAGAGGCGCACAATGCGCATGCCTAAGAAAAAGACTGGAGGTGGTTCAAACTTGAGAACCAAACGCACCAGGTTTAGGTCAAAGGCGCACAATGCGCATGCCTAAGAAAAAGACTGGAGGTGGTTCAAACTTGAGAACCAAACACACCAGGTTTAGGTCAGAGGCGCCAAATGCGCATGCCTAAGGAAAGAAGACGCGTATCTCCAGGGGTACTAAGAATAGTATTTCTTCAGAAATTTGCCATTGATCGGCATCATCATCCTGTCGCCCTCTTGATTCATTAAGCGATAGGCTCCACTGGAGTATACTGTCTCCACAATAAACGGTCCCTTCCACTTGGGTTCAAACTTACCCTTAGTCTTGTGGGTTAGCACCATTGGCCTTTTAACAGCCAGAACCAAATCACCTTGCTTAAAGGTCCTTGGCTTAACGCTCTTATTGAACGTTTGAGATATTCGGGCTTGATACAACTCAATTTGCTGTTGAGCCCTGAGACGTTTCTCATCTAACGCCTTTAGTTCTTGCAATCTTTGCTGATGGCGCTCTTCTGTCGTCATCTTTGTGGCTAAAGCCACTCTTAATGATGGTATCTAGATTTCAAGAGGCAAGACAGCCTCACTTCCATAAACCAAAGAGAACGGGGTTGCTTTGGTCGGGGTGCGAACGGTGGTGCGATAAGCCCATAAACATTCTCCCAACTTTTCATCTCAATCTCGTTTATTGGAAGAGACGAACTTCCGAAGGAGTTTGATGATCGTCTTGTTAAAAGCTTCAGCTAACCCATTAGCCGCAGGGTTATATGGTGTAGAAGCAATATCTTTGATTCTGAACTTATTGCAGAATCTGGAGAATTCCTGACTGATAAATTGCGCACCATTATCATGAATGATCCGTCGAGGGACGCCGAATCGGTAAATGACATGATGCTTGATAAACTTGATTACATCTGCCGTTTTCACCTCTTTCATGGGCACGGCTTCGGCCCATTTTGAAAAATAATCGGTTATTGCAAGAATAAACCGATGTCCTCTGGATGACGGGGGGTTATAGGCCCCACAATATCCATCCCCATGCCTCAAATGGCCAACTTGCGACGGTATTGTGCAAGTATTCTTGGGGTTGATGAATAAAATTGGCATGTATTTGGCATGCATGACATCGTTTAGCGTATGCCATTGCTTCCGTAACCATGCTCGGCCAGTAGTACCCTAGCCTTCTTATACGGTCTCCAAGTTTAGGACCGGGCTGGTGAGCTCCACATACTCCATTGTGTGTTTCTCCCAGTACTTCTTCTGCTTCCGCTTTTGATATGCAGCGTAATAGCAGACCATCTCTTGACTTTCTATATAAAGTCTGAAGTTTATGGTCATAATAAAATCTTTGGGTCTTCCTCTTTATTGAGGTGGCTTCTTTTGGATCTTCTGGTAATATTCCATGCAAGGCATAATCCACAAACGGAAATCGCCAATCACGGGGCTCTAACTTTAAGCCTGTCTGGCATACCTCTTCGGCTTGAGACACCGCGTTTGGGTGGAGGAGTTCTCTACTACCAATGGTGATGCTTTTAGCTTCACCTGGCGGGATTGCCAGTGTGGCGGCTAATGCGGCAAGAGCATCTGCATATACGTTCTCATTTCAAGATATGTGGTATATGCAAAATTGTTCAAAATATCCTGCTAGCTCAATAACTAGCTGATGATAGGGGATAAGGACTTCATGTCTGACTTCATACTCACCTGTCATCTGATTGACGATGAGCTTAGAGTCTCCATATGCCTCTAGATGGTTCACCCCCAGTTGCAGAGCTATTTTTAAGCCGATAATGAGCGCGTTGTACTCCGCTACATTATTCGTGCACGGTTCTGTCAATGAGTAACCGTTAGGCAATATATGTTTATGTGGGGATATAAGCACAACCCCCACTCCAGCAGCAGATCGTCTCGCGGCACTATCAAAGAATATTTGCCAAGGCTGTTCTCCGGTTACTGTGTTGACTTCTGATGTCTGCTTCAATTTGGACCAAATTGGATGGTCTGCAAGGAAGTCGGCGATTGCTTATCCCTTCATGGCCTTTTGAGGGACAAAATGTATGTCATAGGGCGATAGTAAGAGTGCCCATTTTGCCAATCGGCCATTTAAGGATCCCGGTTTGGTCATCAGAATCTTCAAGGGATTAACCCGTGATATGACGTGGATTGTTTGCCCTGAAAGGTAGTGTCGCATTTTCTGAACAGCAAACACTAGGGCTAAACATTCCTTTTCAATCGGGGTATACTGCTGTTCGGCCCCAATCATTGTTCTACTTAAATAGTAGAGGGCATGTTCATGGCCGTGCTCATTATATTGAGCAAGTAATGCTCCTAAAGTATTATCCATGGCCCTTACATATATAAGGAAGGGCTGCCCAGGGGCTGGTGCCATTTGTACAGGAGGCTTAGTAAGGTACTCCTTGAGGTCATCAAATGCCTGCTGACATGCCTCATCCCATATGAAAGACACTCCCTTCTTCATAAGTTTGGAGAATGGTTGGCATCGTCCAGATAAGTTGGATATGAAGCGCCGAATGTAAGCGAGCTTTCCTTGTAATCCCCTTAATTCCTTAAGATTGCGGGGAGACGACATTTCGCTAATCGCTTTTACCTTTTTAGGGTCGAGAAAAATTCCTTTTGAAGTTATTATGAACCCCAGAAACTTCCCGCTGGATACCCCCATGAATGACTTGGTAGGATTCATCTTCAGGTGATGTTTCCGCATAAGATCGAAGACCACTCTTAAATCATGAAGATGATCTTTTTTGTCTTTGCTTTTAACTGCTAAGTCATCCACATAGCACTCCACTGTTCTGCGCAGGTGTTCTTTGAATATGACACTCATTGCGCGTTGGTAGGTGGCACCTGCATTCTTTAATCCGAATGGCATCACCGTATAACAGTATAACCCCAGTGGCGTTCTGAAAGCTGTATGCTTTTCATCATCCGGGTGCATCTTGATTAGGTTGTAACCTGAGAAGCCATCCATAAAGGACATCCTCTCATAACCACAAGTACTATCAATCATCACATCGGTGATGGGGAGTGGAAATTCATCCTTGGGACATGCAGCATTCAGATCTCGAAAATCGATGCATATCCGGATTTTGCCATTCTTTTTGCGAACTGGCACTATGTTAGCCACCCAGTCAGGATGCTGCTCTTCTCGGATAAACCCGAATTTTATAAGCTTATTGACCTCAGCAACTATTGCCTCCATCAGTTCCGGTCGAAAACGCCTCTGTTGCTGTTTAACAGGTTTGACGTCTTCTTTTATATTTAACCGGTGTGTGGCAATTTGAGGGTCAAGCCCAGGCATATCTTCATAACTCCATGCGAACACATCTATGTACTCTTTGATAAGAGATATAAGTTCCTCTTTTTCTAAAGGAGTTAGTGTGTCGCTTATGAAAATGGGTTTCGGATTTTCTTCCGTTCCCATGTTAACCTGTATTAATTTGTCTTCTGTGGGCAGGTCACTTTGTTCAAAGCGGACATCCCAGAGAGTATCCATATGCCTAGCCCAAGTATCATCTTGAACGTCAATTGGTTCCTCGTCGCTTTCTGGCGCGACTGAAACCATATTGATTGTCAAAGATTGAAACCAAGCACCGGTACTTATATCCGAATCATGATCTGGTGAAGGTGTTTCTTCTTTGGCCGAAGAACTCTCTTTATCTTTTAATGGTGACGAAGGTGGAGTAGATACATAACCCAACCCCCTGCGGGTCTTCTGATAATAATCAGGGCTCTTTCCTCTCGGTCTAAACGAGGGTATGAGATTCCGCCGCCCTTTTTCAAAGTTTAATCCCGGCTTCTGGGTAAGATTATATCCCATTTTCTCCATCATCTGTCGAGACTTCTGTCCATATAGGTGAAATTGGGGTGATGTCTGCTCATCACTTTCACTGCTTTGTTTTCGGGAGGTGAGGTAATTACTTTACCGAACATAATCGGCCTTTGGGATCCTCTTTGAGGAGGCACTTCAAAGTAGTGACCTTTCTCCTCAGCTATTTTAGACTGAGAGAGGAGGGATGACCTAAGTGACAAATGACATGCCGCCAGAACTTCAAGTTCGGATAGGCCATCCACTTCGGTAGAAGTACAAGAGGGTTCTGATTCAGTAGCTACAGCATGGTCATAGACCAACCTTATACTTTCATTAATAACCCATTCACTTTCGATTACATCATTTAGATCATCATCAATACCCAGACTAAAATCTAAGTGGGGGTTGATTTCATAATCACCCCCGTCATCTTCATCAGGAAGCTCGTACTCAGTGTCGGCTTCATTGCCACTGTCGTCGGGCTTTGGAGACTTGCTAAGACTGTTATTGGAGGCTTCATGTGCTGGCTTGTAGAGTACAGCATCTGTGAAGTAATTCTCCAACCCTTTGAATGGCTGCTTGTCCACAATTAGTGTCCGGACCTCTCCTTCCTCATCGCAATATTTCATGCACTGGTGAAGAGTCGACGGAACTATCATATAAGCGTGGATCCAAGGTCGCCACAATAAAATATTGTAGGAGGTATCAGCGTCAATTACGTAGCATGTAACCTCCATTTTCAAGTCTCCAATTTGACACCGCAATCGGATCTTACCAAGAGGATGGCTATTATTAGCGTTGAATCCATAGATGGTAGTGTGCGTAGGTGTCAAGCGATGAAGGGAAATCCCCAACAGCTGCATCAATCTTCTGGGCACGACACTGAGTGCAGAACCCGGATCAATCTGAATTCGGTCTACTTTTGTGGATCCGACATATCCGGTGAAATATAAAGGCCTATTATGCTTTATATTCCTCACCTGCATGTCTTCTGGAGAGAAGATGATTTGTGGGACTTGCTTCCTCACTTGATGACAGTGGGGGCAAGAGTCCTGTTTTTCGATGGCCGGCTCGACAATCTGAGCTAGGAACGACTCAGAGTCTGCCAAGGCCTCTCTTAGAGCTTCACGTGTTGATTTTGATAATCTCAACAATTCGTAAAGCGTCACTCGCACTGGGATGTTAGCCAACTGCGCAATTACGTCAAATTCGAAGGGAGTTTCTTTGGCTCCTTCATCTCTGGTAGGATTCTTTTGGAAACGAAGTCCTTTCTGCTTCACAGGCTTTGCGAGTTCTGCATAGATATCTTTTGGATCTACTCTAGTGTAGTCCTTAAGATATGTCTTTCCAGATCGAGTACCGGAAGGGCCTGCCCCATCTTGATGAGTGGCCATAGTTTCGGGTTCTTCTTCAAAATCTGTGAAGGCTCCCGAAGCTATATATTCTTCCTTTATATCCGCAGAAATGGTATTAACAGACCGTTTCTTCTCTTGAGCTTTTGAAGTAGTCCATTGTTTATCTTCCAGCAGGTCAGGATGAACCCACATAACCTCCCCCTTCTGGGTTGTTACGGGGACAAGTCCCTCGTGGGCTTTGTTGTGCGGATCAAGATTCTTTGTAACCATCTTACCTTTCGGGATTGGGGTCATTCCTGCGGGGAACTCGTGGGTCCCAACCACTATGGTTACCATATTGGCAGTGACCTTCTTCTGTTCTTCCTTAAGCGTTAGAACTCCAGCCTCTATTAGTACTTGGATTTTGTTCTTAGGGGGAAAACAATCCCTGGTAGGGTGCCCAACATTCCAGTGATAAAGACAGTAGTTGGGGTCTTTAGTTTTACCAGCATCTTCTGGCTTCTTATTCTCCGGAAGTTTTAGCATTCCCTTCTTCTGGAGCAGGTGAAAGAGGATATGCGTTTGTTCCGCCTTGAAAGTGTAATTCCTTTCTTGTTGCGGTCTGATTTGCCTTGATCCTCGCTGACCTTGAGGCTTCGGCTCTGGCGGAGGACCGGTTTTCTGAGGAGCAGCTTTTGACGACATCACTGCTTTCCTTTTATTTTTATTGCTGTTGTTTTGGGTATATGGCTTACTACCCCCAGCGTTTCTTGACCCGCGGGATTCCTCAACTCGACGAATCAAGTCTTCAGCTTGCTCTCCTTATTTGAGCAGGTCCCTCCACGTCTTAGACTCTACGGCCCCCATTTTGAGGAGCACATTAGTTTTAAGATTGTGTTGACAGGTCTCGACTAGAGTTTCCTGGATCATTCTGTGTTTACAATGTACGGACTTCTCCCGGAACCTTTCTATAAAATCTTTAACCGCTTCTTGCTCTCCTTGTCTAGTTGCAAGGAGGGAATGAACCGTAATCTCAGTGTCATCTTCAAAGAAACGTGAGAGAAATAATTTCTCGACATCTAACCAGGTATTAATAGTACCTGGGGGCAACTGCATGAACCAAGTGAAGGCAAGCCGTCGCAAAGTACTTGCAAATACTTTGGTCATAATGTGATCATTACCCATTAAGTGTCCTGCTTGGAACAAAAAGTAATATATATGCTGACTGGGTGATCCCTTCCCGTCGTATGACTCTAACTTGAGTGGCTTATACTTTGGTGGGTAAGGTATCATATCCCATTCAGGAGGATACGGTCTTGAGACCCCAGCTTCTTTCAACTCCTTTTTGCGCATTAAAGCTTCGAGTTGATTCTGCAACTTTTCTATCTTTTCGCCATGCGGATCCTGGAAAGAAAATCTATCTTCTTCCTCATGCATCGAGTGGGCTTTCTCTTCCTGTTCTTCTTCATTTAGAGTTTCTTTGGCCTTTTTGGCATTATCTTCAACAAATCTCGATAGCATGACTTTGAGTCCTTCAATCATCTTTTGCTGCTCTCGAATCATCTTTTCTTGAGCTTCAAATCTCTGATTGATATCGTCAGACTTATCTGCCATATGCGATGCTAACTTCTGTAGCCGAGACAATGTAGAGGATGGAGGCGAGGCTATAGCGGAATTATCGTTGTTCTCGTCGTAAGAACCCTTCGCAAGCCTTTTATAATTCCGAGGGGAAACAGCTCCTGATTTAAGTCGAGTGACGTGAGGAGTTTCTTCATCGCTCGATTCTGAATCATCATCCGTCTCTACAATTTTCTTCCCTTTCCCCACCATGTTGGAGGTTACATCTCTCCATTACTTCAGGGAAGTGGTTCTTGTCTTCTTAGCAGGGCTCTGGTTTGACTCATTTAATCGGTCGAACACAGATATCCTGTTCTTGTTGCAGCCACAGTTGTCCATCATGGCTGATACTGCTGTCACAAGTTGCTGGCAATGACAGATAGGCTCAACTTGAAGTTGGTCTATGCCTCTCTTCTTAGAGAGATATTCCCTGAGATCAGTGCCTTTAGCCATGGAGTCAAGAGGTGCATTCAACTCTTAAGAGGGTCTGGGAACCCACTGAAGCTTCTTTGTCTGATCAACCCTGACTTTGGGGTCGGACCGATCCTTGCGTGGCTTAGGAATAGCCTCGCGTTTCACATTGCGGGCCTGAAGAATAGCTCCGCGCTTATCCACACTAGCCTCGCGTCTCTCGCTGGCTTGGTGTGTCCTTGGAAGTTTAGCTTCTGGAATAATAGCCCCGCGTGAAGGGAAGTTCTTGCACGCTGGCTTATTTTTGCGATTAACGCAGATCATAGCTTCGCGCTTAGCGCGGTTTTTACGACTGACAACTATCTGCCAATCATCCTCACGTTCCTTGTGGGTGTCAAAAGTCTTGCGTTTATTGCAAGTATTACTGGCTTCGCGTCTCTCGCTTAGCTCAGTATCAGCCTCGAGTGGAGAATCACACGCTGGCTTTAGAGAATTTTTATACTCGCGTAACTCGCGAGTGTTGGGTATTCTGCAACTAGCGCAACCCTTACTGGCTTCGCGTCTCTCGCTAGGCTCAGTAATAGCCTCGCGTGGAGAATCACACGCTGGCTTTGAAGAATTTTTATACTCGCGTTTCTCGCGAGTGTCAGGAATCTTGCGTAACTCGCCAGTATTACCAGCCTCGCATCTTTTGCTTGGCTTAGTAATAGCCTCACGTGGAGAATCACACGCTGGCTTTGAAGAATTTTTTATACTCGCGTTTCTCGCGAGTGTCAGGAATTTTGCGTAACTCGCCAGTATTACCAGCCTCGCGTCTCTTGCTTGGCTTAGTAATAGCCTCGCGTGGAAAATCGCACGCTGGCTGTTCCTTACTTTTAAGGCAAGTTGTATCTTCGCGTTTAACGCGGTAAAGATTGGTCTCGCAGGTAGCGCGAGCCAGTTTGCGAGGGACCATAGCCTCGCGTCCTCTGGTGTTAGCTCCGCGTCCAAAGCGGGCTTTGAGGGCTCTACGTCTCGCTCTCCGGTTCCTGTTCCGGAGTTGGGTCCTGGTCAGTCCAATTCCCAAGTCTTCTTCGGCAATCGGAAGCTCATCCTCGGCTATTTCTTGTGTGAACTCTGGCCCTATAGCCGCAGTCTCCAAGGATCCCCATCTCTCGGTGGATACCTTTCTACCCGTTACTCGGGTATTGGAGTACATGCGACGATAGTGCCGTGTCTCATCCAAGTCACCTAATCCAGAGGAGAGGAACTCCTTGTACTTCTGCTGGTCGATTTCAACGACCAGCGTGTCTACTTCGGATCCGATCAAGTCAACATCCGATTGCGCCACAATCTCTTCATCAGTGAAAGAGACGGCTCCCACTGTGGTCGCCAATTTGTTCGTCGCAAAAGTTGCTTCGCTTCCTTCCATCGAATAAGCTTGAATTACAATAGAAGTGAATAAGATATATAAAGAGAACAAACGAGAGGATTTTATAGTTAGATCTCTCTCTTTTACAATATTGTGGGATCTGTGGCGATGGGATCTATAGTAGTTCCTTTGGACGATCGGTACGTTGAGATCTTCTCTTTTAAAGATATCGGCCGATTATAGACGATCTTCTCTGGTTTTGATTTGTTCAAGGCTCTCTCTCGTAACTCGAACTTCTCAAGAACTCCAGAAAGAAGATGGTGATTTTCTCTGATCTTCACGAACTCAAGGCTCTGTGCGTAACTCGAATTCTCCAAGATTTCAGAAAAATATCTCAATTGCCGAAAAAAAGATCCTTAGGATTTTCACCAGGAAGGTATTTATAGCCCCAGGTTAATGCAAGAGTTTCTATCTAAATAGAACTCGCATTCATCAAGGATTCCAATCAAATATCTTAGTTTTGATGGAATTCTGATTAGACTTGATTTGGGTATTTGGATAGGCCCATAATCATAATCTCAATCAATTTGAGATTCTGGTTATCTGCTTACGCGGAGCTTTAATCGCATCAAAATGCGGCACTAAATAACCAAAACGCGGAGCTAACGCGGAGCTATTGATCATCTCCGCGTTTTGCTCAAACGCGAGGCTAATACAAGCCAAATTGCGGAATCAACGCGGAGCTATTAAACATCTCCGCATTTTATTCAAACGCAGGGTTAATATAACCAAACGCGGGGCTATTGAATTAGCTCCGCATTCTGTTGTGAAAAATCCTTTTAACTTAGAAATTTTCACTGCTAACAGCTTCAAGGCTCTCTCGCGTACTTGAATTGCCGAAGGATCAAAGAGATTGAAGATAGATGATTATGAATTGATTGATCTATTCTTGATTGATCCTCTATCTTCTTGATTGATTGATCTTGTATATATTGATTCTCCTAAAGTCTCCTCAAAGAGGGTATTTATAGACTTTAGTGGTTATGAGAGTTTCCGTAGGAATATGAATAAAGAGTTCCATAGGAATAGGAATAAAGCTTTCCATAGGAATAGGAATAAAGATTTTTGTATTCATCAAGGATTCTAATCAAATATTTAATATTGATTTAAATCTCTTGATTTAGAATACTGATTGGATTCAATTTGAGTACTGGATAAGATCAAATCTCAATCACAATCAATTTAGGATTATGATTGGACTCAATTTAGATATTGGATAAGCCCAAATTATAATCTCAATCAATTTAGGATTCTGGTTATCTGCTCACGCGGAGATAATCTCATCAAAATGCGGGGCTAAGAAACCAGAACGCGGAGCTATTAAACATCTCCGCGTTTTATTCAAACGCGAGGCTAATACAATCCAAATTGCGGAATCAACGCGGAGCTATTAAACATCTCCGCGTTTTATTCAAACGCAGCGTTAATATAACCAAACGCGGGGCTATTGAATTAGCTCCGCGTTCTGTTGTGGAAAATCCTTTTAATTTGAAATTTTCACTGCCAACAGCTCCGCATAAGTGAGCATAACGCAAGATAGACTTGGTATTCTAACTCCGCGTTTCAGTTTAGATATCCAAAGTATTTCAAAATCTGCTGAAGTCTAAGCCATTTTGAAAACTTTGGAGGGGGTTCTGTTGGCAGTGAAAATTTCTAAGTTAAAAAGGATTTTGCACAACAGAACGCGGAGCCAATTCAGTAGCCCCGCGTTTGGTAATATTAATCCTGCGTTTGAATAAAACGCGGAGATGTTTAATAGCTCCACGTTGATTCCGCAGTCTGGCTTGTATTAGCCTCGCGTTTGAGTAAAACGCGGAGATGATCAATAGTTCCGCGTTAGCTCCGCGTTTTGGTTATTTAGGGCCGCGTTTTGATGCGATTAAAGCTCCGCATAAGCAGATAACCAGAATCTCAAATTGAATGAGATTATAATTCTGGGCCTATCCAAATACCCAAATCAAGTCTAATCAGAATTCCATCAAAACTAAAATATTTGATTGGAATCCCTGATAATGACGAGTTATATTTAGATAGAAACTCTTGCATTAACCTGGGGCTATAAATACCTTCCTGGTGAAACCCTAGGGATCTTCTTTTCGGCAATTGAGATATTTTTCTGAAATCTTGGAGAATTCGAGTTACGCACAGAGCCTTGAGTTCGTGAATATCAGAGAAAATCACCATCTTCTTTCTGGAGTTCTTGAGAAGTTCGAGTTATGCGAGAGAGCCTTGAACAAATCAAACCCAGAGAAGATCGTCTATAGTCGGCCGATATCTTTAAAAGAGAAGATTTCAACGTACCGATCGTCCAAAGGAGCTGCTCGACAGATCCCATCGCCACTGATCCCACGAAATATTATAAAAGAGAGCGATAAATATAAATCCTCTCGTTTGTTCTTTTTTTTATGTTGTTCACTTCCGTTGTAATTCAAGATTATTCAATGGAAGGAAGCGAAGGAACTTTTGTGACAAACAGAAGCGAAGAAGCCGCAAGAAAACGAAGCTGACGCTTGTGCATCTAGCCTAGAGCCAAGGGATTGGCATTTTCCTTATATAGACTATGTCCTTTACGGGATATTACTCGAAAGTCCAAAAGAAACCAAAGCCATTCAGAGAAGGGCTATCCGGTTTTACTGCAACGCGGAGCTCCAGACGCTGTATAGAAAATCCTACAACGGAGTTCTACTTCGCTGTCTTTCCAACCGCGAAGCTCAAAAAGTACTCGAAGAAGCTCACGCTGGTATCTGCGGAGCACATCAGCGAGGACCGAAACTCTTGAATAGAATTCGAAGGATAGGTTATTATTGGCCTAAGATGATGATAGAGGCAGTCAACTACGCCAAGAAGTGTAGGGCCTGCCAAATACATGCAGACTTTATACATCAAACTCCAGAATATCTCCACCCGATGACTACATCATGGCCGTTTGAGCAATGGGGTATGGATATCATAGGGTCAATTTCTCCGCCATCAACGAGAGAGCACCGGTTCATTTTGGTCATAACTGATTACTTTTCAAAGTGGACTGAAGCCATCTCCCTGACCGAAGTAAAATCGTCAGATGTTATCAAGTTCATCAAGCACCATGTGCTTTATCGCTTCGGGGTGCCTAGAAGAATAATTCATTACAACGGACCTCAGTTTGTAAGCCAAGTGTATTCTAGATTCTGCATCAAATACAGGATTAAAGATGTGGCTCATCGCCATACTATCCTGCAGCCAATGGTCTAGCAGAAGCCTTTAATAAGACCATTATAAAACTTCTTAAGAAGTTTGTGTCATCCAATCAACGAGACTGGGACGAAAAGCTCGGAGAGTGTTTGTGAGCATACCGAACCACAGTCCGAACTCCCACCAATGCCACTCCGTTCTCCTTGGTATATGGATCAGAAGCGGTCTTGCCTTTGGAGATCCAAATCCCTTCATTACGAGTCGCATTAACAACAAGGATGACAAAAGAAGAAAAGTATCAGCAAAAACTCCAAGAGTTAGAAGCCTTGGATGATAAACACTTGAAGCTCAACAGAGTATCAAGCTATACCAGGCACGAATTTCCAGAACCTTTAATAAAAAGGCTAAACGAAGGGCTTTTAAGAAAGGTGATCTGGTCCTGTCAGTTAGAAGACCGATCATAACAAGCCAGAAGCCTAGAGGAACGTTCCAGCCTTGAAGATGTCCTCGTCAGATTCAGCGACATAAGCATCTGTCCCGAAACTGGCATTCTTCTCTCAATTTCCTTTTCAGAAACTGGAGGAAGGCGAGTAAAGTTAAAACCACCCTTAGAAAAATTGGGCAGAAGATACTGCAGCCACTTCTTTGGCTTCAAACTATGGGTGCCAGATATGTGGGAGCAAATATGTTAGTGGCAGAGCAGTTCCCAGTGAGTATTATAAATCAAAGGGTCCCGAGTCTTCAACAGATGAAGTTCTTTCCCGGTAGGGATATACTCTTCATACGGGATGTCTCCCATGGGTAAGCCCAAAATTTCATACATTTCATGAAGGGCAAAACCCAACTCGCCGCGAGGGCTAAAAACTGTACAAGTATCAGGATTGTACATATCCAGTAAAGCAAAAAAATAAAATCTACTAGCAGAAAGACCGTGCTGAACAGCCCTGATAGCACGATATAGCCCTGCATAATGAAACTGATCCCTGAAGGTTTTCAAGAAGAAGTCAGTCAAGACTTCCCACTCTCCTTTTGAAGAGCAATGAACCCATCTAGAGGGACGAAAATCTTGAACAGGAAACTCTCCTTGTGCAGTGGTAAAACGGTGCAGGAAAGTCTGCGCAATTATAGGAACCTTGCCTCAGGGGAGATCGTGTTTAAGCAATCCCGGAAGCAATCCGCGAAAGCTCTTCCCGGTACCACGAGGAAAAGCACCTTGAGCATTGAAGCCCCCCAACAAGACACCGTCTTGTGGCCTGTTTATGTGCAGTCCATTCGTTTTGGCACAGAAAGGGATTGAAAGAATAAGAATGGATAAGATCTCTCCATATTAGGAAGAAACAAGTGGCGACCTTCCACTTATAATCGCCGTCTTCCAAGCCACTATCGGGCAAGGAAATATGGTCCCCAAACAAGAAGACAGGTTTGAGCAACGGAGACCAGTTTTCTCCTTCAAAAAATGCATTGGTCATCAGCTCTCGCAATGTTGAGCGAGAATGGTAGAGAATCTTGTCTGCTTTCTCTTGATTATCTGAAGTTGTACAGTGGGGAAAGACATGACCAAATCTGAACTCTTTCTTCCTATCATAACCTTCAGAATATCCGAGATAATGATCATTTAACCAAGGATTCAAGGCGTAATCAACTGCAAAAGACATGCAGATTCAGAGATAAGAAAAAATAACACAAGAAAAGGGATTGCCTTCTGAACTTTTTTTACTTACCTCCTATCAAGGGTTCCTGCCGAACCACTATCGAACTAGAAATTGCTCAAGAATCTTGACGACCACTGGCAACAGCATCGGAAGAAGAAGCTTTTTTCGGCATCTTTTGCAGAGGGAGAAAATCCTTCGCACAGAGAATCTAAAGCTATTGGAGGTTGAAGATGATGAGTCTGAGGAGTCCAAATGAAGAACTCAGATTTCAAATTTCTTGAGATAAGGGCAACCTCTCTCGTAAAGTGGAGGTTATATAGCCGATGATTTGATGGTTGAGATCTCTGGACAGGCGTGATATCTGGCTCGAATCTCGTGAACACCTTTTCATTTAATGCAGCTCAGAAAAACGTCTCAATTCTGAAACTGCGGAAAAAAAAACAACCGTCTGCCAGCTTTTCCGCAAAAGTTTGCGACCCTAAAACAGAGTCGCTTTTTCCTCAAAAAATGAAGTTCGCAACCCTAATACAGAGCCGCTTTCTTCTCAAAAAGCGAAGGTTCACGACCCTAATACAGAGTCGCGCCCTTTCCAAAGACAAGTTGCTACCCTAATACAGAGTCGTTTTCTACTCAAAAATGAAGAGCGCGCCCCTAATACAGAGACGTGTTCCTTGCAAAGACAAGTTGCGACCCTAATACAGAGTCATTTTCTGCTAAAAAATGAAGGCTTGCGACCCTAATACAGAGCCGCTTTCTTCTCAACAAGCGAAGGCTCGCGACCCTAATACAGAGTCACGCCCCCTCCGAAAACAAGTTGCGACCCTAATACAGAGTCGTTTTCTACTCAAAAATGAAGAGCGCGCCCCTAATACAGAGACGTGTTCCTTCCACAATTTACGACCCTAATACAGAGTCATTTTCTACTCCAAAATGAAGGCTCACGCCCCTAATACAGAGACGTGTTCCTTCCGAAAATAGTTCGCGACCCTAATACAGAGTCATATCCTATTCAAAGATGGAAAGCTCACGCCCCTAATACAGAGACGTGTTCCTTCCAAAACAGGAGTTTGCGACCCTAATATAGAGTCGTCTCCCACTCAAAGATGAAGAAGCCCCGCCCTAACACAGAGACGAGTCTCTTCAATAACAGGAAGCAGTAGTGGCGCTAATACAGAGTCACAAACTTCAAACAAACACAACGGAAGTTCTAATACAGAAGATTATATTCAAAGTATTCCGAAACTCCTTAAAGAATCATGAGAGTTTTGGAAACTTTGGAGGGGGTTTTATCGGTGAAAAATTCTGGAAAAGCAAAGCAGATCCACGAATTCAGAGACAGAAGCCCGCAACTCATCAGATCCGCGAATTTAAGAAACTGAGGTCCGCGAATCTAAGAAACTGAGCTCCGCGAATCTAAGAAACTGAGGTCCGCAGTCCAGACGACGGAACAGGTTCGCGAATCTAAACTGAGATTCGCGACACTACTCATAGCTTTCGGGTGGAGGGGTTTAATACAAAGTCACCCGACCCGAACAGAAGAATTGCCACCTCGGATCGTGGGAATAACTGCCAAACGAATGCGGCGGCGTTACTTCGATCATGGGAACAACTGCCTAACAAATATGGCGGCACTTCTCGAGTAGTGGGAGCTAACGGTCGAGCAAAATATGGCGGGACGTTACTCCAAGACCCCTATAAAAGGCGGGAAACGAAAGAGATACAGAGAGAGCGAGAACACACAGAGCAAAGAGACAGAGACAGACGTCTTCTCCTCGAAATTATCCCTTGTGATCACGAGAAAGGAGCCCTTTTTTTTCTTTCCTTTAGCCAACTGAGAGATATTGTACGGAGTGTCAACGGAGAGCAAGATCGTCCTCCATAACTACCTAGAAACCCAGCTTTAAACAAAGGAGAAGAGCTATCTTCCTCATCTTCTGTAAATGGGAAACTGTTCGATTGTAACCCTTTTATTGAAAATACTTCGATATCAAGAGTGTGCAACTTTCATGGCGAACAAGCGCCAGACTTAAGTCGGGTAAAATGATGAGCTTCTTCATCGCTTGATTCTGAATCACCATTTTTTTCTATGATTTTATTTTCCTTTCCGACCATATTAGAAGTTACAACTCTCCATTCTTTTTAATAGGGTTTTTGTCCGACTCAGTTAATCGGTCGAACACCGATACCCTGTTCTTGCTGCAACAACAACTGTCCACTACAGCAGATACTGCTATCATAAGCTGCTGGCAATGACAAGTAGGTTCAGACTAAACTTGATTTATACTCCTTTTCTTGGTTAGATATTCTCTGAGATCAGTGGCCTTAGATATGGAGTTGTGGGGGCCCACTCATCCATTGAAAGGGTCCAGGGGCCCACTGGAGCTTCTTGGAACCATTGGTGTCAAGTTCTGGTCCAACAGTGCAATGATCAACCCTAATTTTGTATTCAGGTTGATTTGCACGGAGCTGAGTAGTAGCTTTGCGTTTTGATACGCGGAGCTGAGAAATAGCTTCACGTTTTGATACGCTAATCTCGTGTTTTACGCTAGCTTGACGTTTTTGCAGAAGTTTATCTTCTGGAATACGAGCCCCGTGTGGAAGAAAATTCTTGCATGCTGGCTTATTCTTGCGATTAACGCAAGTCATAACTTCGCGTTTAGCGCAATTTTTGCGATTAACGTAAATTTGCCAATCATCTTCGCGATTTACGCGAAGGTAAGGAGTCTTGCAATTAACGCAAGTCTTACAGGCGTCGCGTTTATCGTTAAGCTCAGTATTAGCCTCACGTGGAGAATCACACGCTGGCTTTAAAGAAATTTTATCCTCGCGATTAATACGAGTATCAGAAATCTTGCGATTATCGCAAGTCTTACTGGCTTCGCGTTTATTGCTAAGCTCAGTAGTAGTCTCGCATGGAGAATCACATGCTGACTTGTCCTTGCGGTTAATGCAAGTTGTAGCTTCGCGTTTATCGCGATATTGCTGGTCTTGCGATTAGCACGAGCCAGTTTGCAAGGGACTATAGCCTCGCGTTTTGTGAAGTGAGTCTCGCGTTCAATGCGGGCTTTGTGGGCCTTTTGCCTAGCTCTCCGACTTCTATTTCGGAGTTGGGTTCTGGTCAATCCAGTTCCTGAGCTTTCTTTGGCAGTAAATAATCCATCCTCTGCTAGGGTTTCCTGTCCAAACGATGGCTCTATGGCCGCGGTCTCCACGGGTCCCTGATTAACGGTGGATTCCCGATTACCCGATCCTCGGGCATTGGAGCGCACGCAACAATAGCGTCGCGTTTCGGTCAGGTTACCTGACTCAGAGGAGAGATACTCCTCGTACTTCTGCTGATCGATCTCCACGACTAGCATGTTAACGTCGGATTCGATCCTCTCGACGTCAGATTGCGCCACGATCTCTTTTTCGGTGAAAGAGACTTCTCCCACTGTGGTCGCCAGTTTGTTCGTAGCAGAAATTTGTTTTCCTTCCATTGAAGTAACTTAATTACAATGAAAGTGAACAAGAAAAGAACAAACGAAAGGATTTATAATTATCGCTCTCTTTTACAATAAAAACGTGAGATCTCGTAGCGATGGGATCTAACTAGTAGTTCTTTTTGACGATCTGACGACGATGATCTTCTCTCTTGAAGATGACGGCGGCCGACTTGATCTTGATCTTCTCTGGTCTTCATGAATTCAAGGCTTCACGCATAACTCGAATTCTCTAAGATGTGAAAAAGATCCCTAGAGCTTACTCAAAGAGGTATTTATAGCCTTAAGTCAATATGAGAGTTTCTATTTAAATAGAATTTATATTCATCAAGAATTCTAATCAAATATCTTAGTTTTAATTTAAATCTCTTGATTTAGAGTTCTGATTGGACTTAATTTGGGTATTGGATAAGCCCAAATTTTAATCTCAATCAATTTATGATTCTGGTTATCTGCTCACGCGGAACTAAGAAACCAGAATGCGGAGCTATTGAATAGCTCCGTGTTTTGCTCAAACGCGAGGCAAAAATAGCCAAACGCGGGCTACTAAGTTAGCTCTGTGTTTTATTGTGAAAAATCCCTTTTTACTTAAAAATTTTTCACTGTCAACAATAACATCTCAAAAACATGTCACTCTATTTTTATTGTTTTATTTGTCTTCACTTTGATCCTAACTGTCTAGAAACCTTGACCAATATTTGAGCTTTTTTAGCCTGACTTAGTCTTTACATCAAGCTACAATCCTCTGTGTTTCATTAGTAAGCTATAACATAATCAATATGTATGTCGTGGCCTATAAAAAAACCACTAAACTGGAGAGAGGGAGAGGGGGAGAGAGAGAGAGAGAGAGAGAGAGAACCAACACAAAGGGTTGGTCCCCCAGCCATTAGTGGCTAAGTCACGAAACATGATATGGCGTACAAATCCCACTGAAAAAGAGATTCTCTAGATGATCCTGCAGTGCTTTAATATCAATTCCTTTAAAAAACGTACTATTATCTTCTTGCTAATAGCAAGTGGAGGGCTTCCACCCGCTGTTTTGATTTTAAAAAAAAAAAAAAAATTCCTTTCAAAAAGCTTGGATGCAATGAATAAAATTGACTAGTATCCATACATTCTTTCACTTGGTCAATTAAAATTTCCAGCCCCATTTTGAAAGTTCAGCTCTTTTTTGTATTACGTAGACGCAGACTTTAGCCAATCAGACGTGCGACAGTCTTAGAAATTTCAGTGCTTGCGTGCTATCCAGAAGGCCTCCTTTCTTCAATCATTGATAGCTCTCCCACTGTTATTTCTTGATCACATTCTCTGTTCAATTATAGATTTTTCTCCCTGCTGCACTGCAAAAATATATCTTGAGTTATTTGAAATGTTCATCAATATGCAAATGCAAATGTATTTGCAATTAATTAACGTGTCTGAATCTATAATAAACAAAAATACCATTTACTCGAAAATGGAAGATGCTGCTGATGGTGCTGCTGGTGGGGCGGACTGAGATGAGACTGGCGCTGATGATGCAGGAGATTCAGGCTACTGCTGGGGGCGGCCAGGAGCTACAATTTTCTTGCTGCTTCTCCTGTTAAGAGCAGCAGCAGCTAAGACACATGGTGGTCGATAAATCATATATTTGGATTAGTTTTTAGTTCAATTAATTACGCTCTTAGATCAATTATTCTAATTACCTACATCAAATCTTAATTCATTTGGACTTATATTGTAAATATGAGTGATACAGATAACGTGTACTTTTAAATTGTAACTGCAAATATGGCACTAAGTAATGAAAGTTTTAAAAAAAAAAAAAAATAATTACAACATACAAAGTAAAGGTTATATGACGGACTAGAAAAAGACTAAACAAAAAGAAACACTAAAACAACTACATAACAGAAGTACATATAACTCTCTTTCTAGGGTTTTTTTTTTTTTTTTTTTGGGTTGGTGTTATGTCTATGTATAGTCTCTCTCTTAGTGAGGATCCTAATGTGTATGTTCTGTTTCATTAATTTCTAACTAATAGAATGTAGGGGATCCTAGTCCACTATTTATAATATAAAAAAAAAAAATACAGAAGTAACATTTGTTATAATATTTTTTGAGGAAATGGAAGGCAATTTGAGCCTCGTTATGGGACTACATAGTCCACTCTATGTCAAAATAAAATAATGCCATTTACAAGAAAGAAATTGCTAAGTCATTCACTTTACATATCCAAAAAATGTAATAAACTAACAACACTAAAAATTCGCATTTATGCCTTCTAAATAAATTTTTTTTTTTTAAAAAAATGGATGATTTACACAAGAATATTGCGCATATTTTTGCACCCACTTAAATTTATCCCAGCCATCATCCCTTGCCGCATCAATCCAGAACGCCCGAATCTTCAGCCCGTGTTAGGATCGATCCCACTCGGTCAATCCACCACACGATCTCGCGAATGCATCCAGAACTAAACAATTATGACAGCCTCGCAACTAGCTAGCAGCCTCATTATCTTTATTCAACAGACAAGTCAAATGGAAATTTCCAATCCCCATGCTTAAAAACGCACCAATCTCCTAGCAACTTCCCTCATCTCCACTTGCCCACACCCAGAAATGGCGGCAAAACAACTCTCCTTCTTACTCCTCCTTCTGCTCTTCTCCTCATCCTCCAGAGCTCAATCCCAAACTGATCCACAATCCAACTCCGAACAACAAATCCTTCTGCAAATCAAAAAAGAGTTCGGAGACCCACCCGGTCTCGCGTCCATATGGAACACTTCAACGCCGCACTGCAACTGGACCGGAATCAAATGCACCAACGGCTCCGTCACCGGACTATTTCTCAGCAACAACAACAACAACTACAACTTAACCAAGCCCATTCCGTCGGCAATATGCAATCTGAAGAACCTCATCACGCTCGACCTCTCCTACAACTATCTCCCTGGAGCCTTCCCTACTGTTCTATACAACTGCGCCAAACTCCGGTACCTCGACATCTCTCAGAATCTCTTCGTTGGTCCAATCCCTCTGACCATCAACAGGCTGTCGAATCAACTCAATTACCTCAGCCTCTCTTCTAACAATTTTACGGGCGACATCCCACCATCCATCGGTCAACTCTCCAACCTGCAGCATCTCCACCTCGACTCCAACCTCTTCAACGGCACATTTCCAGCTGAATTGGGCAAACTATCGAATTTGGAGACTCTCTACCTCGCCAACAACCCATTCACGCGTACGAAGATCCCTCCTGAATTCGGCAACATGACCAGACTGTCCTTCTTGTGGATGACATCGATGAATCTGTACGGCGAGATCCCTCAGTCGCTTGAGAAGCTGTCGAACCTCGAGCTCTTGGATCTGGCCATGAATTCACTGAACGGGAGTATACCTGCAGGTATATGGATGCTGAAGAGACTCAAAAAAATTTATCTGTACTATAACAAATTGTCAGGAGACATCAATAAGAAGATTGGAGCTCAAAGTCTAGTTGAGATCGACGTGTCAATGAACAACCTGACCGGATCGATTCCAGTAGGTTTCGGGAAGCTGCAGAACCTCGCTGTTCTGTTCTTGTACCGTAACCAGTTGACAGGTGAGATTCCTGCAGAGATCGGGCTGCTTCCTTCGCTCACCGATGTCCGTCTCTTCAACAACAAGTTGACGGGTAATTTACCTCCTGAACTGGGGAAGCATTCGAAGCTCTGGAATTTTGAAGTCTCCGATAATTTGCTCTCAGGCGAGTTGCCGCAGTTTCTTTGTTCCAATGGAAACTTCACAGATCTTGTGGTGTTTAATAACAAGTTCACTGGCACTCTGCCATCTTGGCTTGGCAGTTGCAATACTCTTAACAACCTCATGGTTGAGAACAACAATTTCTATGGCGAAGTGCCAGCTGGCCTCTGGTCGACTGCGGTGAATCTCACCACTATAATCATGCACCACAACTCGTTCTCTGGCGCTCTGCCCGACGAACTGCCGTGGAATCTGACACGGCTGGAGATCCAATCCAACCGTTTCTCGGGGAATATTCCTTCCTCGGCGAAGAATCTCTTAGTCTTCAGGGGCAGCGACAACTTGTTCTCAGGTAACATACCGGCAAATCTTGCCAAACTCTCCGGTCTACAGGTCTTGGCTCTTGATGGTAATCAGATAACTGGCGAGATTCCGAGCTCTGTATCTTCGCTGACATCTCTCACTCAGCTCAATCTGAGTGGCAATCATCTTTTCGGTGAGATACCGTCGGCCATCGGATCATTGCCCGTGCTCACCACGCTTGATCTATCAGGAAACCAGTTAACTGGGCAAATTCCAGCTTCCATGGGCCATATGAAGTTCAGCTTTCTCAACCTATCTTCCAACGATCTCTCGGGTGAGGTCCCGTACCAGTTACAAGTGTATGATAAGAGTTTTCTCTCCAATCCAAATCTCTGCTCATCAACTCCTCTAATGAACCTCCGCACTTGCGGCCACAAGACATCTGGCTCGAGCAATCTCTCTACAGGACTGCTTGTTCTCTTCATTGTCCTCGGCGCGCTCTTTTTCTTGGGCGCGGTCTCGCTGGGAATGTTCATTCTGAGAGAGCGCAGGAGGAGAAAACGCGGGGATGATCTTGCTGAATGGAAGCTCACCTCCTTTCACTCGGTCGAGTTCAACGAGTCTAACATTGCAAAAGGACTTACTGAAGACAACTTGATAGGCAGCGGAGGGGCAGGACTGGTGTACAAGGTCGTCCTTGGCAACCGGACAGGAGAGACGTTGGCCGTTAAGAAAATATGGAACAGCAGGAAGTTGGGCTCCAAGCTGGATAAGGAGTTCGAGGCCGAAGTCCAGATCTTGGGCACCATTCGGCATGCAAACATTGTGAAGCTGCTCTGCTGCATCTCGAGTTCGGACTCGAAGCTCCTTGTGTACGAGTACATGGAGAATGGGAGTCTGGACCGCTGGCTCCATGCCAAACGGCGAGCTGTCTGTCCACCAATGGTCCGAGGCGGGTCTGGGCGGTCCGTGGTGTTAGATTGGCCGACGAGGTTGGGGATTGCTATTGGAGCGGCAAAGGGGTTGTGCTACACGCACCATGACTGCTCTCCTCCCATCGTACACAGAGATATCAAGTCTAGCAACATATTGCTGGATTCCGAGTTCAATGCCAAGATTTCTGATTTCGGGCTAGCTCGGATGCTCATGACTGGAGGGCCTGAATCCGTGTCAGCCGTAGCAGGTTCTTTTGGCTATATGGCTCCAGGTAAGATCTCAATGCTTATCAATTTCAAATATTTTTCAGAGTTCTTGTGAATGCGAATCAGTACTTGTTTACCAACTGCTGGCAATAAGAAATTGCAGAGTGCGGATGGTTGAGGAAAGTGAACGAGAAAGTGGACATATACAGCTTCGGAGTAGTCCTCTTGGAGCTCACCACCGGGAGGGAAGCTAACCACGGGGACGAGCACAGTTGCCTGGCTGACTGGGCGTGGCAGCGGTTCAAAGAAGGAGGGAGCCTCATTGATGCAATAGACGAGGACATTAGGGAACCGTCCTATCTCGATCACGTTGAAGTGGTCCTTGGATTAGGCATCATCTGCACCGCTCCGGTGCCTGAACACAGGCCTTCAATGAAAGAGGTGTTGCAGGTCCTTCAGCGTTGTGATCAGTCCAGTGGGAGTGTGCGGACTAAATCACCAGGACTGGGAGAGAATGATGGCACTCCGCTTATCCGAGCCAAAAGGGGGAGCCGTCGAAAGGCCGGCTCTGAGGTAAATATTGAGGTAGATATCGATATGTATGTGTAAACCCTGCTGACATTTTTGATGTTAGATTCCCTTAAACTGGTGGTGGGACTGAAGCACGTAAGATTCCAGTTTGATGCTAGTATATACATGACAGAGTATAGAGTTCAGTAATAAACTTGCCTGCTGTTTTCAGTGATGTCCCAGTCCAAGAGCATGATATCCACCATTCACAATGTAGCCATAGCTGCTCCTCAAAGGTCCTCCCAAGTTTTTCTTTTTCCTGTACTTTAGATTTAGTTGCAAATTGTTTTGCATGAACAGAACTTGGGCAAAATTCTCATCAAAATCTGAATAAAGTTTAAGTCTGCTTATAACAACTAACTATAGGAATTAGCAATAAGGACCAAAAGTGGTTCTTTTCTCATGCTCGGTCTAGAAAATTCTTCCATCCTCGAGGAGGTTAGGCGTAAATGCATGCATAAGCAATCCCTGCAGATCCTCAGAAATTTGCTTGTTTCTATATTGGAGAGCAGAAGACATCTTAGTTTCATAAACAATTTGACGTTTCCCAGTTCAAAACTTGAGAATACCACCATATAAGTCAGCATTTTAAAACATGCAAAAGCTCATCAATCCCCTTCTTTCAACTTCGAAACTATAAGAAGATACAGCAATTATAGGTGAAGAAACAAGATAACTATAGGACAGCCCTGCAGCTGAACAAAATTGCTTGAGAGTGGCATCCTAAAATCAAGCACACTTCCAATTCCTACATTATAAATACAAAAATATGTGTTTCCTCATTGTACAAGATTCAAAGTAATTATTGGGGGATGAAGAAGTGAAAAGCAAGTGAAAAAGAAAAAGAAAAAGAAAATATTTAAGAAGAAAGACAGAAGATCGAAACAAAGATCCCCAGGATTTTCTCTCAGAACACTAGGGACAGGTCAATGTACTGAAAATGAGTGGCAGCAAGGAGGGCAGCTCCAATGCCTGAGCCATCATTGGCAAGCTTGACAACAAGGGAATCTGAAGCCACTTCTCCAAGAAGTTCTTTTAGGGTGTGCTCGACAAGCATTTGTCGAATATGGTGTAGTGCTCAAACAGAGATCCATCAATAGCAATCACCATTCTCTGCTTGTCGAAACATGCCACATCCTAAATTCTTCAACAGACTCAACTACCAGTTTTCTTGTATCAAGGTAAGAGGTGCTCTGAAATTAGAACACAGCCATGAAGCAGCAAGATCCCTGCAAAGTATGCCTATGAGAATTTGGAAAATTCAACAGAATAAATTCACCCTTAAGGTTTCCTCCAGCTTCTGGCCAACGACATTGAGATCAGATGATGTATCATGATGCCTGGAAGACACAACGGGTGTCCTGCAAATTAGACATTACTCGATTTCCGAAAAAAAAGTAAGGTGGTTTATGCCTAAAGCCAATATCAACAGAAATAACTGAACACCTTGCTACATCCATCCGATTAAATTATTTTAGAAACAAATATAGCAGTATACTTATGGGATATGCATCCAATACTTGGACATTCATGAACTAACGAGTACTTTTAAATTAGTCATACCCATACCGGACACGAAGCGGACATGTGTCCACCGATACTTAGACACTGCCGCAAAATGCTCTGTTAACTGATTTAGCCTCTGCGACTTGATTAAGTCTGTGTCGCTATATCTATTCTTTTTTTTTTTTTTTCAAGTAACCTTAAATGGACAGGCCAATATAGCCCAACCAAATTAACCGAATCAAAACTGAACCAAACATAACTGTTCAGTTGAGATAAGCAAAAATTGTCAATACATTGCCTGAACCTACATATGCTCACCCCTAGCAAAGACTAATATAGATTCCACAAAAATATCAGCTCCACATCATTTTTTTTGGCTGAAGTTTCTGATCTTCCTACATTTCTTCGAAAAGTAATTTCCGTAGATAATGCCTTTGTACTCTCAATAATTTTCTAGCTACTCTACCTTTATTTCGGTCTTATCTATAGTGTATGATCCTAAGCCTTATCGTGATGGAGCAACAATTGATCCTGGATGGAAACGTTCTACAGATAAGAAAATGGTTGCTTAGAGCACCAAAATTTGAGTTGGCTATGTTGCCTCCAGGGAAATATGCTGCTGGTTCCCATTAGGTGTATGCAGTAAAGTTTTCCATACATTTATATAGATGAAGAATTAAAGACAATGTTCTTTGCGGAAGGCTCTAAGCAGAATTATGAGATTGACTGCTTCAAGAATCAAGTAAGGAATGAAGCCCATTAATGCTCACGGATCTGATATTCGTTTCCGTCAACGTTTAGAGCCTCGTGCTGAATTGGCCCATTACAGAAGACTCATTGGAAAGTCAATCTATTTAACTGTGACCAACTCGAACTTTACATTTCCTGTAGGACTGTCAAATCAGTTCGTGCAGTTTTCACATCAGCTTTATCAAACTATTTCGCGTCAAGTTTTATTATATCTCAAGCGCTTATATTGGTTTTCTCAACATTTAGATATTGTTGGCTATTATGATGATGATGATCATCATGATATGCTGTAATACTCTAAATTTTGAGTTACATTGTATTACTAGTAGTGCTAAATAAGTTAACTGAATTCAATTTTGGACATTAAAATAATTTTCGGTTAACATAACTTTAAATTCACAAATCCAAATGACATTCGGTTTTAGCAATTATTAGTTTTGTAATATTTAGGATTTTAGGATTTTCAGAGATTTTTCTTACGAGGTCAAAAAATACTCTTAAAATTACGAATTTAATAATATTAAAATCATTCTTCCAATTACTTTGGAATTTCGATTCATTTATTCCGGACATCGAAACAACAAACGGATAATTTTGTAGTGTTCCCCTCGTCGAGCACTACGTCCTACATAAATTTAGTAGTATTTGGAGAATGTTACACGAAATCAAAATTATTAAATTATTAAATAAATAAACTAATAAAAATAAATAAAACTGTGTTGTGCTGGCGTTATGAGCAAAAGAGGAGTGGCAGCGGGGTTAGTTGGCCGTAAGGAAAACCAATTGAAAAAAAGAGAGAAGAAAAAAAAATAATAAAATAAAAAATAAAAACCCCACCCCCTTATCTCAGTCTCATTCTTTCCCTCTCTCTCTCTGCCTTCCTTTCTCACTCTCTCTGTCTGCCTGCAACCGAACCGAAGAAGAAAAAAAAAAAAAAAATAAAGAGAGTAGAAGAAGAATGAAAATCAAACCGAATCGAAGATTCAAACCGAATATTCAAGATCGAGCCAAGACAAGTAACACTGCTATATTTTGTTCATTTTTTAATTTGTATATTTTTTTATTTAATTTGTATTTAATTTATATGTGCTATATTTTGTTCATTTTTTAATTTGTATATTTTTTTATTTAATTTGTATTTAATTTATATGTGTATACGTGGTTTATTTTACAAAAATGTTTGGTTCATATTTTGATCTACTGAATGATACTGAAAATTGAAACAGATTAGTGTGTTAATTTTGATATTATAATATTTATTAATTTTTTTATTTAAAAGAAAAAAAAGAAAAAAAAAATCCGTACAAGAAAAATCCATGCAAATTTCGGTTTGCATGCAGAGTGTTGGGCCGGATTGAAAAAGATAAGGAAAAAGGAAAAAGAAAAAAATATATAGAGAGAAAGAGATAATAGGCCGAATAGATAGAAAAGGGAAAAAAAATAAATAAAGAGAAAATAATAATAACTCTCGGCCTGGCCCAGCACAGAGGGAAAAATAAAAGGGAAAAGAAAAGAAAAAGAAAAGAGGTAAGTGGGCCTGGCCCAGTACATGATAAATTAAAGGGAAAAGAAAAAGGAAGATGGGCTTGGATTTGGGTCAAAAAAAATAAAAAATAAAAAATAAAATTAGTGGGCTTGACAAAATACAATAACACTGGGCTGGTCAATCCAGCCCAGTAAAAGAAAAAAAGAAAAAAAAAAGAGAAATAAAGAAATTAGTGGGCTCGGGCCTAATCTGGGCCTGACAAAAAAAAAAATATATAGAATAAAAATAAGTGTGAATTAGTGGGTTTGGACTTGGGCTGGACAGAAAAGAAAAGGAAAAAATAAAATTAAAATAAAAATATGAAAAAGTAGGAATTTAGTAGGTTTGGGCTTGATGGATTAAATGATTGAGAGAATTGAATTGGACTTGGCTTGGATTAATTGGACATAATTGATAAATTAATAATAGTAAAAAATTAGATTTTAATTAAAAGAGAAATGCATATAATATATATAATTGAGCCTAAAAATGTAATAAATGCATACGTTGGGTTTAAAAATAATGTAGTATTATTATATGATTCACTTGATTCCCAAATTGGGTTATTAATTGACACTGAGAATGAAACCAGATTATTGTAATATTTTTGATGATATGTATTATGGTACAATTGTGCACTAATATCTATCATGCTACAAGTCATGTGCCTTGATATTACAAATTATGTGTATTAATATATCATGTGTTAATTTATCATGTTACAAGTCATGTGTTTTACATGTCATGAGTTTTGATATTACAAGTCATGTGTTTTACATCTCACGTACTTTGATATTACAAGTCATGTGTTTTGATATTACAGATTATGTGTTATGATATTACATGTCATGTACAGTCCTGGAAATGCAAGCATATTATCATGAATTGAAAAACAATTAAAGAAGGATTACAAAATTTTCATGTGTATAATTCATTATGAACACGGAGATGAGAAAAACTATATGATGGATAAGAGCCTAGCCGTGTAAGGATTGATTGTCTTGTTAGGGCCGAATTCTATTATTGCAGCGGCCTGGGTGATTACTGGATCACCAATTAATATCTACGCAGAGTGGTAAGTCCGTACTGTAATACAGTACGGAACGTGATTGAGTGCCTAGCGGCATGTCATGGTTCAGCGCCATGAATATTGGTGCCGGGTCCCGGGTATGCACGGGCACTTATACGACAATGGAGAATAGCGCTATCTTATCCATTAATACAGTTTCTATAATTAAATTGGACGATGACTGAAACCAATAGAATATATGATTAAATATATAGAGTAGTTATTGCCATATTTATTTATTTATGCATTTATTTATATTTGCCTTCATGTTAATTTATATGTTGCATTCATGTTACTTTTTATGCACACAAACAACACTGATATAAACATGCTCATGCACACTGATATTCTTGTACTATGATAGTACACAATTTTCTCTTTTTAAATATGTTACTTGCTGAGTTTAATCCCCTGGGTTTTGAACCCAGGTTTAGAAAGCGAAGAAGGAGAACTAGCCCCAATTAAAGAGCCGCATTTCATTAACCAGACCGAGCGACAGTAGGCAAGTGAAATACTTTTTAGAGATCTTTGTATATTTGTTCATATTTCCCTTTGTCTGGGCACTGCTTGCTCTTTTGATTCTTTTGTGTTCATATTTAAAGCAGTGTGCCATTTTATGTAATGAACTTTTGTATAATCTTTTCAGTTTCAGACATGTTATTTACTTATCTGATGTGGCAGTAGTTATGGTTATTCTAAGATCCTGTGACTGTTGGGTTGTCTAGTGCAAGTAATAAGTAACGTTCTCCGTTTTGAGAAGCTGCTGAAAAACAGGGGCGTTACATAGACTATCTAGTGGAACTTGGAACTTGTCATCCCTCCGACCCTTGTTCAAACTTGGAATCGCTAGGGGCTAAGTGGTCTTGTGCCTGATCCTAGAGAGTCGACATGGATTATGTGGAAACTCTCGCCAAGTGGCTAGCATAAACTTATTTTTGATGGTTCTGGTGCTTGATTTGTTGACTGGTCTGATATTGGGGCTTTAGTTGGAGCTGGTAATTTCCTTGTCATAGTCTTGTCGGTTCAGAAATAGAGATAAGGGGCTTGTGAGAGTTTTTTTGTGTGGGCCTCAAATATAATCCCCGGTGAACATATTGTATTAGAATAAGATACTCAGAGCATTATTCACTCCATCCTAAATGCCTCGGATAGTAGTTGTCTTCCTCTACTTCGAGATACTCGGTTTCTAAAGTATTCCTTTACACAGGTATTTATTCAATATACTTAGAGTGAGGGGAACATGTGTGTTGACTTTATGTCTTATAAGGGTTTTATGCCAGACTCAAGAACTGTGTAGAAAGGAAACTTTACTTATCAACTGATAGAACTTGAGATGAGGATTGTTTCCAGTGGTAGGTATGAAAGGATGTGGTCTTGGAGGATCTATGTTAGCCAAAAAAAAAATGGTTTGTTTAGGAAAATAAGAAACAATGTTGATGCTCAATGCAATATTAAAGCCAATTACCAAACTATTTTTTATACAATGTGTAATTCACTGAGTTGATGTGGATTTAGTCTCTTCTTAAGGAGATGGATGTCCTTCATTGTAATCCTATGGTGGTGTATTATGATAATCAAATGGTTGTTGCACAATTGCACTAAACATACTGAAGTTGAATCATCATTTTTGTCAACATTATGGTGTTGATGCGAAACATCTTCACTTCACAAGTAACTTCTGATAATCGTCCTCGTGAAATCTAGCCTTATCTAAAAAGGGTTCTACTAGACTATGTAACAAGTTATACATGATTGATATATACATTCCCACTTGAGGAGAAGGGTGAAGAGTAAGGGTAACAGTCTAGTTTCAAATCCATTAATTTCTTAATTTATTTTGATCATTGAAGCAATTTCTTTAGTTATACAAATAAAGTATATCCCTATTTTAAGGGTTGGATGGATGTCTTTTCTATTACAGCATTGGCTACCAGATGTTTTGCATGTTGATAAAAAAATGACAAAATCATTGGATAATTACCAGTATTCTACCATCTATTCATCACATATAAATTTAAACCTAGCTCATAGTTGTTAATATCATATGATACGCAATATGTATCATCATACAATATGATATATATAAAATAAAATTGATATATACATATATATATATATATATATATATATATATATATATATATATATATATATATATATATATATATATATATATATATATATATATATATTATCTGTGATACTATTGAATTATGTATTTTACGATACGGGAAGTCTATTCTATTATATGTATCTTACGATACAAAAAGCATCCTATGGCATTCACTACTTATCTTACAAAACGCAATATGTCATGATACTTGACTTGATTTATAAATGGATTCCAAATTCAATTAAATAAACCTTTTTAGTTAATTACGAGATACAAATTCCGAACAAGTATAGTCATTCAACGATAGAGAACTCAAAGTTTAAGATACTTTTATGTTGACAAAAATATTTGAAGTTTTAAAAATAAATGGAAGAATGAATTATTAATTTATAAGCAATATAAATTAATTAATTACTAATTCTCAATTCACATATCTAATGAGCTGATTTATTATAAACTAAAATCTTGATAAATGGAAGAATTTGTATAGATTTGAGAAGATGAAAAAATTGAGATAGATTTCTTTAGGATGACGATATTGATATTTCTATAAAGGACGACTAATTAATATTACATTTACTTATTTCTATTTGTTCAAAGAGATAACGAACTTATTCTAAAACTTTGGTTTTTGTGAAAACAGTATGCAACTGAAACTACGGTAACAAAGAGAAGAGATTGGAGAAATATAAGTTCTAATTTAACTATTGGACACAAAATTTGATTATTAATAGATTGATGATAAATAAAAACTTTACAAAGTGAAAGTCGTTACTTGGATGGTTTTCAATGTGTATTTTAAGTTGAATGAGAAACAATAAATCTACTAAAAAGAAAAGGAGATATAATGATAAAAATTTTATCAATTAGTTGTGTATTTTTATTATTTAGTGTTTAATAGATTATATTATAATTACTGGTGGGATCTTTTAACTTGAATGTAATTATAAATAATAAATTGGAAAAAAAAGGAAACTAAAAGTATACTAAAGAAGGGTTTGTGTAGAGAAAAAGAGACGAAAATGAGAAAAATGAATGTAATTTTCAACTTCAAGTGAATATTATTATTATTATTATTATTTCCAATTCAAGGACGTGACAACACTTTGCTAGCTCAAACCAGGCACCTGACTTTTAGCCACAAATACATGAATCACTCACCCACGCACAATCTACCAAAACCTTTCTTAGAATTCAACTCAATTGTTTTAAAATGACATGCAAGTAATGTATGCTTAAAATGAGCAAATTTGGTGGGCAAGAGCATCTACCCAACCAAACTTTTAGCGTAACTAAGGAAAGAAAGAAAGAAATAAAAAAAAGGAAGTGGAGAGTCAATACAAAAGGAGGCATGATGAGGCAATGAAGCAGGTAGAGTGATGATAAATTTCTTGCCAACCCCAACTCCATTAAAATCCAAGTCAAATTGACCTGTCACATTTAGATGAAAAAGGCGCAAGCAAGCCCATGGGGACACAACATCATCATCATCAACATTCAGCTATATTTTTAATGTGGGGAGTTATAATTGGAATTGCGGGTCAATTGTGTCAGATTGTCTGCATGGAGAGCTCTTGGCGCCCACAGGGGCCATCTAACTTAGTTGATAAGGATACTTGCGTTCCTCTGATTCATTACTAAACTACCCTCCTGAATTGATTATACATTTACTCATTTTACTTCTCTCTCTCTCTCTCTCTCTCTCTCCCCCCCTCTCTCTCTCTCTCTCTCTCTCTCTCCTCTCAAGGAAAAAACAAGTAGGTACGTAGAACTCCCACGATGGGGTAGAAAACCCTAAACGAAGACGAAACTCTTACTAAAGGAGGAAAAGTATTGATTTGTCCAAGTGTTGTCCTACGCAATATTGATACCGAGTGGCTGTATGCTAATAACCTCGAACAAAAGAAGAAAGTTCTATGAGACTGCTGAGCTGTTTCATCATATAGACATAATTATAAAAAGGAAATGTACACATCACCTCTCTCTCTCTCTCTCTCTCTCTCTCTCTCTCTCACACACACACACACACACACACACACACACACACATATATATATATATATATATATATATATATATATATATATATATATATATATATATATATTAGAAAATGGAAATGAAAAGAACATTTTGTATGTACTTATTGAAAGGTAAATGATTCCAAAATTTATAAAATTTAATTCGAAAGAAATTAAGGAGATAGAGATAGTAATTCAAATTGCAATTAGGGATGATAATGAGTCGGGCCGGGTCGGGCTGCGTTGGATCCATTCATTATCCAAAATAAAATTTTGAACTTTAGACTTATCCAAAGCTCAAATGGGCCATTATGAAAAAATTCCAGCCTAGCCCAATGGGCTTTGAACAGCCCATCACTATTAAGTGAGATTTTTTTATAGATAGAACTTCAACAGTAATCTTATTTTATCCACTCTCTACCAAAGAGATTCACTAAGAAATTAAACCAGAGACTCCAAATCAACAGCAGTAGCAACCCATATAAATAAATCAATTTTTAATAAAGCCTTTAACAACACAAATCCACCCACCCACAAGTACATAATCCCTTCATATGTTATCATTTTTACCAACAATAGAATACATAGTTGCTATCAAATCTTGTGAATTAAATGAAATACAACTTTAAAAATAAGATATAATTTGATAGTGATCATCTCAAGCTTCTCTCACTGGCTTGGAGAGAGAGTGCATAGAGAAAATAATTTACTGAGAAAACTTATACTTTTATTACTCATATTATAATTACAAATCTATAACAAATTTTCAGACAACACCAGAAAAAAGGTTAAAAAATTTGCCGGCTACCAATTCAACCAATTTTCTATGCATCTCTAAAACCAACATTAATAGTATTTTGTAAACCTTTCTTACCAAAATCAGAAGTTCTTTTATGCATCATTGTGAAAAACTCATTGTAGTTGATGATCCATCCTCCAAAAAAAAAAATGATACAAATAAAATAAATCATGGATGAACCTTAAAAATGAGTCTTAAAAAAAAAAGGAAAAAATTTGATACTAATAAAATCAATCAAAACATACACTAAAATTTGAGTTTTTTTCCCAAAAAAAAAAAAAGACAAATTTGATACAAATAAAATCAATCAAAAGATACACTAAAGTTTGAGTCTTTTTTTTTTTTTAAAGAACAAGTTTCATACAGATAAAATCAATCAAAAAATACACTAAAGTTTGAGTCTTTTTCATACAAATAAAATCCTCAAATGATCTCAAGCGAGAGCGAGGGAGAGGAGAGTGATGGCCCGATGGGGATGAGCAAATGCGGAGATCATTTGAGAATTAGGATGGCTAGTAAATACTGTGGATTTGATAGTTTGGATTAATTTTTGAGCGGGTTTGGACATATCCAAACCCAGCCCAATTTGAGAAAAGCTCAAAAAACTTATGTCCAATTGGATCCATTGGTTAATTGGGCGGATTAAAAATCAGTCTTTTCGGGCTGGCCCGAATCCATTAGCATCCCTAATTGCAATTTGAATGCGATTTACCTATTTATATATAGCTATTGACTTATACTTAACATATTACCCTCTTTAATATTTGTTTTTGCTTATTTACTTACTTATACTTTAAATTTACCCACATGTTTAGTATATTATATATCATTATGTGGTTGATTACTTACCTATCATCAATCGATTTATATATTATCTTACAATACAATATGTGATACGATATATTGATAATAATACACTCTGTATCCCGATTTGACAAGTTTGGCCTAGCTACTTAACAATCAAAATCTTGAATGCAACAAAAAGTATTGGTTCCTCGAGATTTATTACAGAAAACATTAAAAACATACCTCAATACAAAAGAACTTTGAGTTTATGAGGGAGAGTATCCCCGAAAAGGCCAGCCTTTCCAGCCATTTCCAACAGGGTTCTGCTACAATTTCACCCAAATACATTCCTGAAATTAACTTCTCAAAGATCTGAAGATATTAGAAGAGATATCTGGGCAGGTCAGTTTGGTAAAAATCTAAACAATCAAGCATAAAATCAGGCCAGCCCACACGTAAAACTGGAAGTTTACCCTGCTCACTAGTATACAGGCTTGCGGCATCCAAGGCATGATCATGTTCCATAAAAGTAAGATGAGATGAGATGAGAGGAGAGGAAGTTTCCCAATTCCATGTTAATTCCTTAAGAAGTTCATCATTGTCCAAGGTCTGCTAGAACTATGAATCAGGAAGCGCCAATAATGAAGTAACCGAATTTATTCTTCTGCACAAATGTCAATCTTTTGAGTCATTGCCAAGTTCATTGCAGGGGTGACTATAGGCAAGTGAGATAATGATAAAAAATACAAGAAGAAAATCAGTGGACAAGTAAACAGATACTAGTTATTGGTCATGCTATTTAAGGCTTTACGCTCATGAAATCAAGCAATGATGGAACCAACACAGGCATGCACACATATGCAGGCAGTAGGAGGCTGTTTAATTCTTACCATCTCTCCAGATTTAGGCAAAAGACCTTGCCACTTGGGAATTGCATGTGCACGCTCTTTATATGCTGCATTAGTTCCAGTTCCCGATATCACGGCAACAATGACATCATCAACCTAATACTTGCCTCCAGTCAAAGTTTCAGTTCTCCAATTGTACCATTGACCTACATAAAAATAATAATCAAATGCTCTAATATCACACTCTGAACATATAACAGATGATTTCTTTCAGAGTTCAAAAGACATGGAGGAACTTACCAATGCTGCCACTTGCATATCAAGATCTTTTATTTCCATTGCTTTAGTAATTCAGCCACAACATCTTGGCTGACCTGGAACAACAAGCATAGAAATAATTATGGAAATAGAGAAAGGTAACAATCTGATATTAGAAATTTGCCACATTTGAAAAACCGAAATACGCACAAGACCATATTTTTTAGGGTTAACTACAATAACTACCCTTGTATGGGAGTTGTAGCACTTATACCCTCTGTCGAATTTTATTCGTAATTAGACCCCCCGAAACTAAACAGAACTATAGTTTGATATAGTCACTCTGGTTAAAAATAAAGTATAACAAAAAAAATTTAAACTCAAAAAATATCCTCTACGCCTTTCTTTTATCTTCATACCAACAAATCCATTCTTATTTGCTTCTTCAATCTCCTCCCCTCCCTTTGTAGGTATTCCCTATCTCCCTATCCCTCCCTCTCTCGCCCTCTACCTCTCTATCTCCGTCTTACTTTCTCTCTTATTTTTCATCCATTCTCCCTCGGTATTTGGTGATATTAGTACTTTAAATTGTTCTCCAACATCCAAAGGAAGGAGCAGGTTCCTTTTGGCCATGGTAGCCACCAGAACATGCAGCATGGGGGGTAAAAGGACTACCCTATGTTTGGAATTTTTTAAAAACATCATCCCAATTTACTTCAGTTGGGGATAATTTGGCTAATTTGAGCCATGTTCAATGCACGTGCTATCAAATTTGATGGTCTTCTCACTCTGTTTAAATTTCAAGAGTAACTGTGAGTAAAATTCGACAGGGATATAAGTGCTGCAACCCCATAATACAAGAGAAGTTATTGTAATTAACCATATTTTTTAGGGTAATATAAGTCTGTAAACTATTTGACACTCATGGAGTCATGAACTAATACATAAGAGTTTGTGAACAATTTCAAACTCACAAATATGACATCATTTGTACCCCAGTAATTAAATCAAAAATAAAACAAGAATAAAAAGCATTACCCAAGGTTATCTTTCCATTTCAAAGATCTATAGGACGGAACTGAGTAATACTGTGCTATAATCATTAAATCTGTCAAAAGCCCATTTGAGTTGGGGGCAAAGAGACCTAGCCAATTTGGCCAATCATGATATTATCCGTCTTTACTAAGATGATGCTATGATGGTGACGAAGGATTACATATCAAGATCAACTTTCTCTGATATAGCTTGTTAATTTGACAGAGGATATACTATTGGAAAATGAATAAATTATACACGCATGATCTAAGGCATTTAGTAGGTCTCCAAATTGATTGCTAAGTAACATACTATTATACAGCTTACTTGATGAAAAGGTAACCCAATATGACTATTATTATCATCAATGCTACTTATGTACACCAGGGTTCAAGGCAAGCAACTTCAGTTTAACACAACATATTGCATAAATTGTATTAGGCAAGTAATCAGAATTAACAGTTCCATCAATGTTGAAGCCTTTTGACCATTAAATTAGAGTTCCTGATGAGATAGAAGTTTGTCGCACTGGAAAAGAGAACATAAAGCCAAGCTCTCTCTACCTGCCTCAGCAAGGCAAAAATCTTCAACTCTAGCAGCAACAAATCTAGCTAATCCTGCTGCAATGAAATCGATAATTCCTGAAAGATAATTAATATGATGAAAGCAAACACAACAACAATTTATTAAGAAAAAAATGGGCAACAAATTTATTCACATCAGAATCTCCAACCATCAAATGTAGTTCAATAGAGACCTCTACTGATTCTCGTTTAACAATATGTCTTTCCTTTACACCTACTTGTACATGCAAACAATGTTATGGAGAAGGTGCCAGATATGGGACCTAATCTTTAGAGATTTCAGTTGTGTATTTTGCCTATTTAAAGGCTCCAAAGGTTCTGAATAAAGAAAGTAAAAACTTTGGCCACACTACTACTTTTATCTTTTATTTTCTGCAAATCTCTTGTCAGTGGTATCAGAGCCACAAGACTCCTGAGACCAGAGAGTGAAATACTTGAGATCATCTACTCTACCTTCCCCACTACCCTTTCCAAATGGCCAGTGATTCCAATTTTGTGCAAGCCGCCATCCCTCGCTTTGATGGTCACTATGACCATTGGAGCATGCTCATGGAAAATTTTTTATAATCAAAAGAATATTGGTCGGTAGTTGAATTCGGAATTCAAGAGCCACCAGCAGGTGCAGCCATGACAGATGCGCAGAAAGCAGAAGTTGAAGCTAGAAAGCTCAAAGACTTGAAAGCGAAGAACTATCTCTTCCAGGCTATTGATCGTCCCATCTTGGAGACTATTCTTTGCAAAGATACATCCAAGGATATTTGGGATTCAATGAAGAAAAAATATCAAGGCTCTGCTAGAATGAAGCGTGCACAGCTTCAAGCCTTGAGGAGGGATTTTGAAGTTTTGCAGATGAATGATGGGGAATCTGTTACAAGTTTTTTTTGGACGGACGATGTAAATTGCAAATAAAATGAGATGCTATGGAGAAGAGATTAAAGATGTCAACATAGTAGAAAAAATTCTACGTTCTATGACGCGAGAATTTAACTATGTTGTTTGCTCAATTGAAGAGTCAAACGTCATAGATGACCTCTCTCTTGATGAATTGCAGAGCTCTTTGTTAGTCCATGAATAGAAGATGAACCGAAGCTCAACAGTAGAGGAACAAGCTTTAAAAGCTTCTACCAATACTCGTTCCAACAGCTCAAGAGGAAGAGGCAGAGGCCGAGGAAGAGGAAGGGGAGATCGAGATCATGACAAATCTAAGGTAGAGTGCTTTAGATGTCACAAATATGTTCATTATGCTTTTGAATGTTTCGCTGAGCTGCCAAATTATAAAGAAAGAGAGGAGAACTCAAATTTTGCGGAAGACAAGAAGGAACCAAAAACTTTGTTGATGGCTGTCCATGAAGGAAAGAAGACCGAGTCAGATATTTGGTATGTGGATACCGGCTGCAGCAATCACATGAGTGGAAGTAAGTCTTCTTTTTCGAATCTAAATGAAAGTTTTCATTCTACTGTCAGTTTTGGTGATTTCTCTACTGTGAAAGTGATGGGAAAAGGTGATATTGATACAGACTAAGAATGGTCTTATGGAAACAATTTCTAATGTGTTATATTTTCCTGACTTGAAGAATAAAATGTTGAGTGCTGGGCAGTTGCAAGAAAAGGGGTATGTCATTACAATTAAGAAAGGTGCTTGTGAAATTTATGATCCTGTTAGAAGCTGTGCTATTGCAATTGTCCAGATGAGTTCTAACAAGTTATTTCCAATGAAGATTGAAAGCATTCAATCCTGTTTGATGACTGAAGTAAAGGACCCCTCATGGTTGTGGCATTTTCGTTATGGCCACTTAAGTTTTAGTGGATTAAAGGCTCTGCAACAGAAAAATATGGTGACAGGCCTTCCAATAATTACTGTTCCCTCCCAAGTTTGTGAAGAATATGTTGTTAGTAAACAACATCGTTCTAAGTTTCCCAAAGGGAAGTCTTGGAGAGCAAAGGATGTGTTGGAGCTGGTGCATTCAGATATTTGTGGCCCAATAAACCCATCATCTAACGGAGGTAAAAGAACTTAATTACCTTCATAATGATTTTTCAAGAAAAACGTGGGTTTATTTTTTACAGAAAAAATCAGAAGCTCTTACTAAATTTAAAAGCTTCAAAGCTCTTGTGGAAAATGAAGCAGGCAAGACTATTAAGTCTCTTCGAATAGATCGTGGTGGTGAGTATTGCTCAAAAGAATTTGAAGATTTTTGTATGCAACATGACATTCGAAGAGAACTTACAGCTGCATATACACCACAACAAAATGGTGTATCGGAGCAGAAGAACAGAACAATTCTCAACATGGTGAGAACCCTGTTGACAAGAGGAAGAGTTCCAAAGACTTTTTGGCTGGAAGCTGTAAACTGGAGTGTTCATGTTTTAAACAGAAGTCCAACTTTTGTTGTTCAAAACAAGACACCTAAAGAGGCTTGGAGTGGAAGAAGACCAGCTGTAGATCACTTTAGAATCTTTGGCTGCCTCGCTTATGCCCACATCCCAGATGCGAAAAGAACAAAACTTGATGACAAAGCTGAGAAATGCATCTTTCTTGGTGTAAGTGAATCCTCCAAAGCATATAAATTATTCAACCCACTAACGAAGAAGATTGTGACCAGCAAGGATGTTGTTTTTGAAGAAGGGAGCACCTGGGATTGGAATGGGCAGCAGCCTAAACAAGTCCTTTATGATGATGATGCTAAACATGAGCAAGTTTCAGTACTTGTCATGCTACAAAATTCTTCAGATACAACTCAAACAGCCACTGGAACTTCACAACCAGTTGCTGAAGTAAATGAAGAAGGAGCCCAGTTAGTTGGTCGAGTTAGAAGAAGGCCTGCTTGGATGGAAGATTATGAGGTAACTGGGTTAAGTAATCCCATTACTCATTTTGCTTTGTTCGCAGATTGTGATCCTACAACTTTTGAGAGTGCTGTCAAAGAAGAAAAATGGCAAAAGGCAATGGATGATGAAATCAATTCCATTGAGAAGAATGACACTTGGGAGCTATGTGATCTTCCTAAGGGGCACAAAACCATTGGTGTAAAGTGGGTCTTCAAGACAAGCTAAACAAAAATGGTGGTGTTGACAAGTACAAAGCACGCATGGTGGTAAAAGGATACAAACAGCAGTACGAGATTGATTATACAGAAGTATTTTCTCCATTTGCAAGACATGACACGATCATATTGGTGGTTGCATTAGCAGTGAAAAATTCTTGGCCTATCTTCCAGCTAGATGTCAAATCGGCATTCTTGCATGGGTATTTGGAGGAGCAGGTATTTATTGAGCAACCCCTGGCTATATTAAAGTTGGAAATGAGAATAAAATTTATAGACTGAAAAAGGTCCTTTATGGACTAAAGCAAGCCCCGAGGGCTTGGTATAGTCAAATTGAGACTTATTTTCTTAAGGTTGGTTTCATAAAATGTCTTTATGAGCATACTATGTTTGTTAAGATTGAAGATGGGGGGAAACTTCTCATAGTCTGCTTGTATGTTGATGACCTTATATTTACTGGGTGAATTCAAGAAGTCCATGATGAATGAATTTGAAATGTTTGATCTTGGTTTGATGCATTATTTTCTTGGCATAGAAGTGATGCAATCAGATGATGGAATTTTTCTCTCACAAAAGAAATATGTGGGAGAAATTTTGAACAGATTTCAAATGAAGGATTCTAATTCTGTAAGTACTCTAGTTGAGTGTGGCATGAAGCTACACAAAGATCATGATGGGAAGAAGGTTGGTAGCACTTTACAAGCAAATTGTAGGCAGTTTGATGTATCTTACTGCAACAAGGCCAGATATAATGTATTATGTGAGCTTAATCAGCAGATATATGGAAAATTCCACAGAGTTGCATTTGTTAGCCGCCAAGAGAATCCTTCGTTATTTGCAAGGAACTCGAGACCAAGGGATATATTACAAGAAGGGTGAAAAATCTAATTTGGTGGGTTATATTGATAGTGATTATGCAGGAGATCAAGATGATGGAAGGAGCACTTCTAGCTATGTTTTTATGCTTGGAACAGGTGCAATTTCCTGGTCGTCAAAGAAGCAACCAATTGTCACTTTATCCAGTACAGAAACTGAATTTGTTGCAGCTACGGCTTGTGCTTGCCAAGCCATATGGCCGAGAAGAATACTTGAGGAGTTGCAGTTCAAGCAATATGGAGCTACTATAATACTATGTGATAACAGCTCTACAATCAAGTTGTCAAAGAATCCAGTGCTACACAGAAGAAGCAGCACATTGATGTGAAATTTTATTTTTTTGAGAGATCTTTGCAAGGATGGAACAATCGATTTGATGCATTGCAAGAGTGATGATCAAGTTGCTGATATATTCACCAAGGCGCTCAAGAGGGAATTGTTTGTGAAGCTCAGAGGATTACTAGTTCTCTGCAACTTAGATTCAGTCAAGGTTGTAAACTGATGTTAGTAAACATCAGTTTAAGGGAGGGATTGTTGAAAATTTTATTTATGTTATTGTTGAATTTATTTTTCAGTTGAGTCAATCATTTAGTGGCCTAGAGTTTAGGAGATATTGCTGTACGTTGGAGTCTTTCAGTTTTTGATTTAGTCAGCAGATTTAGTTGCTTATTGGCCTAGTCTTTATGAGTAGTTGGGTTATGGAGAAGGTGCCAGATATGGGACCTAATCTTTAGGGATTTCAGTTGTGTATTTTGCCTATTTAAAGGCTCCAAAGGTTCTGAATAAAGAAAGCAAAAACTTTGGCCACACTACTACTTTTATCTTTTATTTTCTGCAAATCTCTTATCAAACAACAGAAGATTGTTCCTCCAAGATCCAATGCATAATATTGGCAGGCATATCGTCTGGCCGAGTCTGGAATTTAGATTGGGCAATGGACACAATATTGTATTCTGGCACGATAGATGTTGCTCACAAGTCCTGCTAAAAATCCTATTTCCTCAAGCCTACCAACTATCCAGGGATAAGGAGGCTAAGGTGAGTAGATTTTGGGGTCGTTCTAGATGGAGTTTGAACCTCCGCCATCCTATATCAGTTCAGGAAAGAACACAACTTCGGAAGTTGCGATACCTTCTTGATAACTTCAGGTCTAATCACATGTCAGATGACCAATCCCACTGGAGATGAAACAAGGATGGAGACTTTTCTGTCAAGTCTACATATAGTCATTTTGTGGACAGTGGAGTTGCTTTTCCTAATATCTCTTGGATTTGGAAGATTGCTTGTCCACCCAAAATAAGGGTGTTTCTTTGGTTGGCCATGAAGGAAGCCCCGCTCACGTGGTCAGCCTTATAAAAAGAGGATGGATAGATCCGAACATCTGTGTACTTTGTAATAGGGATGGAGAATCCACTGTTCACCTATTGTTAAACTGCCACTTTAATAGGAAACTATGGATTAATTGTGTCAAAAGGTTTGGGGTTATCATTAACACAGGCAACTGCACCAACTTGAGAAGTAAACTAGATGTTAATGACAATTTGTCATAGTTGGCTAGGACCCTTTTAGCAGTTTTGTGCTGGAATGTATGGAGAGAAAGAAATAATAGAATTTTAATTCTACAGCACGTTCTTCACATACATGTATTCGTATGATTACTCACGATATTATCTTTTGGACAGATACTTTCGGATGAGGAACATGTACAAATCTTAGGAGGGACATCAGGAGAAAACTCAGGAGATCCTCTTCCGTCCCTGGACCAGACTTGATGAGAGGTCATAACCACTTTCATGGAGATAATTGACGTATTTGAGGGTCTCATTTTACTTTTTGTTGCTGAATTGGGAGGACTTTTGTCCTTTACGTACTATTTTCTTTAGATTTATTTTCTTTATGTACTTTTCTATGTGAGGATTTATCTGACCCAAATCTTATTGTAGTCCTATTATCTGATTGTTAATGAAATGCGGAGGGCTTTCACCCACCGTTTTGGTCAACAAAAAAAAAAAAGAGCCAATGCATAAAACAATCCTTCTTCATTCCTAAAAGATGGAAGCACGTTAATTGCACTCGTCTGCCTTCAAATGTGTGTACTTCTTTCATCGCTCTTTTATACAGTATGTTGTGAACCAGGACATTTTGCTAGATGCAACCAATATACATAAATTAAGTATTCCTAATGTTGAAAGTAAAATTAGTCAATGATTTGTGGACACAAAGACGAGCAACATACTCTGAGACTAAAATTGGGTGTCCCACATGGAAATTGTCCACAATCCAAAAATGAGGAAATGGCTAAATAAGCATAATTTTAAAGTGAATATATGTATATTTGCCTGATAAATGTGTACATTAGCTTGTTATTCTTATATGAGTGAATCTAATTTTAGTAAAATGAGCCATATTACAATTTGCTTTTATCAAAATATGCCACAACATACTTTACCTGTTTAGTATCATCTTAAATATTCCCGATACGGCCAATATACCCTATATATCAACTGTCAGGGACAACCGTGACGATATATTAAAAAAGGGATCATATTTTTTTGTGCCTATATTGACTGATATTTAGAATATTGCTCAATATATCACCCGTTATATCAGTCAATATGGTTCATTTTTTTAAATTGTGCTTTAACTTATAAATAGATTTGGTGTTCATATCTAATATTATTTTTATGTATAAGAAAATCCAAATTATTTTACCTCTACTTAAATTAACTAGATTTTTAAGTTAGTATTAGAAAATTTTGAGAAACAGAATCTCTCTACACGTCAAGAATTAAAATTATTAGAGATCTACATTACAAGCTTATTTAAGTACTATTCAAAATAAAAAACCTTCTTCAAGATTCTCTTCTTCCACTTCTCTCTTTACATTTTTGCTTGCTCAGCTACTATAATTGTCATTGCTAATATTACGTTCTTGCCATATCTATTGTCAATCTTTTTTAAATACTATTCTTGTTATGTTTGGATCTAAAGTATTTTTATAATCTATGTTTTCATCTATGGTTGAATTTCTTTTACCATTTATTCTGTTCTGTTATGCTTGAATACATAAACAAGTTCTTCCATATCTTTGTACATGTGTGTATCTTGTCATACTAATTAGATAGATGAAGTTAAGCCACTGCTAAGGTATCGAACTTATATATTTGACGTGTATATAAAATGTTTTATATGAATGTTCAATATGAGCTCGTATAACCGATATATTGTCCAACATCCACTATCTGATATAAAAGAACCTATCTGATACTATCCCGATATCTAATATTTAAAATCTTATTGCTTGAATAACAGTTTCCATACTCTTAAGTTGCTGAATAAAGATGGATATAGGTGTCATATCCACATGTCAAACATGGAAGTCCTACATATTTAGCCAACAATGCTTCAAAAGAATCAATAATCCAGATACAACTCTCCAATTTACATACACACACACATACATTTTCCCGAGTTAGTGAGATTATTTTTGTCGCGAAAGTCATGACAAAATATCCAATAACTTTTGCTCAAATTCTATAAATGGAATGAAGTTGGTTGTGGTTAGGGACACACAACGAGAGCCCCCATCCATGTTCCCAAAGAAATTCTAAAGAAACAATAATAGTAATATAGCTGGTAAGACAATAACGTAGTTTTGAGTTGATTTAAGGCATGTATAGGTTCATTTCTTTCTTGTAGTCATTGAATTCATTTCTATTCATCATGGCTTGCTAGAGAAACCACCTGCAACAATGAATTACAGAAACCACGATGTGCAGGTGAGATTTTTTTTTTTTTTTTTTTTTTGCATTTTTTTAATATAAAATGTATACGACAATTTCTAATAAAAGTATAACAAATGAAAAGAGAAAATTTCAAATTGGAAACATGCTACGACAAGGATTTGTGAATTCATTTGTTCATCATGGCTTACTAGAGAAACCATCTGCGACAATGAACTAGGGCGGTGTGCATGTGAGATTTTTTTTGCATTTTTTTTAATATATAATGTTATAGAAAAACGAGTGGAAAATAGCAAATTACCAAAGAAATAGACACAAATATTTACGTGGAAAACCCCTTAAAAGAGTAAAAACCACGGATAAGACAGAAAAATTTTATTACTAGACAAAATAATAAATTATAAAGGTGGGAGAAGATTGATTTTGGGATGCTTGATAAGGGAGAGGGAGAGGCCAATTTATAGCCTTCCCCTCTCTTACCTCTTTCTCCCACTTCCAATGTGGGATTAAACATTCAACATTCTCCCATTTGAAGATTTAATTGAGTTTCAATTAATCTTCACATCATCATTTCTGTCTTGTCATCATATTGCTTACGTCTCTGCTAGGCCACAAGAGGATCGATACCAAATAAACTTATCCGTGTTGACTCTTTTTGTCAAAAAATCTGCTAGGTTCTCTTTAGTGTGTATTTTCTGTATATCCACCGTTCCTTCTTCCACTTTCTCACGAACGAAGTGATACTTGTTGGCAGTGAAAATTTCTAAGTAAAAAGGATTTTCCACAACAGAACGCGAAGCTAACTCTATAGCTCCGCGTCTGGCTACTTTTAGCCTCGCGTTGAGTAAAACGCGGAGATGATCAATAGCTCCGCGTTAGCTCCGCGTTTTTGGTTATTTAGCTCCGCGTGAGCAGATAACCAGAATCTCAAGTTGATTGAGATTATGATTTGGGTTTATCCAAATACCAAATCAAGTCCAATCAGAATTCTTAATCAAGAGATTTAAATCAATATTAAATAATTGATTGGAATCCTTGATGAGAGCGAATTCTATTCAAAAAGAAACTCTCTCAAAACTTCCCGGGGCTATAAATACCTTCCTGGTGAAACCCTAGGGGCGGCTTCCTTTGGGTCTTTCTTTTTCGGCTTTGGTCTTCTTCTTTTCGGCAATCCAGAGATCAGAGACCATCTCCTTTCTTCTTCTCAACTGAGTTGATTCTTCGGCAAATCAAGTACGCGAGAGAGCTTTGAAGCCTTTTTGTGATCATCATTGTCTTGGAGAATTCAAGTACGCGAGAGAGCCTTGAGTTCGGGAAAGACAGAGAAGAAGATCGTCTATCAGTCAGCCGATTTCTTCAAGAGAGAAGAAGTTTGACGTACCGATCGTCAACGGGAACTATTATAGATCCCATCTCCACTGATCCCACGATTACATTGTAAAAGAGAGAGATTGAACTATAAAATCCTCTCGTTTGTTCTTTTTTTTTATCTTGTTCACTTCTATTGTAATTTAAGTTAATTCGATGGAAGGAAGCAAAGGAAATTCTGCTGCGAACAAACTGGCAACCACAGTGGGAGCCATCTCTTTCAATGATGAAGAGATTGTGGCGCAATCGGACGTCGACATGATCGGATCTGAAGTAGACATGCTGGTTGTAGAAATCGACCAGCAGAAGTACGAGGAGTTCCTCTCCTCCGGATCAGGTGACTCGGATGAGACACGACACTATCGTCGTATGTACTCCAATGCCCAAGTGACGGGTAGAAAGGTATCCACCGAGAAACGGGGATCCTTGGAGACTGCGGTTATAGCGCCGGAGTCCACTCCAGAAGTCCTAGCCGAGGAGAAGTTTCCGACGGCCGAAGAAGACCTGGGAACTGGATTGACTAGAACCCAACTCCGAAACAGGAACCGGAGAGCGAGGCGTAAAGCCCTCAAAGCTCGCCTTGGACGCGGAGCTAACACCAGAGGACGCGAGGCTATGGTCCCTCGCAAACTGGCTCGCGCTACCCGCGAGACCAGTCTCTATCACGTTAAACGCGAAGATACAATTTGCCTTAAAAGCAAGGAAAAGCCAGCGTGTGATTTTCCACGCGAGGCTATTATGAGCCTAGCGAGAGACGCGAAGCCAGTAAGGGTTGCGTTAGTCGCAAAATACCCAACACTCGCGAGTTACGCGAGTATAAAAATTCTTTAAAGCCAGCGTGTGATTTTCCACGTGAGGCTATTACTGAGCCTAGCGAGAGACGCGAAACCAGTAAGGGTTGCGCTAGTCGCAAAATACCCAACACTCGCAAGTTATGCGAGTATAAAAATTCTTTAAAGCCAGCGTGTGATTCTCCACGCGAGGCTGATACTGAGCCAAGCGAGAGACGCGAGGCCAGTACTGGTTGCGAGAAACGCAAGACTTATGACACTCGCGAGAGACACGAGGACGATTGGAAAATAGTTGTTAGTCGTAAAAATCGTGCTAGGCGCGAAACTATGATCTGCGTAAAACGCGAAGATAAGCCAGCATGCAAGAACTTCCCTTCACGCGAGGCAATCATTTCAGAAGCTAAACTTCTGAAGACTCACCAAGCCAGCGAGAGACGCGAGGCTAGTGTGGATAAGCGCGGAGCTATTCTTCAGGCCCGCAATGTGAAACGCGAGGCTATTCCTAAGCCCCGCAAAGATCGATCCGACCCCAGAGTCAGGCTTAATCAGTCAAAGAAGCTTCAATGGGTTCCCAGACCTTCTCAAGAGTTGAATGGACCTCCTGACTCCACGGCTAAAGGCACTAATCTCAGGGAGCATCTCTCCATGAAGAGAAGCGTAGAACAACTTCAAGCAGAACCTATCTGTCACTACCAGCAATTAATGACCGCAGTGTCCGTTGTAATGGACAACTGTGGCTGCAGCAAGAGCAGGGTATCTGCGTTTGATCGATTGATCGAGCCGAACAAAAACTATGCGAAGAAACCAAAGACTACTTCCCTGAGGCAATGGAGAGCTGTAACCTCCAACATGGTGGGGAAAGGAAAGACAATTGTAGAGACGGATGATGATTTGAAATCGAGTGACGAAGAACCTCATCGTATCACTCGACTTAAATCAGGTTCGTCCCGCCTCGAAATTATAAGAGGCTTGCAAGGGGTTCTTATGACGAGGACAGTGATAACTCAGCTATAGCCTTGCCCCGTTCCTCAGCGTCGTCTCGACTACAGAAGTCAACGTCGCACATGGCAGATAAATCTGATGATATCAATCAAAGATTTGAAGCTCAAGAAAGAATGATTCGCGAGCAACAAAAGACGATTGAAGACCTTAAAGCCATGCTATCAAGGTTCGTCGAGGATAATAATAAACAGGGCAAGAAGACTCCGAATGAAGAAGAACAGGAGGAGAAAGCCCACTCGATGCACGAGGACGAGGACAGATTTTCTTTCCATGATCCGCATGGAGAAAAGATTAAAAAATTGCAAAATCAACTCGAAGCATTGATGCATAAAAAAGAGTTGAAGGAGTCAGGGGTCTCTAGAACATATCCATCAGAATGGGACATGGTGCCCTATCCTCCAAAATATAAGCCGCTCAAGTTGGAGCCCTATGACGGGAAGGGATCGCCCAGTCAACACATCTACTACTTCTTGTCCCAAGCTGGACATTTGGTGGGAAATGACCCCGTTATGACCAAGATTTTCGCAAGTACTTTGCGAGGGCCTGCCTTTACGTGGTTCATGCAGTTGCCCCCAGGTACCATTAATACCTGGTTAGATATCGAGAAATTATTTCTCTCACGTTTCTTTGAGGATGATACCGAGATTACGGTTCATTCCCTCCTTGCAACCAGACAAGGAGAACAAGAAACGGTCAAAGATTTTATAGAAAGGTTCTGGGAGAAGTCCGTGCATTGCAAACACGGAATGATCCAGGAAACTCTTGTCGAACTTGTCGACACAACCTTAAGACCAATGTGCTCCTCAAAATGGGGGCTGTAGAGTCTAAAACGTGGAAGGACCTGCTCAAATAAGGAGAGCAAGCTGAAGACTTGATTCGCCAAGTTGAAGAGTCCCGTGGGACAAGAAGTGCTGGGGGTAGTAAGTCATATACCCAAAACAACAGCAATAAAAATAAAGGGAAAGCAGCGATGTCGTCAGAAGCTGCTCCTCAGAAAACCAGTCCTCCGCCAGAGCCGAAGCCTCAAGGTCAGCGAGGATCAAGGCAAAGTAGACCGCAATAAGAAAGGAATTACACTTTCAAGGCAGAACAGACGCCTATCCTCTTTCACTTGCTCCAAAAGAAAGGAATGTTGAAGCTCCCGGAAAATAAGAAGCCAGAAGACGTTGGCAAAACTAAAGATCCTAACTATTGTCTCTATCACCGGAACATGGGGCATCCTACTAGAGATTGTTTTTCCCTTAAGAACAGAATCCAAGTACTAATAGAAGCTGGAGTTCTGACGCTTAAGGAAGAGCAGAAGAAGGTTACTGCCAATATGGCAACCATAGTGGTTGGAACCCATGAGTTCCCCGCAGGAGTGACCCCAATCTCTAAAGGTAAGATGGTTACGAAGAATCTCGACCCTCATAACAAAGCCCAAGAAGGACTTGTTCCTGCGATGACCCAAAAAGGCGAAGTCATGTCGGTTCATCCCGATTTGATAGAGGATGAGCAATGGACTACTACAGGAAGTCAAAAGAAGAAGCGGGCTGTTAATGCCATCTCTGCGGATATAAAGGAAGAATATATAGCTTTGGGAACCTTCACAAGTTCTGAAGAGGAGCCCGAAACTATGGCCACTCATCAAGATGGAGCAGGCCCTTCCGGTACCCGATCCGGGAAGACATATCTTAAGGACTACACTAGAGTAGATCCGAAAGATATCTATGCGGAGCTTGCGAAACCCGCAAATCAGAAAGGGCCTCGTTTCCAGAGGGGACCTGTTAGAGATGAAGGAGATAAAGAGTCTACCTTCAAGTTTGATATAATTACTCAGCTGGCCAACATCCCAGCACGAGTAACGCTTTATGAATTGTTGAGACTATCAAAATCAACACGTGAAGCGTTACGAGAGGCCTTGGCAGACTCTGAGTCATTCTTAGCTCAGATAGTCGAGCCGGCTAATGAAGAACAAGATCCTTGCCCCATTGTCATCAAGTAAGGAGGCAGGTCCCACAGATTATCTTCTCTCCAGAAGATATGCACGTGAGGAATATAAAGTACAACAGGCCTTTATATTTCACCGGATATGTCGGATCCACAAAGGTGGACCGAATTCAGATTGATCCGGGTTCTGCATTAAGTGTCGTGCCCAGAAGGTTGATGCAGCGGTTAGGGATTTCCCTCCATCGTCTGACACCAACCAACACAACTATATACGGGTTCAACGCTAACAATAGCCGGCCCCTTGGAAAAATCCGACTCCGATGTCAAATCGGGGATTTGAGGACAGAGGCTACATGCTACGTCATCGATGCAGACACCTCCTATAACATTTTGTTGGGGCGGCCGTGGATCCATGCTCACATGATAGTCCCATCGACCCTCCACCAATGCATGAAATATTGCGATGAGGAAGTAGAGGTCCGGACACTAATTGCCGACAAGCAACCATTCAAAGGATTGGAGAATTACTTCACAGATGCTGCACTCTATAAACCAGCCCATGAAGCCTCCAATGACGATCCTGGCGAACTTCCAAAGCCCGATGATAGTGACAATGAAGCCGATACCGAGAATGAGCTTCCTGGAGAAGATGACGAGGGTGATTATGAAATCAACCCCCACCTAGATTTTAGTTTAGGCCTGAATAATATAATCGATGTAATAGAAAGTGAGTGGGTTATTAATGAAGATATAAAGTTAGTCTAAGAGCATGCTGTAGCTACTGAGTTTGAACCCTCTTGTACTTCCACTGAAGTGGATGGCCTATCCGAACTTGAAGTTCTGGCAGCATATCATTTGCCACTTAGGTCATCCCTCCTCTCTCAGTCTAAAATAGCTGAGGAAAAAGGTCACTACTTTGAAGTGCCTCCTCGGAGAGGATCCCAAAGGCCGATTATGTTCGGCAAAGTAATTACATCACCCCGGCGAAAGCAAAGCAGCGAAAGTGATGAACAAACATCACCACAATTTCATCTGTATGAACAGAAATCCCGGCAGATAATGGAGAAGATGGGTTATAATTTTACCCAGAAGCCGGGATTGAACTTTGGGAAGGGGCGACGCAATCTTATACCCTCGTTTAGACTGAGAGGAAAGAGCCCCGATTATTATCAAAAGACCCGCAGGGGGTTGGGCTATGTGTCTACTCCACCCTCATCGCCATCCAAGGATGAAGAGAGTTCTTCGGCCAAGGAAGATACATCTTCACCCGGCCATGATTCAGATATAAGCACTGGTGCCTGGTTCCAATAATTGACAGCTAATATGGTTTCAGCCGCCCCAGAAAGCGACGAGAAACCAATTGATGTTCAAGACGACTCCTGGGCTAGGCATATGGACACTCTTTGGGATGTCCGCTTTGAACAGCGTGACCCACCCACAGAAGACAAGTTAGTTCAAGTCAACATGGGAACGGAAGAAGATCCGAAACCCATCTTCATAAGCGACACACTAACTCCCTTGGAAAAGGAGGAACTTATATCTCTTATTAAAGAGTATATAGACGTGTTCGCGAGGAGCTATGAAGACATGCCCGGTCTTGACCCTCAAATTGCCACACACCGGTTAAACATAAAAGAAGATGCCAAACCTGTTAAACAGCAACAGAGGCGTTTTCGACCGGAGTTGATGGAGGCAATAGTTGCTGAGGTCAACAAACTTATAAAATCCGGATTCATCCGTGAAGAGCAGCATCCGGATTGGGTTGCCAACATAGTGCCAGTTCGTAAAAAGAACGGCAAAATCCGGATATGCATCGACTTTCGGGATCTCAATACTGCATGTCCCAAAGATGAGTTTTCACTTTCCATCACCGACGTGATGATAGAAAATACTTGTGGCTACGAGAGGATGTCCTTTATGGATGGCTTCTCAGGATATAACCAGATCAAAATGCACCCAGATGATGAAAAGTATACAACTTTCAGAACGCCGCTGGGGGTATACTGCTATACGGTGATGCCGTTTGGGCTGAAGAATGCCGGTGCCACTTATCAACATGCAATGAGCACTATATTCAAAGAACATCTACGCAAGACAGTAGAATGTTACGTGGATGACTTGGCGGTCAAAAGTAAAAATAAAGAGGACCACCTTCACGACTTAAGAATGGTCTTCGATCTCATGAGGAAACATCATTTAAAGATGAATCCCACTAAGTCATTTATGGGGGTATCGAGTGGGAAATTCCTTGGATTTATAATAACTTCAAAAGGAATTTTCCTCGACCCTGAGAAGGTAAAAGCAATTAGCGAGATGCCGCCTCCCTACAATCTTAAAGAATTAAGGGGGTTACAAGGGAAGCTTGCCTATATTCGGCGCTTCATTTCCAACTTATCAGGGCGATGCCATCCATTTTCTCGACTTATGAAGAAGGGGGTTTCTTTTGTATGGGATGAGGCATGTCAACGGGCCTTCGATGACCTTAAAGAATATCTCACCAAACCTCCCGTTCTTATGGCGCCGGTCCCCGAACAGCCCTTCCTTATATATGTAAGGGCCATGGATAATGTCTTAGGAGCATTACTTGCTCAATATAATGAGCACGGCCATGAACATGCCCTCTATTATCTAAGCAGGACAATGATCGGAGCCGAACAGTGGTATACCCCGATAGAAAAGGAATGTTTAGCCCTAGTGTTCGCAATCCAGAAAATGCGACACTATCTTTCTGGGCAAACAATTCATGTCATATCACGGATTAATCCCCTGAAGATTCTGATGACAAAACCGGGATCCTTAAATGGCCGGTTGGCGAAATGGACATTATTGCTGTCGCCATATAATATGCATTTCGTCCCTCAAAAAGCCACGAAGAGACAGGCAATCGCCGACTTTCTTGCAGACCACCCAATCGAGTCTAATTCCAAACAGACGTCGGAGGTTAACACAGTTAACAAGGAGCAACCATGGCAAATGTTTTTTGATGGTGCTGCAAAACGATCTGTTGCTGGAGTGGGGGTTGTGCTTATCTCCCCACATAAATATGTACTTCCTAATGGTTACTCATTAACAGAACCATGCACAAATAATGTCGCGGAATATAACGCGCTCATTATTGGCCTGAAGATGGCTCTGCAACTGGGGTTGAACTACCTAGAGGCATATGGAGACTCTAAACTCGTTGTCAACCTAGAGGCATAAGCACATGAAGCCCTCATCCCCTATTATCAGCTAGCCATTGAACTAGCTAGCTATTTTGAGCAATTCTACATCTCTCATGTATCTCGAAATGAGAATGTGTATGCCGACGCTCTTGCCGCATTAGCAGCAACATTGGCGATCCCGCCAGGAGAGGCTAAAAGCATCACTATTGGAAGCAGAGAGCTCCTCCACCCAGATATGGTTTTCCAAACCAAAGAAGTGTGCCAGGCAGGCTTAACTTTGGAACCTCGTGACTGACGATTTCCATTTATGGATTATGCTTTACACGGGATATTACCAGAAGATCCAAAGGAAGCCACCTCGATAAAGAGGAAGGCCCAAAGATTTTATTATGACCATAAACTTCAGACTTTATATAGAAAGTCGAGGGATGGTCTGCTGCTACGCTGTATATCAAAAGCAGAAGCAGAAGAAGTGCTGAGAGAAACACACGATGGAGTGTGTGGAGCTTATCAACCCGGTCCAAAACTCAGAGACTGTATAAGAAGGCTGGGATATTACTGGCCGAACATGATCTCGGAAGCAATGGCATACGCTAAACGATGCCATGCATGCCAGATACATGCTAATTTTATTCATCAACCCCAAGAATACTTGCACAATACCATTGCAAGTTGGCCATTTGAAGCGTGGGGGAATGGATATCGTGGGGCCTATAACTCCCCCGTCATCCAGAGGACATCGGTTTATTCTTGCAATAACCGATTATTTTTCAAAGTGAGCCGAAGCTGTGCCCATGAAAGAGGTGAAGGCAGTAGACGTGATCAAGTTCGTCAAGCATCACGTCATTTATCGCTTCGGCGTCCCTCGACGGATTATTCATGACAATAGTCCGCAATTCATCAGTCAGGGATTCTTCAGATTCTGCAATAAGTTCAGAATCAAAGTATTGCTTCAACGCCATATAACCCCGCAGCAAATGGGTTGGCCGAAGCCTTCAACAAGACGATTATTAAACTCCTTCGGAAGTTCGTCTCTTCTAATAAACGAGATTGGGATGAGAAGCTAGGAGAATGCCTGTGGGCTTATCGCACCACTGTTCGCACCCCTACAAAAGCTACTCCATTCTCTTTGGTCTATGGAAGCGAGGCCGTCTTGCCTCTCAAAGTCCAGATTCCTTCATTAAGAGTGGCTTTAGCCACAAAGATGACGACAAAAGAACACCATCATCAAAGATTGAAAGAATTAGAGGCGCTGAATGAAAAGCGTCTTAGGGCTCAACAGAAAATTGAGTTGTATCAAGCCCGAATTGCTCATACGTTCAATAAGAATGTTAAACCAAGGACTTTTAAATAAGGAGACTTGGTTCTGGCCGTTAAAAGGCCAATGGTTCTAACTCACAAGACAAAGGGTAAATTCGAGCCCAAGTGGGAAGGACCATTTATTGTGGAGACAGTATACTCCAGTGGAGCCTATCGTCTGACGAATCAAAACGACGATAGGATGATGATGCCGATCAATGGCAAATTTCTGAAGAAATACTATGCTTGATATCCCTGGAAGCATAACCCTTCAGTTTATCCAAGTTACGCAGATGAGCACTTGGACTTCTTCTATTCTGGTGATTTTAACCCAGTAAACCTGGTGTGTTTGGTTCTCAAGTTTGAACCACTTCCAGTCTCTTTTCTTAGGCATGCGCAGTTTGGCGCCTCTGACCTAAACTTGGTGAGTTTGGCTCTCAAGTTTGAGCAACCTCCAGTCTTTTCTTAGGCATGCGCAGTTTGGCGCCTCTGACCTAAACCTGGTGAGTTTGGTTCTCAAGTTTGAACCACCATCAGTCTTCTCTTAGGCATGCACGGTTTGGCGCCTCTGACCTAAACCTGGTGTGTTTGGTTCTCAAGTTTGAACCACCTCCAGTCTCTTTTCTTAGGCATGCGCAGTTTGGCGCCTCTGACCTAAACCTGGTCAGTTTGGCTCTCAAGTTTGAGCCACCTCCAGTCTTTTTACTTAGGCATGCGCAGTTTGGCGCCTCTGACCTAAACCTGGTGTGTTTGGTTCCCAAGTTTGAACCACCTCCAGTCTTCTCTTAGGTATGCGCGGTTTGGCGCCTCTGACCTAAACCTGGTGCGTTTGGTGTGCCCAGTTCAAGTTACGCGAGAGTGCCTTGAACCGCCACCTGTTTGATTCTCAAGTTTGAACCACCACCAGTCTTTTCTTAAGCATGAGTGTTTGGCGCCTCTGACCTAAACCTGGTGTGTCTAGCTCTCAAGTTTGAGCAGCCTCCAGCCTTTCCTTTAGGCATGCGTCATTGAGCGCCTCTGACCTAAAATTGGTGTGCCCAGTTGAAGTTACGCGAGAGAGCCTTGAACAGTCTCCCATCTTTCCTTTAGGCATGCGCAATTTAGCGCCTCTGACCTAAAAGGTATAAACTGCCCAACGTCGACTAGGCAATGGGAAGAGAACTAGTTTCTCGCTAACCCATCATACTGGGGTAAAAGTATGAATTGCCCAACGCCGACTAGGCAATGGGAAGAGAACTAGTTTCTCGCTAACCCATCCTACTGGGGTAAAAGTATGAATTGCCCAACGCCGACTAGGCAATGGGAAGAGAACCAGTTTCTCGCCAACCCTTTCATACTGGGGGTAAAAAGTACGAATCGCCCAATACCGATAAAGTAAAGGGAAGAGGAAAAATTTGGCATTTAAGCCCAAACAAAATCCTCGACAACTCACCATGTTGAGGGAAATAACATGGCAAGCCCAACTCAAACGGTAGTTGATAAAGGCTAATCAAATCCGTTAATAGCTGGGGGTTTGCTAAAAATCCCATATTAAACTTTAACTTTTACGTCGGTTCGAGAAATTGCGCATAAACGATACCGAGATAAATCGTTTTGACGACAGGTTATTTGTTGGGCAAGCAAATCTGTTTTGAAGCCGGCAAATAAAAGAGTCAAAAGAATCATCTTTATTAAAAAGGTGAAGATGCACAAAGAATTTCAAAGAACCATCGAAGGTTATCTCTCTCTTGTTTACGAAGTTCTTATTACAAGGAAGATAAAAGCGTAAAGAGAGATGAAACTATTGGCCTCTCAGGAGTCTCAATTTGTTTATTGTCTCGTCCAAATTTCTACGATGAGAGGCCTCCACGGTTTGCTGAGCTTGCCTACGCAACTCATCATCACTTGTTGCAAGTTGTTGCTGACGAGATTCTTCTATGGCACGATTCCTGACTGTCTCTTCCTGCTGAATCTGCTCCTGCTGGATAAGCAACATCTCCCGCTTCTTGACAGATTCTCCTAATCGAAGTTCATTTTCTATCAAGATGGCCCGAGCTCTGGCGATCTTCTCCTGCGCTTTAGAGATGGCCGCCTGACTTTCCCCAATTCCAAAGTCTACCCTCTGCAGGTCACCAAGAACAGATTCCCGACAGGCCTGGAGCTCTGTCAGCTCCTGAGACCATCTCTCCTCCTGCTGCCTTAAAGTATTTCTTTGAGATAAGGATTCTGTCCGAAGCCGCGCCAACTCTATTTTAGTGATCGCCTTTACATCCGCCTGACAGAGTGCATGTAGCGTGGTCACCTGTTCTTCTAAAGCTGCAAGGCGGGCCCGGTATGGAGCTGCTCGATCTTGTCCACCGAATTCTTCAATATTCCCTAGATAGCGGAGTAACAGTGGACGTGCGAAGTTGAAGAAATCGTGGCCAGCAAGAACCATCTCGACACATCTTCTTAACAAACGCATAAAATCCTCGACAGTGAAGCCGAAAAGTTCTTCAAGAGGATTTGCAGTGTCGGTAGGCAAAGTAGGTAATGCCAAGGAAGGTATCGTAGGTAAGGGAGCAGTAGTTGCTGGAATTGGAGAAGAAGAAGCCCGTCCCTGCATTAAATTCATAATATGGGGGACCAGTAGAGCCAGTGCAGATCTGGAAGAGCTAGAGACTCCAGACGAAGTACCATCAGTACCAATCACTTGGGTACCCCCACCAACAGAAAGAGAAAATGGGATAATTTCGCCCGAAGCCCCTCCAGTAGGAGAAGCATTTTCGAACGAGAATTTCAAATTCTCCTCCTCTCCTGCTGGAAGGCTTGAGTCAGAGGAGTTGCAGGTATCTCAGCAGCCACGACGATAGACGACGTTAAAACCGCTGACTGAGAATGCACGCCAACGACGATGGGAAATATCTCAGTGGAGCAGACTGGCGTTGGAGATGGCATGCTAGGAGACGGTGTGGCCTCCTTAGCAGCAGCTGCGATAATGACTTTTGTTCTTTCATCGCTCCCCAGTTCATCTATCGGGGGAACAGAGACAGGAGCCGGTGTGGAGTAATCAGTCGCAAACTCGCCAGCAGAGCTACCCACACAACCAACGGAGCCGGAATGGTCCATCTTGTCATCAGACTCTATCTGGGTAGTCGAGTGCATTGGCGAGAGGAGTTGACCACCTGCATTTTAAAGAAACAAGAAGACTGGTGTTACAGTAAAATAATAGCGGGCAAAATATAAAATGCTAAGAGCCATAATAGGCGATACAAGTCCAGTTGTTGGACTTGAAGGGGAAGCCATTGAAGTTTCCAACAGCGTTCCTGTCTCGCTACCCGAAGGTTGTGCCACAGGTTGTACAGCAGGCTCTACAGACAGAGGACCCGAAACCTCAGTGACACTTGGAGCTTTAGCAGGTTCATCCTCCCTTGCTGAAACTGGGGGTAGAGCTGAAGCCAATAAGTCTGAAGCAAGTTTGACAGCCACTTCTTGGGGGGCTATCAAAGTCTCCTGCCCCAACTTTTGCTTCTTACCGGGCCTTTTCTTTAAGGCACCGCGGCGTTTGAGAGATGGACTCCAGGGACGAATGGCGACAGGCTGGGGAGCTCTTCTAGTACCAGTATTGTCATCATCATCACCGGCGTCATCGTCGTCAGACTCGCTGGCGTCTGAAGGCTCAGCCGCGGCACCAAGAAATTCTTCCATCCCTTTTATTCTCACCCTCGAAGCACCTTGGCGGCTAATGTAGAGAGCTTCAATCTCTTTGCAGCAACTGCGATTGAGAGAGAAGCCAGGAACATCAGCATTTGCAATGCTGAACCAGTTGCAAAAGCAGAGTGTTGTGGCCAGTTCGGGTGTCTTCTGGGGCAAGGAGAATTCAGCTTCGGTCCCACCCGCTGCAAAATGGAACCAGCCACGAGCGCCTTCATATAAATTCCCCTCGTAGGCAAGATCTTTATTTGGATTACCCACATAAAGTTGGGAATATCCAAACTGGCGAGCAAAGTGACTTGGAGTGTACGGCTCAATCAGACACCTGACATCCCGCCGATACACCAGGTGCCCAGGTCGGATGTTGAGGAGCCACCAGAACGCTCCTGCAGATAAAGTAGTGAACTTATCTGCTCCCACGGCATCCTTCAGCCTCATTCCATATCCTCCGCCGAGAAAGTCAGGGAAACATCGGAAGATCTCATAATTCTGAAAACCACGAAGAGTCTTCCGAATCTGGGACATATAATTGTGCGTCCATGAAGAGCGTTCATACAGTTCTACAAAGAAGCACTTTTCGCCTGAACGACGCTCTGGTGCACTCATTAAAGATGGACAATGCAAGATGAGCTACGCCATTAAATAGGTATAGGGCAGCTCCACCCTAGGGTTTGGAGTTTTTGGCTGGGCAGTCTCTTTCGACTTGCCCTTTCCTTTCCCCTTGACCTTAATAGTGGGGAGGAAATCACGACAGAACACCCTCAGTCCATACTATAAATTGCATACCATGGCGGGAAGAAGTCCAAGGGGTCGACCATATGTGAGAAGAACTGCTGGATATACCACGGTCACTGCAATCGCTTCTTTGGGCAACGACGGCGCAACACATCTCTTCAGCCACATCATTAGAAATCCGGCAATGAGACCTCTGTTGGAGATCGGAAACTGGACTTGATAATGGTAGCTCTTGAATGAAGTGCTGGGATCATATCCGTTCTCATTGGAGTCCGTGGTATAATACAAACGGTAATGGCCCCTGGCTACACGTTGGTCAATCTCTGGGATGGGGACAGGAGAATGACCATGGATAATGGCCGAGGTATCCTTAGAATTTAAATTGGCAAAGAGATACTCGGCCCATTTATTATGACCGATACCATGATTACGCGCACCCGTCAAGTCAGCGCAAATATGATAATGGTACATCATCTCCCAGTATGTGGCATAGATGCTCTCATCCTTAGCCATCAACATGTTTAACTCCTCGGTGGAAGGGATGTATTCTTCATAAGGGACTTCACCCATGGAAAGCCCGGAAATCTCGAACATCTCGTGGAAAGCGAATCCTAGCTCACCCACTGGTGTAAAGAGAGTGCAAGTCTCAGGATTATACATTTCCAAGAGGCAGTAAAAATGATAAGTGCTATGAGGGAATCCGAATTGAACGTTCCTGATGGCTCTATATAAGCCAATATCCTTTAAGATGGGCTCGTGAGAATCCAGCATGTACTGAACGAGGCGGGCCCACCACATATTGTTAGAGGAGTAGACCCAGCCAGGCATTCTGAAATCACTAGCCGGGTATTGACCATCTCTTGCCAAGAACTCGGTCAAGAAAGTTCGGGCACGAGAGGGGACTTCTCGCACTGGAAGCTCCTTGCCAAATCGGCCTGGAAGAAAACCAGTTATGCATCTGGGGGCACCATCCTGGTGGGGGCCTTGTGCACCAAATTTGCCTGTTGGGACGCCATCCTGTACTTGAGTCAAGCCCCACTTTAATTCTAGAAGCATCGCCATCCTCTGAAGATAGACCAGAGGATAGCCACGACTCATTCTGGGCAGAAATATTAAAGCTTCGCCTGAGTTATAGAGTCACTCGCGCTCTTCTTCAAAGAGGATCTCATCTGAGTGATCCGTTTGGTCTCCAAAGAGGAATACGGGCTTCTCCATTGCCTTTCTGTTCACGTCTTCAAAAGCCGCATCAGTTATGATCTCCCTCACAGTGGTAGGGTGATACTTGATCAACTTCTCCTTGCGATCCTTCGGGTCTGGCTTGTACGAGGGCAAGATGGTAGTGAAATGGAATTGGCCTGAAGGATCAGAGCCTCCAGCGAAGCCAAAGTAGTTCCTGTGAGCAAAGGGCTCCATCGAATACCCTACTGCACAAAGGAGCACCAGAGTTAGAGAAATTTCTCTAAGGCAGAAAATTTCTCTAAGTATGGACGCGCGAAGCTAAAAATTAGAATGCGCAAAGCTAAAAAATAGTGCCGCGCGAAGCTAAAGATTAGACCGCGCAGAAGATAAAATAGTCTCGCGTTTCTACGCGACTGCTAGTTAAAATAGCCTCGCGTTTCTACGCGACGGCTAGTTAAAAGAGCCTCACGTTTCTACGCGATTGCTGCTTAAAATATCCTCGCGTTTCTACGCGACTGCTACTTAAAATAGCCTCGCGCCTCAGCGCGATTGCTATTCCAAATAGTCCCGCGCTTCAAAACGCGAGGATGACGCGATAACTTCGCGTGAGAAGAAAGCCAGAGGCTTTTCTTCTTCTCCAAGCCATACGGCAGGAGTACGGCGATCTCGCCGATGAAAGGAATAGTTGTTAGTTAAAATCAAACCAAATCACTCTAAAAATTTCCTAAAGAGTCTCGATAGAGAGATCCTTACCCCCAATGGGTGAAATGTGGGCCGGCGCGTCGCCGCCATGGCTGCTGCCACCACTGCTTGCCCCAGCCGCCAATGATGGAGCTGCGAGGGAAGTAGCACGAGCCTTGGGCGCCATTACTTGCGGAAATCGAGTGGAATCGACGGGAGATTTGGAAAAAACCGGTCGGAGAACGCTCGGATCGCCTGAGCTCTGATCGCCTGAATCTCTAGGGTTTCTGGAAAATTCTCAAGTAAAGTGAGAAGAAAAGGAATAGAGATTTCATTTAAATGAGGGAAACCGCCTCTTGGAATTCGGTGCGGATTTCGGAGAAAATGACTGGTCAGTTACTCTCCAAAACGCGGAGCTATTAGCCTCGCATGATAAAAAAAAGTGAAGATATTAACTCCGCGCTACTCTGCGCAACTCTGCGAAACGCGAATATAACTTGGTATTTTAACTTCGCGTTCTCATAAAGAACCTGGATTTTTGGCCAAGTTAAGAGGATCAGTATCCGATCAAATCGGTATTAATGATCTAAGTTGCGCAGAAGAGCCTTAGATTATTTTACCAAAATTATTAGCCATCTATTTGTTGTGCAAGCAAAATCATTGAAGCCAACAGATAGAGAGGAAAATAATTTATCTTTATTCATGAAGCAAGAGATTACAAAGAGAGAATTATAGCTCTCCCAAAATCTTCTACATGATCATCAACTCATCAATAATCTAACGGTGAGATTTTTCTACGGGGTATTGAAGCTCAGTTCCCTGGTTCACATGCAAAAGATCTCCTCTGCAAATGTCAATTATGATCTGTCATCTAAAATGAAGCACGAGAGGAAAGGAAAGTGCTGCATCGAAGCACAAGCTGAACTGCAAGTGCTGCAATTCTGAACTGCAAGCGTTGCAGGCCCTCACTTGAGCTTGAAGCTCCATTAATAGTTCATCTCCAGGAGCCAGAGTTTGAAACCTGCAACTATGTTGTAAAGTATATGCTTCTGACTTCCTTAGAGTTACTTTTGCTGATGAAGATCGATGGATCCGCATACACTCCTCTTCAGAAAGGATTGGACTTACTGCAAAAAGAACAGAGTTTCTAAAAAAGTGAAAATGCGGAGCTAAGCTGACTCCGCGCACAGTTGAAGGAATAGCCTCGCGCTTCAAACGCAGAGGATGATGCGATAACTTCGCGTAAATGAGAGACAAGATTTTTTTCTGCTCTTTCCTTCTTTTTCAGATTCATCGTGACTGCTAATCAAATATAGCCTCGCAACTCATCGCGACTGCTAATCAAAGATAGCCTCGTAACTCATCGCGACTGCTAATCAAAGATAGCCTCGCAAATTCATCGCGACTGCTAATCAAAGATAGCCTCGCAATTCTTGGCGACTGCTAGAATAGCCCCGCGTTTTAAGCGCAGGGATGACGCGATAACTTCGCGTAGAGAAAAACCAGAGTCGCTCTCTATCTTCTCCTTTGAGCCTTACGGCCGAACGATGGCGATCTTGCCGATAAGATAAGCAATTGGCCAGTTTTAAACCAAGTCAAAGCATCACAAAATGGTTCTTAAAAGACCGAAAGATGAGGTTTTTACCTTCAAGAGTTGCTGCACAGACTGGTTCGCCGCTACAACTACTTTCATGGCTGCTGCTGTCGCCGCTAACATCGGCCGACGTGCACGAAGCCATACTCTTCTGGAGCGACATCATAATGATGAAAATCTATGGAGAGTCGAACGGAGATCAGTTGAAGATCGTTCGGCGACATCGCTCTCTCAATCTCCAGAGCTCTGGATTTCTCAGATTCTTTGAATGAATGAAGAAGAAGACGAGCCAGAAGCCCTATTTAAAGGGGATAATCCGTCGCTTGGTATTCGGCGCAGAAGTTTAGAGTAATTAATGAAGTAATTACTCATTTCACTGAAGGCGAAGTGAAGTTGATTAGCTCCGCGTAGGCGGGCTAAACCGGAGATAGACTTGGTATTCTAACTCCGCGTCTCAGTTTAAGTGTCCAAAGTATTTCGAAATTCGCTAAATTCTAAGCCATTTCGAAAACTTTGGAGGGGGTTCTGTTGACAGTGAAAATTTCTAAGTAAAAATGATTCCACAACAGAACGCGAAGCTAATTCTATAGCTCCGCGTCTGGCTACTTTTAGCCTCGCGTTGAGTAAAACGCGGAGATGATCAATAGCTCCGCGTTAGCTCCGCGTTTTTGGTTATTTAGCTCCGCGTGAGCAGATAACAAGAATCTCAAGTTGATTGAGATTATGATTTGGGTTTATCCAAATACCAAATCAAGTCCAATCAGAATTCTTAATCAAGAGATTTAAATCAATATTAAATAATTGATTGGAATCCTTGATGAGAGCGAATTCTATTCAAATAGAAACTCTCTCAAAACTTCCCGGGGCTATAAATACCTTCCTGGTGAAACCCTAGAGGCGGCTTCCTTTGGGTCTTTCTTTTTCGGCTTTGGTCTTCTTCTTTTCGGCAATCCAGAGATCAGAGACCATCTCCTTTCTTCTTCTCAACTGAGTTGATCCTTCGGCAAATCAAGTACGCGAGAGAGCCTTGAAGCCTTTTTGTGATCATCATTGTCTTGGAGAATTCAAGTACACGAGAGAGCCTTGAGTTCGGGAAAGACAGAGAAGAAGATCGTCTATCAGTCAGTCGATTTCTTCAAGAGAGAAGAAGTTTGATGTACTGATCGTTCAGAATTTTGCAGCGAACATTCTGGCGACCACAGTGGGAGCCATCTCTTTCACTGATGAAGAGATTGTGATGCAATCGGACGTTGACTTGATTGGATCCGAAGTAGACACGCTGGTCGTTGAAATCGACCAGCAGAAGTACGAGGAGTTCCTCTCCTCCGGATCAGGTGACTTGGATGAGACACGGCACTATCGTCGTATGTACTCCAATGCCCGAGTGACGGGTAGAAAGGAATCCACCGAGAAACAGGGATCCTTGGAGACTGCGACTATAGAGCCGGAATTCACATGAGAAATCCTAGCCGAGGATGAGCTTCCGACTGCCGAAGAAGACCTGGGGACTGGATTGACCAGAACCCAACTCCGGAACAGGAACCGGAGAGCGAGGCGTAGAGCCCTCAAAGCCCGCCTTGGACGCGGAGCTAATACCAGAGGACGCGAGGCTATGGTCCTTCGCAAACTGGCTCGCGCTACCTGCGAGACCAGTCTCTACCGTGTTTAATGCGAAGATACAACTTGCCTTAAAAGCAAGGAAAAGCTAGCATGTGATTTTCCACGCGAGGTTATTACTGAGCCTAGCGAGAGACGCGAAGCCAGTAAAGGTTGCGCTAGTCGCAGAATACCCGACACTCGCGAGTTACGCGAGTATAAAAATTCTTCAGAGCTAGCGTGTAATTTTCCACGCGAGGCTATTACTGAACCTAGCGAGAGACGCGAAGCCAGTAAGGGTTGCGCTAGTCGCAGAATACCCAACACTCGCGAGTTACGAGAGTATAAAAATTCTTCAAAGCCAGTGTGTAATTTTCCATGCGAGGCTATTACTGATCCTAGCAAGAGATGCGAAGCCAGTAAGGGTTGCGCTAGTCGCAGAATATCCGACACTCGCGAGTTACACGAGTATAAAAATTCTTCAAAGCCAGCGTGTGATTCTCCATGCGAGGCTGATACTGAGCCAGGCGAGAGACGCAAGGCCAGTGATACTTACAATAAACGCAAGACTTCTGATACCCGCGAGGAACGCGAGGATGATTGGCAAATAGTTGTCAGTCGTAAAAATCGTGCTAGGCGCGAAGCTATGATCTGCGTTAATCGCAAAGATAAGCCAGCATGCAAGAACCTCCCTTCATGCGGGGCTACTATTCCAGAAGCTAAATTTCTGAAGACAAGACAAGCCAGCAAGAAACGCAAGGCTAATGTGGCAAAACGCGGAGCTATTCTTCAGACTCGCGATATAAAACGCGAGGTTACTTCTAAGCCCCGCGAGGATCAATCCAACTGCATAACCAGGGTTGATCATTCAAAGAAGCTTCAGTGGATCCCTAGACCCGTCCAAAAGTCAGACAGACTTCGTGATTCCATGGTTAAAGATGCTGATCTCAGGGATTATCTCTCCAAAAAGAGAAGCATAGATCAACTTCAAAATGAACCTGTTTGTCACTGTCAGCGGCTCATGACGGCAGTGTCCACTGTAATGGCAACTATGGCTGCATCAAGAGCAGGATATCTATGTTTGATCGATTGATCGAGTCAGACAACAACCCTACAAAGAAACCAAAGACTGCTTCCCTAAAGCACTGGAGAGCCGTAACCTCCAACATGGTGGGAAAAGGAAAGAAAATTATAGAAACGGATAATGATTCGGAATCGAGCGATGAAGAACCTTCTCACATCACTCGACTTAAATCAGGAGACGTTCCGCCTCGAAACTACAAGAGGCTTACGAAGGGTTCTTACGATGAGGACAGCGATAACTCCACTACAGCCTCGCCTCCATCCTCTACATCGTCTCGGCTACAAAAGTCAGCATCGCACATGGCAGATAAGTCTGTCGATATCAATCAGAGATTTGAAGCTCAAGAAAAGAAGATTCGAGAGCAGCAAAAGATGATTGAAGATCTTAAGATGATGCTCTCAAAGTTTGTTGAGAGTAATGCTAGAAAGGGCAAAGAAACTCTGAATGAAGAAGAACAGGAAGAGAAAGCCCACTCAATGCATGAGGATGACGATAGATTTTCTTTCCATGACCCGCATGGGGAAAAGATAGAAAAGCTACAGAATCAACTCGAAACTTTAATGCATAAGACGGAGTTGAAAGATTCAGGGATCTCAAGACCGTATCCTCCTGAATGGGATACGATACCATACCCATAGAAATATAAGCCGCTCAAGTTAGAGCCATACGACGGGAAGGGATCGCCCAGTCAGCATATATATTACTTCATGTCCCAAGCAGGACATTTAATGGGTAATGACCCCATCATGACCAAAGTGTTCGCAAGTACTTTGCGAGGGCCTGCCTTTACTTGGTTCATGCAGCTGCCCCCAGGTACTATTAATACCTGGTTAGATGTAGAGAAATTATTTCTCTCACGTTTCTTTGAGGATGATACCGAGATTACGATTCATTCCCTCCTTGCAACTAGACAAGGAGAACAAGAGACGGTCAAAGATTTCATAGAAAGGTTCCGGGAGAAGTCCGTGCATTGCAAACACGGAATGATCCAGGAAACTCTTGTCGAAACTTGTCGACACAACCTTAAGACCAATGTGCTCATCAAAATGGGGGTCGTAGAGTCTAAAACGTGGAGGGACCTGCTCAAACAAGGAGAGCAAGCTGAAGACTTGATTCGCCGAGTTGAAGAGTCCCGTGGGACAAGAAGTGCTGGGGGTAGTAAGTCATATACCAAAAACAACAGCAATAAGAATAAAGGGAAAGCAGCGATGTCGTCAGAAACTGCTCATCAGAAAACCAGTCCTCCGCCAGAGCCGAAGCCTCAAGGTCAGCGAGGATCAAGGCAAAGTAGACCGCAGTAAGAAAGGAATTACACTTTCAAAACGGAACAGACGCCTATCCTCTTTCACTTGCTCCAAAAGAAAGGAATGTTGAAGCTTCCGAAAAATAAGAAGCCAGAAGACGCTGGCAAAACTAAAGATCCTAACTATTGTCTCTATGATCGGAACGTGGGGCATCCTACTAGAGATTGTTTTCCCCTTAAGAACAGAATCCAAGCACTAATAGAAGCTGGAGTTCTGACACTTAAGGAAGAGCAGAAAAAGGTTACTGCCAATATGGCAACCATAATGGTTGGAACCCATGAGTTCCCCACAGGAGTGACCCCAATCTCTAAAGGTAAGATGGTTACGAAGAATCTCGACCCTGACAACAAAGCCCAAGAAGGACTTGTTCCTGCGATGACCCAAAAAGGGGAAGTCATGTGGGTTCATCCAGATTTGATAGAGGATGAGCAATGTACTACTACAGGAAGTCAAAAGAAGAAGCGGGCTGTTAATGCCATCTCTGCGGATATAAAGGAAGAATATATAGCTTTGGGAACCTTCACAAGTTCTGAAGAGGAGCCCGAAATTATGGCCACTCATCAAGATGGGGCAGGCCCTTCCGGTACCCGATCCGGGAAGACATATCTTAAGGACTACACTAGAGTAGATCCGAAAGATATCTATGCGGAGCTTGCGAAACCCGCAAATCAGAAAGGGCCTCGTTTCCAGAGGAGATCTATCAGAGATGAAGGAGATAAAGAGTCTACCTTCAAGTTTGATATAATTACTCAGCTGGCCAACATCCCAGCACTAGTAATGCTTTATGAATTGTTGAGACTATCAAAATCAACACGTGAAGCGTTACGAGAGGCCTTGGCAGACTCTGAGTCATTCTTAGCTCAGATAGTCGAGCCAGCTAATGAAGAACAAGATCCTTGCCCCATTGTCATCAAGTGAGGAGGCAGGTCCCACAGATTATCTTCTCTCCAGAAGACATGCAGGTGAGAAATATAAAGCACAACAGGCCTTTATATTTCACCGGATATGTCGGATCCACAAAGGTGGACCGAATTCATATTGATCCGGGTTCTGCATTAAGTGTCATGCCCAGAAGGTTGATGCAGTTGTTAGGAATTTCCCTCCATCGTCTGACGCCAACCAACACAACTATATACGGGTTCAACGCTAACAATAGCCGGCCCCTTGGAAAAATCCGACTCCGATGTCAAATCGGGGATTTGAGGACAGAGGCTACATGCTACGTCATCGATGCAGACACCTCCTACAACATTTTGTTGCGACGGCCATGGATCCATGCTCACATGATAGTCCCATCGACCCTCCACCAATGCATGAAATATTGCGATGGGGAAGGAGAGGTCCGGACACTAATTGACGACAAGCAACCATTCAAAGGATTGGAGAATTACTTCACAGATGCTGCACTCTATAAACCAGCCCATGAAGCCTCCAATGACGATCCTGGAGAACTTCCAAAGCCCGATGATAGTGGCAATGAAGCGGATACCAAGAATGAGCTTCCTGGAGAAGATGACGAGGGTGATTATGAAATCAACCCTCACCTAGATTTTAGTTTAGGCCTGAATAATATAATCGATGTAATAGAAAGTGAGTGGGTTATTAATGAAGACATAACGTTAGTCTACGAGTATGCTGTAGCTACTGAGTCTGAACCCTCTTGTACTTCCACTGAAGTGGATGGCCTATCCGAACTTGAAGTTCTAGCGGCATATCACTTGCCACTTAGGTCATCCCTCCTTTCTCGGTCTAAAATAGTTGAGGAAAAAGGTCACTACTTCGAAGTGCCTCCTCGGAGAGGATCCCAAAGGCCGATTATGTTCGGTAAGGTAATTACATCATCTCGGCGAAAACAAAGCAGCGAAGTGATGAACAAACATCACCACAATTTCATCTGTATGAACAGAAATCCCGCCAGATGATGGAGAAGATGGGTTATAATTTTACCCAGAAGCCGGGATTGAACTTCGGGAAGGGGCGACGCAATCTTATACCCTCGTTCAGACCGGGAGGAAAGAGCCCCGATTATTATCAAAAGACTCGCAGAGGTTTGGGCTATGTATCTACTCCCCCCTCATCACCACTAAAAGATGAAGAGAGTTCTTCGGCCAAAGAAGATACATCTTCACCCGACCATGATTCGGATATAAGCACTGGTGCTTGGTTTCAGTCCTTAACGGCCAATATGGTTTCAGCCGCATTAGAAAGCGACGAGGAACCAATCGATGTCCAAGATGATTCCTGGGTTAAGCATATGGACACTCTCTGGGATGTCCGCTTCGAGCAGCGTGATCCGCCCACTGAAGACAAATTGATACAGGTCAACATGGGAACGGAAGAAAACCCGAAACCTATCTTCAAAAGCGACACGCTAACTCCATTAGAAAAGGAGGAACTTATATATCTTATCAAAGAGTATATAGACGTGTTCGCATGGAATTATGAAGACATGCCTGGGCTTGACCCTCAGATTGCCACACACCGGTTAAATATAAACGAAGATGCCAAACCTGTTAAACAACAACAGAGGCATTTTCGACCCGAGTTGATGGAGGCAATAGTTGTTGAGGTCAACAAACTTATAAAATTCGGATTCATCCGTGAAGAACAGCATCCGGATTGGGTTGCCAACACAGTGCCAGTTCGTAAAAAGAACGGCAAAATTCGGATATGCATCAACTTTCGGGATCTCAATGCTGCATGTCCCAAAGATGAGTTTTCACTTCCCATCACCGACATGATGATAGACAATACTTGTGGCTACGAGAGAATGTCCTTTATAGATGGCTTCTCAGGATATAACCAGATCAAAATGCACCCAGATGATGAAAAGCATACAGCTTTCAGAACGCTGCTGGGGGTATATTGCTATACGGTGATGCCGTTTGGGCTGAAAATGCCGATGCCACTTATCAACGTGCAATGAGCACTATATTCAAAGAACATCTACGCAAGACAGTAGAATGCTACGTGGATGACTTGGCGGTCAAAAGTAAAAATAAAGAGGACCACCTTCACGACTTAAGAATGGTCTTCGATCTCATGAGGAAACATCATTTAAAGATGAATCCCACTAAGTCATTTATGGGGGTATCGAGTGGGAAATTCCTTGGATTTATAATAACTTCAAAAGAAATTTATAATAACAGCATCAGAAATCCGGCAATGAGACCTCTGTTGGAGATCGGGAACTGGGCTTGATAATGGTAGCTCTTGAATGAAGTGCCGGGATCATATCCGTTCTCATTGGAGTCTATAGTATAATACAGACGGTAATGGCCCCTAGCTATGCACTGGTCGATCTCTGAGATGGGGACAGGAGAATGACCATGGATAGTGGCCGAGCTATCCTTAGAGTTTAAATTGGCAAAGAGATACTCGGCCCATTTCTTGTGGCCGATACCGTGATTACGCGCACCAGTCAAGTCAGCGCAAATATGATAATGGCACATCATCTCCTAGTATGTGGTATAGATGCGCTCATCCTTAGCCATCAACATGTTTAACTCCTCGGTGGAAGGGATGTATTCTTCACGAGGGACTTCACCCATAGAAAGCCCAGAAACCTCGAACATCTCGTGGAGAGCGAATCCTAGCTCACCTACTGGTGTAAAGAGAGTGCAAGTCTCAGGATTATACATTTCCAAGAGGCAGTAAAAGTGATAAGCGCTCTGAGGGAATCCGAATTGAACGTTCCTGATGGCTTTATATAAGCCAATATCCTTTAAGATGGGCTCGTGAGAATCCAGCATGTACTGAACAAGGCGTGCCCACCACATATTGTTAGAGAAGTAGACTCAGCCAGGCATTCTGAAATCACTAGCCGGGTATTGACCATCTCTTGCTAAGAACTTGGTCAAGAAAGTTCGGGCACGAGAGGGGACTTCTCCCACTAGAAGCTCCTTGCCAAATCGGCCTGGAAGCAAACCAGTTATGCATCTGGGGGCACCATCCTGGTAGGGGCCTTGTGCACCAAATTTGCCTGTTGGGACGCCATCCTGTACTTGAGTCAAACCCCACTTTAATTCTCGAGGCATCGCCAGCCTCTGAAGATAGACCAGAGGATAGCCACGACTCATTCTGGGCAGAAACATTAAACCTTCGCCCGAGTTATAGAGCCACTCGCGCTATTCTTCAAAGAGGATATCATCTGAGTGATCCGTTTGGTCTCCGAAGAGGAATACGGGCTTCTCCATCGCCTTTCTATTCACGTCTTCAAAAGCCGCATCAGTTATGATCTCCCTCGCAGTGGTAGGGTGATACTTGATCAACTTCTCCTTGCGATCCTTCGGGTCTGGCTTGTGCGAGGGCAAGATGGTAATGAAACGGAATTGACCTGAAGGATCAGAGCCTCCACCGAAGCCAAAGTAGTTCCTGTGAGCAAAGGGCTCCATCGAATACCCTACTGCACAAAGGAGCACCACAGTTAGAGAAGTTTCTCTAAGGCAGAAAATTTCTCTAAGTATGGACGCGCGAAGCTAAAAATTAGAACGCGCGAAGCTAAAAAATAGTGCCGCGCGAAGCTAAAGATTAGACCGCGCAGAAGATAAAATAGCCTCGCGTTTCTACGTGACTGCTAGTTAAAATAGCCTCACGTTTCTACGCGACTGCTAGTTAAAAGAGCCTCGCGTTTCTACGCGATTGCTGCTTAAAATAGCCTCGCGTTTCTACGCGACTGCTACTTAAAATAGTCTCGCGCCTCAGCGCGATTGCTATTCCAAATAGCCCCGCGTTTCAAAACGCGAGGATGACGCGATAACTTCGCATGAGAAGAAAGCCAGAGGCTTTTCTTCTTCTCCAAGCCATACGGCTGGAGTACGGCGATCTCGCCGATGAAAGGAATAGTTGTTAGTTAAAATCAAACCAAATCACTCTAAAAATTTCCTAAAGAGTCTCGATAGAGAGATCCTTACCCCCAATGGGTGAAATGTGGGCCGGCGCGTCGCCGCCATGGCCGCTGCCACCACTGCTTGCCCCAGCCGCCAATGATGGAGCTGCGAGGGAAGTAGCACGAGTCTTGGGCGCCATTACTTGCGGAAATCGAGTGGAATCGACGGGAGATTTGGAAAAAATCGGTCGGAGAACGCTCGGATCGCCCGAGCTCTGATCGCCTGAATCTCTAGGGTTTCTAGAAAAGAAGAAAAGGAATAGAGATTTCATTTAAATGAGGGAAACCGCCTCTTGGAATTCGGCGCGGATTTCGGAGAAAATGACTGGTCAGTTACTCTCCAAAACGCGGAGCTATTAGCCTCGCGTGATAAAAAAAGTGAAGATATTAACTCCGCGCTACTCTGCGCAACTCTGCGAAACGCGAAGATAACTTGGTATTTTAACTTCGCGTTATCATCAACTCATCAATAATCTAACGGTGAGTTTTTTCTACGGGGTATTGAAGCTCAGTTCCCTGGTTCACATGCAAAAGATCTCCTCTGCAAATGTCAACTATGATCTGTCATCTAAAATGAAGCACGAGAGGAAAGGAAAGTGCTGCATCGAAGCACAAGCTGAACTGCAAGTGCTGCAATTCTGAACTGCAAGTGCTGCAATTCTGAACTACAAGCGCTGCAAGCCCTCACTTGAGCTTGAAACTCCTTCAATAGTTCATCTCCAGGAGCCAGAGCTTGAAACCTGCAACTATGTTGTAAAGCATATGCTTCTGACTTCCTTAGAGTTACTTTTGCTGATGAAGATAGCCTCGCAACTCATCGCGACTGCTAATCAAAGATAGCCTCGCAACTCATCACGACTTCTAATCAAAGATAGCCTCTCAAATTCATCGCGACTGCTAATCAAAGATAGCCTCACAATTCATAGCGACTGCTAGAATAGCCCCGCGTTTTAAGCGCAGGGATGACGCGATAACTTCGCGTAGAGAAAGACTAGAGTCGCTCTCTGTCTTCTCCTTTGAGCCTTACGGCCGAACGATGGCGATCTTGCCGATAAGATAAGCAATTGGCCAGTTTTAAACCAAGTCAAAGCATCACAAAATGGTTCTTAAAAGACCGAAAGATGAGGTTTTTACCTTCAAGAGTTGCTGCACAGACTGGTTCGCCGCTACAACTACTTTCATGGCTGCTGTCGTCGCCGCTAACATCGGCCGCCGTGCACGAAGCCATACTCTTCTGGAGCGACATCCTAATGATGAAAATCTATGGAGAGTCGAACGGAGATCAGTTGAAGATCGTTCGGCGACATCGCTCGCTCAATCTCCAGAGCTCTGGATTTCTCAGATTCTTTGAATGAATGAAGAAGAAGACGAGCCAGAAGCCCTATTTAAAGGGGATAATCCGTCCCTTGGTATTCGGCGCAGAAGTTTAGAGTAATTAATGAAGTAATTACTCATTTCACTGAAGGCAAAGTGAAGTTGATTAACTCCGCGTAGGCGGGATAACTGGAGATAGACTTGGTATTCTAACTCCGTGTCTCAGTTTAAGTATCCAAAGTATTTCGAAATTCGCTAAATTCTAAGCCATTTCGAAAACTTTGAAGGGGGTTCTGTTGGTAGTGAAAATTTCTAAGTAAAAAGGATTTTCCACAACAGAACGCGAAGCTAACTCTATAGCTCCGCGTCTGGCTACTTTTAGCCTCGCGTTGAGTAAAATGCGGAGATGATCAATAGCTCCGCGTTAGCTCCGTATTTTTGGTTATTTAGCTCCGCGTTAGCTCCGCGTGAGCAGATAACCAGAATCTCGAACTGATTGAGATTATGATTTGGGTTTATCCAAATACCAAATCAAGTCCAATCAGAATTCTTAATCAAGAGATTTAAATCAATATTAAATAATTGATTGGAATCCTTGATGAGAGCGAATTCTATTCAAATAGAAACTCTCTCAAAACTTCCCGGGGCTATAATACCTTCCTGGTGAAACCCTAGGGGCGGCTTCCTTTGGGTCTTTCTTTTTCGGCTTTGGTTTTCTTCTTCTTTTCGGCAATCCAGAGATCAGAGATCATCTCCTGTCTTCTTCTCAACTGAGTTGATCCTTCGGCAAATCAAGTACGCGAGAGAGCCTTGAAGCCTTTTTGTGATCATCATTGTCTTGGAGAATTCAAGTACGCGAGAGAGCCTTGAGTTCGGGAAAGACAGAGAAGAAGATCGTCTATCAGTCAGCCGATTTCTTCAAGAGAGAAAACGTTCGACGTACCGATCGTCAACTAGAACTATTATAGATCCATCGCCACTGATCCCACTATTACATTGTAAAAGAGAGGGATTGAACTATAAAATCCTCTCGTTTGTTCTTTTTTTTTTATCTTGTTCACTTCTATTGTAATTTAAGTTAATTCGATGGAAGGAAGCAAAGGAAATTCTGCTGCGAACAGTTATAGAGGATCAGATGTAATTGTTCATGGATATGCTGACTCTGATTATGCAGGTGATCTTGACAAAAATAAATCCACTATTAGATATGTGTTCATTCTTGCGGGTGGGGCTGTAAGCTGGGTTTCAAAATTGCAGTTTATTGTTGCAACCTCAACTATAGAAGCAGAATATGTAGCAGCTACACAAGCCAGTAAAGAGGCGATATGGTTGAAGTTGGTGATGGAGGAGTTCGGGCACAGACAAGAGAAGATTTCTTTATTTTGTGACAATCAGAGCGCTTTGCACCTTGCAAAGAATCCAGCCTTTCATTCAAGAACCAAGCATATCCGAGTTCAGTATTGTTCGCAGCAGAATTTCCTTTGCTTCCTTCCATCGAATTAACTTAAATTACAATAGAAGTGAGCAAGATAAAAAAAAAAGAACAAACGAGAGGATTTTATAGTTCAATCTCTCTCTTTTACAATGTAATCATGGGATCAGTTGTGATGGGATCTATAATAGTTCCCATTGACGATCGGTACGTCGAACTTCTTCTCTCTTGAAGAAATTGGCTGACTGATAGACGATCTTCTTCTCTGTCTTTCCCGAACTCAAGGCTCTCTCGCGTACTTGAATTCTCCAAGACAATGATGATCACAAAAAGGCTTCAAGGCTCTCTCGCGTACTTGATTTGCCGAAGGATCAACTCAGTTGAGAAGAAGAAAGGAGATGGTCTCTGATCTCTGGATTGCCGAAAAGAAGAAGACCAAAGCCGAAAAAGAAAGACCCAAAGGAAGCCGCCCCTAGGGTTTTACCAGGAAGGTATTTATAGCCCCGGGAAGTTTTGAGAGAGTTTCTATTTGAATAGAATTCGCTCTCATCAAGGATTCCAATCAATTATTTAATATTGATTTAAATCTCTTGATTAAGAATTCTGATTGGACTTGATTTGGTATTTGAAAAAACCCAAATCATAATCTCAATCAACTTGAGATTCTGGTTATCTGCTCACGCAGAGCTAACGCGGAGTTAAATAACCAAAAACGTGGAGCTAACGCGGAGCTATTGATCATCTCCGCGTTTTACTCAACGCGAGGCTAAAAGTAGCCAGACGTGGAGCTATAGAATTAGCTTCACGTTCTGTTGTGGAAAATCCTTTTTACTTAGAAATTTTTACTGCCAACAGAACCCCCTTCAAAGTTTTCGAAATGACTTAGAATTTAGCGAATTTCGAAATACTTTGGATACTTAAACTAAGACGCGGAGTTAGAATACCAAGTCTATCTCCGGTTTAGCCCGCCTACGCGGAGCTAATCAACTTCACTTCGCCTTCAGTGAAATGAGTAATTACTTCATTAATTACTCTAAACTTCTGCGCCGAATACCAAGCGACGGATTATCCCCTTTAAATAGGGCTTCTGGCTCGTCTTCTTCTTCATTCATTCAAAGAATCTGAGAAATCCAGAGCTCTGGAGATTGAGCGAGCGATGTCGCCGAACGATCTTCAACTGATCTCCGTTCGACTCTCCATAGATTTTCATCATTAGGATGTCGCTCCAGAAGAGTATGGCTTCGTGCACGTCGGCCGATATTAGCGGCGACGGCAGCAGCCATGAAAGTAGTTGTAGCGGCGAACCAGTCTGTGCAGCAACTCTTGAAGGTAAAAACCTCATCTTTCGGTCTTTTAAGAACCATTTTGTGATGCTTTGACTTGGTTTAAAACTGGCCAATTGCTTATCTTATCGGCAAGATCGCCATCGTTCAGTCGTAAGGCTCAAAGGAGAAGACAGAGAGCGACTCTGGTCTTTCTCTATGCGAAGTTATCGCGTCATCCCTGCGCTTAAAACGCGGGGCTATTCTAGCAGTCGCTATGAATTGCGAGGCTATCTTTGATTAGCAGTCGCGATGAGTTGCGAGGCTATCTTTGATTAGCAGTCGCGATGAGTTGCGAGGCTATCTTTGATTAGCAGTCGCGATGAATCTGAAAAAGAAGGAAAGAGCAGAAAGAAATCTTGTCTCTCATTTACGCGAAGTTATCGCATCATCCTCTGCGTTTGAAGCGCGAGGCTATTTCTTCAACTGTGCGCGGAGTCAGCTTAGCTCCGCGTTTTCACTTTTTTAGAAACTCTGTTCCTTTTGCAGTAAGTCCAATCCTTTCTGAAGAGGAGTGTATGCGGATCCATCAATCTTCATCAGCAAAAGTAACTCTAAGGAAGTCAGAAGTATATACTTTACAACATAGTTGCATGTTTCAAGCTCTGGCTCCTGGAGATGAACTATTAAAGGAGCTTCAAGCTCAAGTGAGGGCCTGCAGCGCTTGCAGTTCAGAATTGCAGCACTTGCAGTTCAGCTTGTGCTTCGATGCAGCACTTCCCTTTCCTCTCGTGCTTCATTTTAGATGACAGATCATAGTTGACATTTGCAGAGGAGATCTTTTGCATGTGAACCAGGGAACTGAGCTTCTAATGGAGTATGTCTGACCTCATACTCACCCGTCATTTGATTGACAATGAGTTTAGAGTCTCCATATGCCTCTAGGTAGTTCACCTCTAGTTGCAGAGCCATCTTCAGGCCAATAATGAGCGCGTTATATTCCGCGACATTATTTATGCACGGTTCTGTTAATGAGTAACCGTTAGGAAGTACATGTTTATGTGGGGAGATAAGCACAACCCCCACTCCAGCAGCAGATCGTCTTGCAGCACCATCAAAGAACATTTGCCATGGTTGCTCCTTGTTAACTGTGTTAACCTCCGACGTCTGTTTGGAATTAGACTCGATTGGGTGGTCTGCAAGAAAGTCGGCGATTGCCTGTCCCTTCGTGGCTTTTTGAGGGACGAAATGCATATCATTTGGCGACAGCAATAATGCCCATTTTGCCAACCGGCCATTTAAGGATCCCGGTTTTGTCATCAGAATCTTCAGTCTGGTTTTATCATCAGAATCTTCAGGGGATTAACCCGTGATATGACATGAATCGTTTGCCCAGAAAGATAATGTCGCATTTTCTGAACAGCGAACACTAGAGCTAAACATTCCTTTTCTATCGGGGTATACTGCTGTTCGGCTCCGATTATTGTCCTGCTTAGATAATAAAGGGCATGCTCATAGCTGTGCTCATTATATTGAGCAAGTAATGCTTCTAAGGCATTATCCATGGCCCTTACATATATAAGGAAGGGCTGCCCAGGGACTGGCGCCATAAGAACTGGAGGTTTAGTGAGGTATTCTTTAAGGTCATCAAAGGCCCGTTGACATGCCTCATCCCATACAAAAGAAACCCCCTTCTTCATAAGTCGAGAAAATGGCTGGCATCGCCCTGATAAGTTGGAAATGAAGCGTCGAATATAGGCAAGCTTCCCTTGTAACCCCCTCAATTCTTTAAGATTGCGGGGAGGCGGCATCTCGCTAATTGCTTTCACTTTTTCAGGGTCGAGAAAAATTCCTTTTGAGGTGATTATGAACCCAAGGAATTTCCCGCTGGATACCCCCATGAACGACTTGGTAGGATTCATCTTCAGATGATGTTTCCTCATAAGATCTAAGACCACTCTTAAATCGTGAAGATGATCTCCTTTGTTTTTGCTTTTGACTGCTAAGTCATCCACATAGCACTCCACTGTTCTGCGCAGGTGTTCTTTGAATATGACACTCATTGCGCGTTGGTAGGAATGGGACATGGTGCTAAATCTGCTCGGTTACGTTTTCTTTACGCTTGAAAACAAATTGAGATTACAATAGAATGTTCTTTGAATATGACACTCATTGCGCGTTGGTAGGAATGGGACATGGTGCTGAATCTGCTCGGTTACGTTTTCTTTACGCTTGAAAACAAATTGAGATTGCTAAGAAGAAGACGTAACCGGGTGAGTCATCCACATAGCACTCCACTGTTCTGCGCAGTTTGTTCGCAGTGGAATTTCCTTTGCTTCCTTCCATTGAATACAACTTAGATTACAATAGAAGTGAACAAGATAAAAAAAAAGAACAAACGAGAGGATTTTATAGTTCAATCTCTCTCTTTTACAATGTAATTGTGGGATCAGTGGCGATGGGATCTATAATAGTTCCCGTTGACGATCGGTACGTCGAACTTCTTCTCTCTTGAAGAAATCGGCTGACTGATAGACGATCTTCTTCTCTGTCTTTCCCGAACTCAAGGCTCTCTCGCGTACTTGAATCCTCCAAGACAATGATGATCACAAAAAGGCTTCAAGGCTCTCTCGCGTACTTGATTTGCCGAAGGATCAACTCAGTTGAGAAGAAGAAAGGAGATGGTCTCTGATCTCTGGATTGCCGAAAAGAAGAAGACCAAAGCCGAAAAAGAAAGACCCAAAGGAAGCCGCCCTAGGGTTTCACCAGGAAGGTATTTATAGCCTCGGGAAGTTTTGAGAGAGTTTCTATTTGAATAGACTTCGCTCTCATCAAGGATCCAATCAATTATTTAATATCGATTTAAATCTCTTGATTAAGAATTCTGATTGGACTTGATTTGGTATTTGGATAAACCCAAATCATAATCTCAATCAGTTCGAGATTCTGGTTATCTGCTCACGCGAAGCTAAATAACCAAAAACGCGGAGCTATTGATCATCTCTGCGTTTTACTCAACGCGAGACTAAAAGTAGCCAGACGCGGAGCTATAGAATTAGCTTCGCGTTCTGTTGTGGAAAATCCTTTTTACTTAGAAATTTTCACTGCCAACAGAACCCCCTCCAAAGTTTTTGAAATGGCTTAGAATTTAGCAAATTTTGAAATACTTTGGATACTTAAACTGAGACGCGGAGTTAGAATACCAAGTCTATCTCCGGTTTAGCCCGCCTACGCGGAGCTAATCAACTTTACTTCGTCTTCAGTAAAATGAGTAACTGCCTCATTAATCACCTTGAATTTCCGCACCGAATACCAAGCAACGGATTATCCCCTTTAAATAGGGCTTCTGGCTCGTCTTCTTCTTCATTCATTCAAAGAATCTGAGAAATCTAGAGCTCTGGAGATTGAGCGAGCGATGTCGCCGAACGATCTTCAACTGATCTCCGTTCGACTCCGTTAGATTTTCATCATTAGGATGTCGCTCCAGAAGAGTATGGCTTCGTGCACGTCGGCCGATGTTAGCGGCGACGGCAGCAGCCTTGAAAGTAGTTGTAGCGGCGAACCAGTCTGTGCAGCAGCTCTTGAAGGTAAAAACCTCATCTTTCGGTCTTTTAAGAACCATTTTGTGATGCTTTGACTTGGTTTAAAACTAGCCAATTGCTTATCTTATCGGCAAGATCGCCATCGTTCGGCCGTAAGGCTCAAAGGAGAAGATAGAGAGCGACTATGGTCTTTCTCTACGCGAAGTTATCGTGTCATCCCTGCGCTTAAAACGTGGGGCTATTCTAGCAGTCGCTATGAATTGCGAGGCTATCTTTGATTAGCAGTCGCGATGAATTTGCGAGGCTATCTTTGATTAGCAGTCACGATGAGTTTGCGAGGCTATCTTTGATTAGCAGTCGAGATGAATTGCGAGGCTATATTTGATTAGCAGTCGCGATGAATTGCAAGGCTATCCACATATCACCTCGGTTACGTCTTCTTCTTTACGCAGGAAACTAGTTCTCTTTACGCTTTCGAAATCGCGATGAACTATTGTAGCTCAAGAAAGAATGATTCGCGAGCAACAAAAGACGATTGAAGACCTTAAAGCCATGCTATCAAGGTTCGTCGAGGATAATAATAAACAGGGCAAGAAGACTCCGAATGAAGAAGAACAGGAGGAGAAAGCCCACTCGATGCACGAGGACGAGGACAGATTTTCTTTCCATGATCCACATGGAGAAAAGATTGAAAAATTGCAAAATCAACTCGAAGCTTTGATGCATAAAAAAGAGTTGAAGGAGTCAGGGGTCTCTAGACCATATCCATCAGAATGGGACATGGTGCCCTATCCTCCAAAATATAAGCCGCTCAAGTTGGAGCCCTATGACGGGAAGGGATCGCCCAGTCAGCACATCTACTACTTCTTGTCCCAAGCTGGACATTTGGTGGGAAATGACCCCGTTATGACCAAGATTTTCGCAAGTACTTTGCGAGGGCCTGCCTTTACGTGGTTCATGCAGTTGCCCCCAGGTACTATTAATACCTGGTTAGATGTAGAGAAATTATTTCTCTCACGTTTCTTCGAGGATGATACCGAGATTACGGTTCATTCCCTCCTTGCAACTAAACAAGGAGAACAAGAAACGGTCAAAGATTTCATAGAGAGGTTCCGGGAGAAGTCCGTGCATTGCAAACACGGAATGATCCAGGAAACTCTTGTCGAAACTTGTCGACACAACCTTAAGACCAATGTACTCCTCAAAATAGGGGCCGTAGAGTCTAAGACGTGGAAGGACCTGCTCAAACAAGGAGAGCAAGCTGAAGACTTGATTCGCCGAGTTGAAAAGTCCCGTGGGACAAGAAGTGCTAGGGGTAGTAAGTCATATACCCAAAACAACAGCAATAAGAATAAAGGGAAAGCAGCGATGTCGTCAGAAGCTGCTCCTCAGAAAACCAGTCCTCCGCCAGAGCCGAAGTCTCAAGGTCAGCGAGGATCAAAGCAAAGTAGACCGCAGCAAGAAAGGAATTACACTTTCAAGGCGGAACAGACGCCTATCCTCTTTCACTTGCTCCAAAAGAAAGGAATGTTAAAGCTCTCGGAAAATAAGAAGCCAGAAGACGCTGGCAAAACTAAAGATCCTACCTATTGTCTTTATCACCGGAACGTGGGACATCCTACTAGAGATTGTTTTCACCTTAAGAACAGAATCCAAACACTAATAGAAGCTGGAGTTCTGATGCTTAAGGAAGAGCAGAAGAAGGTTACTGCCAATATGGCAACCATAGTGGTTGGAACTCATGAGTTCCCCACAGGAGTGACCCCAATCTCTAAAGGTAAGATGGTTACGAAGAATCTCGACCCTCACAACAAAGCCCAAGAAGGACTTGTTCTGTGATGACCCAAAAAGGGGAAGTCATGTGGGTTCATCCCGATTTGATAGAGGATGAACAATGGACTACTACAGGAAGTCAAAAGAAGAAGCGGGCTGTTAATGCCATCTCTACGGATATAAAGGAAGAATATATAGCTTTGGGAACCTTCACAAGTTCTGAAGAGGAGCCCGAAACTATGGCCACTCATCATGATGGGGCAGGCCTTTCGGTACCCGATCTGGGATGACATATCTTAACGACTACTCTAGAGTAGATCCGAAAGATATCTATGTGGAGCTTGCAAAACCCGCAAATCAGAAAGGACCTCGTTTCCAGAGGAGACCTCTCAGATAAAGAGTCTACCTTCAAGTTTGATATAATTACTCAGCTAGCCAACATCCCAGCACGAGTAACGCTTTATGAATTGTTGAGACTATCAAAATCAACACGTGAAGCGTTACGAGAGGCCTTGGCAGACTCTGAGTCATTCTTAGCTCAGATAGTCAAGCCGGCTAATGAAGAACAAGATCCTTGCCCCCATTGTCATGAAGTGAGGAGGCAGGTCCCACAGATTATCTTCTCTCCAGAAGATATGCAGGTGAGGAATATAAAGCACAACAGGCCTTTATATTTCACCGGATATGTCGGATCCACAAAGGTGGACCGAATTCAGATTGATCCGGGTTCTGCATTAAGTGTCGTGCCCAGAAAGTTGATGCAGCTGTTAGGGATTTCCCTCCATCGTCTGACGCCAACCAACACAACTATATACGGGTTCAACGCTAACAATAGCCGGCCTCTTGGAAAAATCCGACTCCGATGTCAAATCGGGGATTTGAGGACAGAGGCTACATGCTACGTCATCGATGCAGACACCTACAACATTTTGTTGGGGCGGCCGTGGATCCATGCTCACATGATAGTCCCATCGACCCTCCACCAATGCATGAAATATTGCGATGGGGAAGGAGAGGTCCGGACACTAATTGCCGACAAGCAACCATTCAAAGGATTGGAGAATTACTTCACAGATGCTGCACTCTATAAACCAGCCCATGAAGCCTCCAATGACGATCCTGGCGAACTTCCAAAGCCCGATGATAGTGGCAATGAAGCTGATACCGAGAATGAGCTTCCTGGAGAAGATGACGAGGGTGATTATGAAATCAACCCTCACCTAGATTTTAGTTTAGGCCTGAATAATATACTCGATGTAATAGAAAGTGAGTGGGTTATTAATGAAGAAATAAAGTTAGTCTACGAGCATGCTGTAGTTACTGAGTCTGAACCCTCTTGTACTTCCACTGAAGTGGATGGCCTATCCGAACTTGAAGTTCTAGCGGCATATCACTTGCCACTTAGGTCATCCCTCCTTTCTCGGTCTAAAATAGTTGAGGAAAAAGGTCACTACTTCGAAGTGCCTCCTCGGAGAGGATCCCAAAGGCCGATTATATTCGGTAAGGTAATTACATCACCTCGGCGAAAACAAAGCAGCGAAAGTGATGAACAAACATCACCACAATTTCATCTGTATGAATAGAAATCCCACCAGATGATGGAGAAGATGGGTATAATTTTACCCAGAAGCCGGGATTGAACTTCGGGAAGGGGCGACGCAATCTTATACCCTCGTTCAGACCGGGAGGAAAGAGCCCCGATTATTATCAAAAGACTCGCAGAGGTTTGGGCTATGTATCTACTCCCCCCTCATCACCACTAAAAGATGAAGAGAGTTCTTCGGCCAAAGAAGATATATCTTCACCCGACCATGATTCAGATATAAGCACTGGTACTTGGTTTCAGTCCTTGACGGCCAATATGCTTTTAGCCGCATTAGAAAGCAACGAGGAACCAATCGATGTCCAAGATGATTCCTGGGCTAAGCATATGGACACTCTCTGGGACGTCCGCGTCGAGCAGCGTGATCCGCCCACTGAAGACAAATTGATACAGGTCAACATGGGAACGGAAGAAAACCCGAAACCCATCTTCATAAGCGACACGCTAACTCCATTAGAAAAGGAGGAACTTATATCTCTTATCAAAGAGTATATAGACGTGTTCGCATGGAATTATGAAGACATGCCTGGGCTTGACCCTCAGATTGCCATACACCGGTTAAATATAAAAGAAGATGCCAAACCTGTTAAACAACAACAGAGGTGTTTTCGACCCGAGTTGATGGAGGTAATAGTTGTTGAGGTCAACAAACTTATAAAATCCGGATTCATCCGTGAAGAACAGCATCCGGATTTGGGTTGCCAACATAGTACCAGTTCGTAAAAAGAACGGCAAAATCCGGATATGCATCGACTTTCGGGATCTCAATGCTGCATGTCCCAAAGATGAGTTTCCACTTTCCATCACCGACGTGATGATAGACAATACTTGTGGCTATAAGAAGATGTCCTTTATGGATGGCTTCTCAGGATATAACCAGATCAAAATGCACCCAGATGATGAAAAGCATACAGCTTTCATAACGCCGCTGGGGGTATACTGCTATACGGTGATGCCGTTTGGGCTAAAGAATGCCGGTGCCACTTATCAACGTGCAATGAGCACTATATTCAAAGAACATCTACGCAAGACAGTAGAATGCTACGTGGATGACTTGGCGGTCAAAAGTAAAAATAAAGAGGACCACCTTCACGACTTAAGAATGGTCTTCGATCTCATGAGGAAACATCATTTAAAGATGAATCCCACTAAGTCATTTATGGGGGTATCGAGTGGGAAATTCCTTGGATTTATAATAACTTCAAAAGGAATACCTCCTAAGCCATTTTCTCGACTTATGAAGAAGGGGGTTTCTTTTGTATGGGATGAGGCATGTCAACGGACCTTCGATGACCTTAAAGAATACCTCACCAAACCTCCCGTTCTTATGGCGCCGGTCCCCGGGCAGCCCTTCCTTATATATGTAAGGGCCATGGATAATGCCTTAGGAGCATTACTTGCTCAATATAATAAGCACGGCCATGAACATGCCCTCTATTATCTAAGCAGGACAATTATCGGAGTCGAACAACGGTATACCCCGATAGAAAAGGAATGTTTAGCCCTAGTGTTCGCTATCCAGAAAATGCGACACTATCTTTCTGGGCAAACAATTCATGTCATATCACTGGTTAATCCCCTGAAGATTCTGATGACAAAACCGGGATCCTTAAATGGCCGGTTGGCGAAATGGGCATTATTGCTGTAGCCATATGATATGCATTTCGTCTCTCAAAAAGCCACGAAGGGACAGGCAATCGCCGACTTTCTTGCAGACCACCCAATCGAGTCTAATTCCAAACAGACGTCGGAGGTTAACACAGTTAACAAGGAGCAACCATAGCAAATGTTCATTGATGGTGCTGCAAGACGATCTGCTGCTGGAGTGGGGGTTGTGCTTATCTCCCCACATAAACATGTACTTCCTAACGGTTACTTATTAACAGAACCGTGCACAAATAATATCACGGAATATAACGCGCTCATTATTGGCCTGAACATGGCTCTGCAACTGGGGGTGAACTACCTAGAGGCATATGGAGACTCTAAACTCGTTGTCAATCAAATGACGGGTGAGTATGAGGTCAGACATGAAGCCCTCATCTCCTATTATCAGCTAGCCATTGAACTAGCTAGCTATTTTGAGCAATTCTACATCTCTCATGTATCTCGAAATGAGAATGTGTATGCCGACGCTCTCGCCGCATTAGCAGCAACATTGGCGATCCCGCCAGGAGAGGCTAAATGCATCACCATTGGAAGCAGAGAGCTCCTCCACCCAGATATGGTTTTCCAAACCGAAGAAGTGTGCCAGGTAGGCTTAACTTTGGAACCCCATGACTGGCGATTTCCATTTATGGATTATGCTTTACACGGGATATTATCAGAAGATCCAAAGGAAGCCACCTCGATAAAGAGGAAGGCCCAAAGATTTTATTATGACCATAAACTTCAGACTTTATATAGAAAGTCGAGGGATGGTCTGCTGCTACGCTGTATATCAAAAGCAGAAGCAGAAGAAGTGCTGAGAGAAACACACGATGGAGTGTGTGGAGCTCATCAGCCCGGTCCAAAACTCAGAGACCGTATAAGAAGGCTGGGATATTACTGGCCGAACATGATCTCGGAAGCAATGGCATACGCTAAACGATGTCATGCATGCCAGATACATGCTAATTTTATTCATCAACCCCAAGAATACTTGCACAATACCATTACAAGTTGGCCATTTGAAGCGTGGGGAATGGATATCATGGGGCCTATAACTCCCCCGTCATCCAGAGGACATCGGTTTATTGTTGCAATAACCGATTATTTTTCAAAGTGGGCCGAAGCTGTGCCCATGAAAGAGGTGAAGAAAGTAGACGTGATCAAGTTCGTCAAGCATCACGTCATTTATCGCTTCGGCGTCCCTCGACGGATTATTCATGACAATGGTCCGCAATTCATCAGTCAGGGATTCTTCATATTCTGCAATAAGTTCAGAATCAAAGATATTGCTTCAACACCATATAACCCCGCAGCAAATGGGTTGGCCGAAGCCTTCAACAAGACGATTATTAAACTCCTTCGGAAGTTCGTCTCTTCTAATAAACGAGATTGGGATGAGAAGCTAGGAGAATGCCTGTGGGCTTATCGCACCACTATTCGCACCCCTACAAAAGCTACTCCATTCTCTTTGGTCTATGGAAGCGAGGCTGTCTTGCCTCTTGAAATCCAGATTCCTTCATTAAGAGTGGCTTTAGCCACAAAGATGACGACAGAAGAACGCCATCATCAAAGATTGAAAGAATTAGAGGCGCTGAATGAAAAGCGTCTTAGGGCTCAACAGCAAATTGAGTTGTATCAAGTCCGAATTGCTCATACGTTCAATAAGAACGTTAAACCAAGGACCTTTAAACAAGGAGACTTGGTTCTGGCCGTTAAAAGGCCAATAGTTCTAACTCACAAGACAAAGGGTAAATTCGAGCCCAAGTGGGAAGGACCATTTATTGTGGAGACAGTATACTTCAGTGGAGCCTATCGTCTGACAGATCAAAACGGCAATAGGATGATGATGCCGATCAATGGCAAATTTCTGAAGAAATACTATGCTTGATATCCCTGGAAGCATAACCCTTCAGTTTATCCAAGTTACGCAGATGAGCACTTGGACTTCTTCTATTCTGGTGATTTTAACCCAGTAAACCTGGTGTGTTTGGTTCTCAAGTTCGAACCACCTCCAGTCTTTTCTTAGGCATGCGCAGTTTGGCGCCTCTGACCTAAACCTGGTGTGTTTGGTTCTCAAGTTTGAACCACCTCCAGTCTTTTCTTAGGCATTCGCAGTTTGGCGCCTCTGACCTAAACCTGGTGTGTTTGGTTCTCAAGTTCGAACCACCTCCAGTCTTTTCTTAGGCATGCGCAGTTTGGCGCCTCTGACCTAAACCTGGTGTGTTTGGTTCTCAAGTTCGAACCACCTCCAGTCTTTTCTTAGGCATGCACAGTTTGGCGCCTCTGACCTAAACCTGGTGTGTTTGGTTCCCAAGTTTGAACCACCTACAGTCTTCTCTTAGGCATGAGCTGTTTGGCGCCTCTGACCTAAACCTGGTGCGTTTGGTGTGCTCAGTTCAAGTTACGCAAGAGAGCCTTGAACCGCCACCTGTTTGGTTCTCAAGTTTGAACCACCATCAGTCTTTTCTTAGGCATGCGCGTTTGGCGCCTCTGACCTAAACCTGGTGTGTCTAGCTCTCAAGTTTGAGCAGCTTCCAGCCTTTCCTTTAGGCATGTGTCATTTAGCGCCTCTGACCTAAAGTTGGTGTGCCCAGTTCAAGTTACGCGAGAGAGCCTTGAACAGCCTCCCATCTTTCCTTTAGGCATGCACAATTTAGCGCCTCTGACCTAAAAGGTATAAACTGCCCAACGCCGACTAGGCAATGGGAAGAGAACTAGTTTCTCGCTAACCCATCATACTGGGATAAAAGTATGAATTGCCCAACGCCGACTAGGCAATGAGAAGAGAACTAGTTTCTCGCCAACCCTTTCATACTGGGGGTAAAAAGTATGAATCGCCCAATACCGATAAAGTAAAGGGAAGAGGAAAAGTTTGGCATTTAAGCCCAAAAAAATCCTCGATAACTCACCATGTTGAGGGGAATAACATGGCTAGCCCAACTCAAACGGTAGTTGGTAAAGACTAATCAAATCCGTTAATAGCTGGGGGTTTGCTAAAAATCCCATATTAAACTTTAACTTTTACTTCGGTTCGAGAAATTGCGCATAAACGGTACCGAGATAAATCGTTTTGACGACAGGTTATTTATTGGGCAAGCAAATCTGTTTTGAAACCGGCAAATAAAAGAGTCAAAAGAATTATCTTTATTAAAAAGGTGAAGATGCAAAAAGAATTTCAAAGAACCATCGAAGGTTATCTCTCTCTTGTTTACGAAGTTCTTATTACAAGGAAGATAAAAGTATAAAGAGAGATGAAACTATTGGCCTCCCAGGAGTCTCAATTTGTTTATTGTCTCGTCTAAATTTCTACGATGAGAGGCCTCCACGGTTTGCTGAGACCCAAAATCATATTCTCAATCAATTTGAGATTCTGGTTATCTGCTCACGCGGAGCTAACGCGGAGCTAAATAACCAAAAACGCGCAGCTAACACGGAGCTATTGATTATCTCCGCATTTTACTCAACGCGAGGCTAAAAGTAGCCAGACGCGGAGCTATAGAATTAGCTTCGTGTTCTGTTGTGGAAAATCCTTTTTACTTAGAAATTTTCACTGCCAACAATAACATAATGCAACATTTGAGGTTCCTTTGACATATCGTAGAATCCTCTTTACCGTATTCCAATGCTCTCTACCAGGATTTGCCATGTACTGACTAACCACTCCCACTGCATGTGCAATATCTGGTCTTGTACAGATCATAGCAAAAATTAAACTACCCACTGCTGATGCATACGGTACTAGAGACATCTTCATCCTCTCTTCTTCATTGCTAGAACACATATTTGAGGATAACTTGAAATTAACAGGAAAAGGGATAGAAATTGACTTACAATCTTGCATATTGAATTTCCGAAGAATTTTCTTCAAATAAGCCAAATCTTCCTATTACTTCTGTCTCGGTGAATTTGCATCCCCAGAATCTTGTTTGCTGGTCCCAAATCCTTCATCTCAAACTCTCTAACCAACTGAGCCCTTGAATCCGATCTTTGTTAGGGCCTGCAACTAACATGTCATTTACATACAATAGCAATATAACAAAGTCGTTATCATCAAACCTCTTAAAATATGCACAAGGGTCTGCATAGAGTCTATTGTATTTCAGGCTCATGATGAAAGAATCAAATCTCTTATACCAATATCTTGGCACCTACTTTAAACTGTATAGAAATTTGTTCAACCTGTAAACTAAGTTCTCATTTTCATTTTCTTCAAAACCTTCTAGTTGGAGCATATAAATCTCTTCTTCAAGATCACCGTGAAGAAATATTGTCTTTACATCTAATTGCTCTAGATGTAAATCAGAGATAGCACAAATAGCCAGAACTAATCGAACTATAGAAAGTTTAACTACAGGAGAAAATATATCATTAAAGTCAATACCTTCCTTTTGAGCGTAGCCTTTGACCACCAATCTTGCATGATAACGCTCCAGTTGATCATCACTGTTCCTTTTGATTTTTTATATCCATTTGTTGCCAATGGGTTTTCTTCCTGGTGGTAGCTGCACAGGATCCCAAGTCTTATTTTTATAAAGAGTTTCGAACTCCTCTTGCATTGCTGCCATCCACTGATATGCATTTGAACTGGTCGTTGCTTCTTGGAAAGTTGATGGCTCTCCATCTTCAGTTAGAAGGCAGTATACAACATTACTATCCACATCATAGTCAGAATGTCAAACTGGAGTTTTTCTTCCTCAGCTTGATCGTCTGATCTCTTGCACACCAGAATCAACAGGTTCTGGAATCTGGTTCTCTCTAACTGCTTTAGAGGAATTATCTTTCATCTTTATTACTGCAGTTTCTGCTTTTGAAGTGCTATCATCTTGGACCTTCTTTTCTGTAAAGATGACATCTCTATTAATGACAACTTTGTGGGCAGTGGGATCCCACAAATGATACCCCTTTACACCATCAGCATACCCTAAAAAAATACACTTTCTAGATTTCGGATCCAATTTAGTAGTTTCTTGGGAATTATACATCACATATACAGAACTTCTAAAAATATGAAGATTAGAGTAATCAACTGGTTTACCTGTCCACATCGCCATCGGCATTTTCAACTCAATTGCTGTTGATGGAGTCCGATTGATCACATAACAGACGATGTTGACTGCTTCAACCTAGAAAGATTTTTCTAAGCCTATTGCTCACAATATTGCTCTTGTACGTTCAAGCAACGTTCTATTCATCCGCTCTGCCACTCCATTCTGTTGAGGGGTGTATACCGTCGTGAAGTGTCTTTTGATGTCTTCTTACTTGCAGAATTTATCAAATTTATTACCAGTGTATTCTCCTCCATTATCCGACCTGAGATATTTGATCTTTTTACTAATCTCAAGTTCCACCTGCGCCTTGAAAATTTTGAAGGTTGGAAGCACATCTGCCTTACTTCTGATTAGATACACCCAACATCTCCTGGAATAGTCATTAATAAATGTGGCAAAATATTTTGTTCCTCATAGGGACATAACCGGTGCCTGCCATACATCAGAGTGAACCAATTTTAGAATAATTTTGCTTCTAAAATTTGATGTGCTGAACTTTAGCCGATGCTCCTTGCTTGTCACACATTGCTCACAGAATGGTAGAGAAACCTTCGTGAGATCCGGAAGTAGCTTTCTTTCTGCAAGAATCTTCATTTCCTGCTCCAATATGTGGCAAAGTTTTTGATGCCACATCGTTGCGGTCTTCTCATCATCATTGTTTGTGATAACTGATACTTCTCCTTCCTGCAGAGTCTCTCCCTTGACTAAGTACAAGTTTGCATCTAACTTTTCTCCTTTCATAATCACAATCGCACCTCGTACAATCTTCATGATCCCCTTCTCACTTTCACCTTGCACCCGAGATCGTCAAGCTGTCCTAAAGACAATAAGTTCTTCTTTATTCCCTCCATATGTCGCACTTCTTGGATGGTGCGAATTGTCCCGTCAAACATCTTCAATTTGATAGATCTTTCGCCAATAATCTTTAAGGCATGATTGTTACAGCTGTAAACCATTCCTCCAGAGACTGGTTCATAGTGATGGAACCATTCTCTGCGAGAAGTCATGTGAAATATTGCTCCAGAATCGAACAACTATACATCCTGTAATCTTTTTCTGTCTTCACGTGATGTTGCTGCCTCACATACTAGAGCATTTCCATCATTTGAACTACTTCCCACATTTCCTTGAGGACCGAAATTTTGTTTCAAATTCCAACAATCTCTTTTGTAGTGACCTTTCTTGCTACAATTGTAACATTTGACAATCTTCTTACTCCGTGATTTGATCTATCGCGACTTTGACTCCCACTGGGGCCAGGCTCCATTGATCTTCCTCTCGTCATCGTCAATACTTCTACTTGGTGTGAACTTTCTTGCGTGTCTTCCTTATTTTTGCACCGCTTCTCTTCATCTAGAACTGCAGCTGCAATATCATCGAAGTCGAGGCGATCTTCAACCAAGTTGCTTGTTTTGTTGATGATTAATTGATCGTATGAATCCGGTAGACTCTGGAGTAGAATTTCAGCACGTTCACCTATCTTTATATCATAACCCGAATTCTTGAGTTGTGAGAATAAAGTGTTGAGGGTATTTATGTGCTCCGTCACTATAGCAAATTCTGACATCCGAATGGTGTATAACTTCCTCTTGAGGAAAATTTTATTGTGGAGAGATTTGACCTCGTACAGTTTTACGAGATGATCACAAATCTCCTTTACTGTCTTCTTCTCTTGAATACTGCACAATATAAGATCTCCTAATCCGAGATGGAGATCTGAAACAGCCTCAGCATCCATCTCCATCCATTTCTCATCTGAGATATTTTCTGGCCTTTCACCGATGGCAGGAAGGCACTTATCTTTTACCAAGATAGCCCTCATTTTCATTTTCCAGAGACCAAAATTGCCTCCGGTGAATTTTTTTAATCTCCAATTTGCCCGTCATTGCTATATCTCAACTCCAACACAACTCCTACTATTCAACGTAAGTGGGCCCTATGAGAGCACTATTCACTAAAGTGGGCCCCACAAGAGTACTGAGTCCCGAACAGTCAAAAGAAATTAATTTCGGTACTTCACGAAAGTGGGCCTCACAAGAACAAGTGGGAGAAAGTGGGAGAACAAGTGGAAGAAAGTGGGCCCCACAAGAACAAGAACAAGTGGGTGAAATCCGCAAGTATATCGAGTAGGTTCCACAAAGAAGCAAGTACTTATTTTCTGATATGGAAGGTGACAACCACTAATGTGGAGGATCCACGTTACAACCACAGAGCATACGATAAGTATCACAATCTTGTTGGCCTTGCTCTGATACCACTGTTATAGAAAAACGAGTGGAAAATAACAAATGACCAAAAAAATAGGTACAAAAATTTACGTGGAAAATCCCTTAAAAGGGTAAAACTCACGGACAAGACAGAAAAATTTTATTACCAGACAAAATAATAAATTATAAAGGTGGGAGAAGATTGATTTTGGAATGCTTGATAAGGGAGAGGGAGAGGCCAATATATAGCCTTCCCCTCCCTTACCTCTTTCTCCCACTTCCAATGTGTGACTAAACATTCAACATATAATGCATGTGACAATTTCTAATAAAAAGTAGAAACAAATGGTATGAGAAATTTTCAAATTTGAAATATGCTACTACAAGCATTTGTAAAGTTTGAAATTTTGCGATGTTTTGAGTTTAAGAGTTTCCAAAGAAGCGTACCACTTTTCTCAGTGAGCCAACTGAACAGTTTATTTATTTATTTTTTGTTTGGACTTTCAACCTCGGACCGGACCGTTGGCTCATTAGCAAAAATGGCGTGCTCCTTTAAAAACTCCTGAGCTTGGGAGGTGGATACTGTCTGAAGTTTTTGGCGCACAGGGAGAGACTTTATAGGAATGGCACTAAGGAGGCTTTGGGCTGGCCTGTGGCCCATTATTCCTTCAATTTGGGCCTGTCTCATCAAAATAGAAATTCGATACAAACGAGCCTGTCTTGACTCCCCCTGAAATTTCGATTTAGCCCAGACTCTAGATTCGTGTTCCGATGGGTTAAATCAAGATTCGTGTTCCGACGGGTTAAATCAGGCATTAAGGAGCTTCGATTCGAGCTTATATTGTCAAATTTTAGTTTAAAACGTTTATAAACAATCCATGCTAACGAATTAGAGAAGAGCCAAGGAGCCCCGACTCAAGCGGAATCATCCCTCTCCGACATTGCAAAAAAATTTGTCTTTACAAAAGATAAACCTAGATCAAGGGGGAGTCAGAAACTTAACCAAGCTTGATAACAGATTTGCCAATGCACTATAATTGCTTTTGGTGGGGACTTAATTTGGGTAACATTGCAAAAAAAAAAAAAAAAAAAAAAAAAAAAAAAAAAAAAAATATATATATATATATATATATATATATATATATATATATATATATATATATATATATATATATATATTTACAAGAGATAACCTAGATCAAAGGGGAGTCAGAATTTTTTCCAAGAAAAAATTCGTTGGAATTGTAACTTAACACAGTGCCTCATTAGAGGTCGTAACTTTATGCAATTGATAACAGATTTACCAATGCACTATGATCAACACCTGCACATCAGTCATCTTCTTGGAACTTTTACTCGCATCCTTTAAATTTCATTATCGACTTAATCTAGGTTAAACACTAAACCACTTTTTTACAATAAGACTTCTCTTTTAGTATTATTTCATTGTCAAACTAGGCCTATAGAGACAAGTATGTGATATCCGTATTTGGACTTAGGTATACAGGAATGATAATGGATACATGCATGAGTCAAATTTTGACCCACTTAATATAAAATTTTAAACTAAAAATAAAATTTTTATTTTTTTTAATTTAAAAATTTATATAGGGAGGATTACCGCTCTACGGCTATGCCGCACATTATAATCGGGTCGGACCATAATCGGGGCCAGTCCCATGAACGGTTGGACCCAAATCTACACTAAAACGAACCTAAAATTGAGACTCCATCCATATGCTAATATCACAAGAGCCAGAGCGAAGTTGAGCTATTTTACATTAGTTTGGTAGGCTTTTGGGCCCTCACGATCCACGGCCATCACTGGGCTCGATATAAACCGCATAAAACTCTCTCAGTTATTTTATCATAGAGGGGAAACCAGGCGACAGGGCTGGCCCAATTGACAAATCATAGATGAAGGTCCAACATGCCACCTCTAAGCCTAACGATATCCTCACACCTTAGCCTCCATGCTGCACGAGCCATGCTCACAATATTGCAACCTTTATCACCAAAAATTGATAAATATTACAAGCGACACACAAAAGTTCCAAAACGTTAGGACGTCGTGATACAGAGGAGCAAGCCAATCATGATCACCACAGAGAAATCGAGATCCATAACATTTCATATTAGGGCTAGACATTAGTTTTATAGTACAAACCAGCTTGGGGACCATGCTACATGAGAAAGCCCACCGGAGTCCAATTTGGGACCAGCCCAATACAGACAACAGGTAAGACGCTAGCACAGAAACAGCACCAAAGCCAATGCTAGATCTAAGCTTGCGGGCTTGGACAAAAACCCAAACCATTTCTCTCTCATTTCTTGCAGTATTTTTTCAAGTGTAAGGTTGGGAGGGAACCAACACTCCCTTGGGTTTTGTCTGGCAATCAAATTTCAAACGGAGGTTGCAGCTAAAGAGACAGAAGAGTAACTGGATAGTAAGCAACAGCAGGATTTATTGTATCTATTTGTGAGGAAAGCTAGTGCCCAAGTGAGATTCCTTTTTGCTGGAATTTCTTTACATTTGATACTTTTAATTTATGTTGTTTGTACAAGACTTGAGGCCAACAAGAAAATATTTATCATGATCGGCTAGTGTCACCGCAGTTCTCCATGAGCTTATATTTTTCTTTTTGTTAAACAAAGAATTTCGCATGTCTTGAACATGAGACTATCCAAAACTTATCACTCCCTCCTTGCCATCTGATCGCCAAGCCTAAGTAATAAACATTTTCATGAGTTGGTACGGTTAAAAATTTGTTAAAACGTTAAAAATTTGTTAAAATAGAAACTCACATTTATAGGTGCAATCAGATCTAACATGTGTCGTATACTCATTTAATGGATGAACATAATTTCTTGTCATACTCATGCCTATTCTTCATTTATAAGTAATGATACATACATGATTTGGTAAGAAAAATCCATATTCTTATCCTCCTAATTCAGATATAGATGCAAAGTAGATGTGAGAAAAGAGAATATAGCTACAGACTGGTATGGAGAACAAGATTAAAACTTGAAACTCGATTATGATATCTAAAGATATACTAATAAAATACTGTAGAATCTCTGGAGCAGACACACTATCCTATATTAGAGGTCAATGTACATATAGACATTCAGATATACCCATAGATATCTATTTGTTAGCAAATTACTAATGTACCTAACAGCTTATAAATCAATTTCATCACAAAAAAGCTCAAATCAAATAATTACCGGCAAAATAGTTTATACAAATAGATACCCACAAATGAACGCAAATTTATTTACATCCAGTACTCAGAAATATAATTGAAAACTGATAAGTAGACTACAGGAAATGAAACTTGACTCAAAATGGACTCTAAATATAATATAACAAACCTACTACCCTTTCGTGCATCGCACACTTTTTTCTAAATTTTTCAATATTTCTTTCTTTACTCTATTTGAATGCACATTGTGTATTACAAATAGAGAGATTCAAAATGATAATAAAAATAAAGAAAACAACAGGCATATATATATATATATATATATATATATATATATATATATATATATATATATATATATATATATATATATATAATGAAAATGAGCTAACAGTTCATGCAAGTTACTTGAGCAATAATTTATTTCTCTTGTCTTCAATAATTAAAAAAAAACTAGTGGATTATTATCTCGATCTCTTAGGGTTTACTCATACCTAATTTCTTGGGTTTTAGTTTTGATTTGATCCGCCATCAAGTTAACACAAAATTAACGATTTTCAATGAATAAAATATTTTGTATCCGCTTAATGAAAGAATAAATGAACTATAAAATTTATCTGAAATTAAGTTAAGGATGTCAAAATACTAATTCTAGAAAACGGAAAATTCACCGGCGATGAAGGGAGTTCCTTCACCGTCGCTTAGGTAGCCCAATAAAATTATTACACGTGGCACCACTTAAGATAACAAATAAAAGAACTCTGTTAACCACCCTTTGAGTGGTGCCACGTGTAATAATTTTATTGGGCTACCTAAACAGCGGTGAAGGAACTCCCTTCACCTCCAGTGAATTTCTCGTTTAATCATATATATATATATATATATATATATATATATATATATATATATATATATATATATATATATATATATATATATATATATATATATATATATATATATATATATATATATATATATATATAACGCGCGATGCCATTAAGGAGTTGTCTATGGTAACACTCTAAATCTTAACATAGAGAGTATATGTAAACAATTTGAATAGTTAATTGTAATTTGCATACTCTAAATAGATAGAATATAAAAAATTATGTAATTTAGATATTTTTTTTATTATCGATCAAGAGGTTTTATTTGTGCTATTGTTGAAAATCCATTCATTTTGAATATATCTAATATATGGTTTGTCTAAAGCTACCTTGCTCTCATAATCTCACAAATTAGGTGTCATTACCTGCAAATCTCTTCTTCTAAAGGATGCCAATTGAAATGCAGTCGTCGAGGCCTCTCTGAACAACTCTACATCCCGACAAGAGAAGCGTTGTCTCCTCTGCTTTAAAAATAAACCTAAAATACATGATTTTTTATATACTATTATTATTTTAATGTGGAGATCAAAATTAATAGTTTGGATCTTCCACAAATATTATCTATGTTGAGATTTAGAGTGCTTTCATAGGCAACTCCCTATGGAATCACCTTATGTACATATTTTCTATGTATATAAACCGACAACTCAGGTAAATTACGTGAATCAGTGGTGAAAAATTAATGATCCCATTGTTTTTTTAAAATTTTTTAGAATTATGATCTCCACCTTCTTAGCTTTTTTAGGATTAAATTGTATAGATTTTGAAGTTTATTTGCATTTTCATCAAGTACATACAAAATATATTCGCGTTTTTCTCAAGTGCATACAAAATATATTAACTGAAAACTATTAATTTGGTGTCTACTTAATTGAAGATTAAATCAAACCTAAATACCAAGAAATGGGTTATGAGTGAACCCTAGGGAGTTGAAATCATAATCCAAAAGGAAATTCAAAAATATATATATATATATTAGAGATAGTAGAAATTGACCGTAACCGTAGCTCATGTAACTTATGTGAGACAACAACTCATTTCTGTTACGTGAGTTAGTGGTGAAAAATTAATGATCCCATTATTTTTTTAATTTCTTTAATGATCATGATCTCTGCCGTCTTAACTTCATTATAATCAAATTCCAAAGATTTTAAAACTTATTTGCTCTTTTATCAAATGGATGCAAATTATTTCATCGAAAATCAATAATTTTGTTTTACTTGATGGAAGACAAAATCAAAGCTAAAACCCAAAAATTGGTTATGTGTAAACCCTAAGGGGTCAAGATCATAATCCAAAAAAAGAAAGTTTTTAAAAAATTATTAGAGATAATAGAAATGGACTGCAAAAGTAACTCACGTGAGTCGGCAGCTCATTTATAATATATATATATATATATATATATATATATATATATATATATATATATATATATATATATATATATATAT